>CM046841.1:40357210-40594710 GCA_025618425.1 Heliocidaris tuberculata
GTAGCACCTTTTTTTTAAAGGCGGAAAGTAGTAGTTCGACGCCCGGACTGGCTTTTCAATTATCTGGACGCTATAAATACACTGTATGTAACAGGGGTGGGTGCAGGGAGTTTTTCAATCATTTGGACGTAATACTGCACTGTATGTAACAGGGGTGGCTGCAGGGAGGGGGAGTTTCCCGCTTCCGCGCGAAGCGCGAAAACTTTGACGTTTCTAGCATATTTTTGAGAGAAAGAAAACGGCTCTTAGCGCCTTTTTAGGCTTTTTTCTCTCACTTTCCCCCTGCTTTTTCGCTCTCGCTTTTTTTTTTGTGGCGTTTTTTTTTTTTTTTTTTTGGGGGGGGGAGGGAGCACCCCCATCGCCCCCCCCCCCCCCCCCCCCCCCCGGCCACGCACGCCTGGTGAGTCGAGAAAAACAACCCTTTCAAGAATTTTGAACAAAAATAGAAGATTACAGACCGGGCGATAATTTTGGAGTGCATCTGGGTCCAATGAAGGTTCTTTTCAAGAGTGGAATGACATGAGCAATTTCTAAGGAATGAAGGAGCATTGGCCTGGTCAATGCTTAAATTGCCTGTCTGCCGAAACGATAGGAGCGAAAGTGGATGAACAGTCTTTCAATACTATGGTAGGGATAGGGTCTAAAAGACATGATTGAGGAGGTACTTTTCGAAGGAGAGACTGGATCTCATCAGGATTGGTGTGCTGCAAGGTCTCAAGAGAAGATGAAGTGAGAGGTTAGGGGTAACGATTCATCTGGAGAAAGACTGTCGCAGATGATCTTTACTTTAGTCTGGAAGAACTGGATGAAAGTCTCAGCCATTACGCGACTATCAGTATGAGATGGTAAAGGGGAAGACTGCTTTCGATTCAGAAGACGGTTGGCAATGGAGAAGAGCTGCTTTGAATCATCACCGCAATCTTCGATGAGACCAACGTAATGTGATCGTTTGGCCTTTTTCAATAAAGAGTTCACCACGTTTTTCTGAGCACACAATATTTCTCAGTCAATTTGAAGTTTTAATTTGGCACGCCATTTCCGTTCACGTCTCCTACGTTTCCGCTTCTCAGCAAGAGATATCAGTATTGTACCAAGGACAGTCATCGCGGTTCTAGATCTTCCTAGCACTGGCAGGAGCATGAATGTCAACGAGTCTGCTGAGTTGTAAGTTGTACATCTGTACAGCAATGTTTACACTTACAGTTTGGGAGGGCATAATGTTGCAGCTGGCAACATCTTTGACTAACGCCGCTCTATCGATTATCTTGATATTGCGGCTAGTGAATGTGGATTCAGTCCGAAGAGGCTTTTCATATCTAAGCAAGCAGGTAATGGCGGAATGGTCAGAAATACCAGGTTTTACCTTGAGACTAGAGCAAAGCACATCGTCAGAGCTCCGTATCATGATGACATCGAGGATATGACCTTTATCATGGGTAGGAGAAGTGATCATTTGAGAGATGCCATGACTACTAATGAGATGACTTATTACGGAGGAAACGGGCATTAGGACACCTAATTTGATATAATTTTCTAAACGATCACGGCCACCTCGTTTCCCTAGATATGTCCCCCGCCTTCGTTTGATACCGAGAGACACGATCTGATTCCAGGCAGGGCGGTTAAAATCAAGCCACCTATTAGAAGTATGCCTTATGTTGAAAGAACGAAGTGTTTGAGTATCATATGTGTATCGTGAACTCTGAGCATTATCTGTTATTATCCAACAATACCAATCGATCATTATCAGGGCCTGGATTCGGATTTATGTCTCCCGATATCAATAACAAAGTCCGAAATGAATTGTAGATTAGTTTTTCAGGGTTACACCATGTAATTCTTTCAAGGAATAAGAGCCCTGAAAAGGGCTGGTGAGCTCCGCTAAGAGCTCTGTGGTTCTCGACGTTTCGATCAGTATGCTCTGATCGTCATCAGGAGAATGACTAGAACACTGCCCAGTGGAGGCTATTTATTGCCTACGGAGGGATCCGATTCACAGCCTGTTTGGCGCCAATCGGAAATGCCCGCGAATTTGATTCACGGCTGCATTCTCATTCTGGTCACTGGTGGCGCTAATCTACAATTCAGTTTCTCCATCATGAGAGTGTCGCTGATACTTCACTAAAAGTCCGAAATGTTGACTCTGAGTTAGCATAATACTGTATTGGGGTACCAATGTACTTCCCCTTTAATGAAAAAGGTTGTGCTGAGTGTACATGGACATGATCAAGACAGCAGATATCAAGACTGTATTCATGTGGGAGTAACTGAGAGCAACTACACAGTAAAATCACAGTGAATACAAAAGGATCCATGCTGTGAAGAACATACTTTAAGCATTCAGCAATACATTAACAATGGAAAGCACAAGGAAAAGAACTTCAATCTTGACTGAACAGGCAAAACTTGAATAACTGTATGGCCTATAGGCATGCGAAAATAAATGGCTAATAGTATACAGAGTAAGTCCACAGATCCAAAATGCAACAAAACAACCTACAGTAACACAGTGGAAGTTTACCAAAAGTTCAAATCAGTCTAGATGCTTCCTTACACAAGCAGAAAACAGATGGTATAAGCAAAATGTACATAAGATCTACAAAAGCGACATAAGAAATGACAAAAAGGCAGGAGCAGAGTGGGTGGGCCACCACCAGGCGCACACAACCCTAAAATTCAACACTAGGTACCATGTTCACATGATTACTTAATTAGTAAGCAACTTAAAGTATCCATATATTATTACTGCAGCAGCAGTCCAAATAGGTCTATTTGCCGCTTCTTTTCAACTCGTTCAACATAAGCCAATTAGGGATCACGGAAACTAAACTCACTAAGGATTTTATTAATGAATAGAATCATGCAGTCTAGACTTATTCAATACGCATGATATTGTGTCGTACTGAGTCTAGTCTTTTACTTACCCCCTGTTCAGACACAAAACGTTTATACCGAAACTCGATAAAGAAACGTCGTATAAAATTTTCATCGTATATAGCCTACGGACCGTTCAGACACATATCTCGACCGATTAGAAAAACATCGTATAGATGCGCAGTTTTCCACTGCACATGTTGTTATGGTCGCCGCCAGTCCCCACCCCCTGGTAAGGACACCTTTCGCGCGCGCTCACGTTAAGCCCCGCCCAGTTATACCGTTCTATGGTCGCCATACGTTCAGACACACACGGAAAGGTGATTCGTTATCGAGTTCTAGTTCGAAACTATGTTCTGACCCCAGTTTCGTTATACGACGTTTCGTTATACGACGTTTCGTTAGTCGGCATTCAGGCACATAAATCCACAAAAATTCATCGTATAGCTATACCGTTTTGGTATAATTTTTTTTGTATCTGAACACCCTGTTTGTCCTATTACATCTTCACCTAAAGCTGACTGATGTTAATTTTACCCTGATTTCCAAATAGTGATAATATCACAAAAATAAAAGGAAATAACTCATTTTTTAATATATTTTTAAAATTTCATTATATATATATATATATATATATATATATATATATATATATATATATATATATATATATTTTTTTTTTTTTTTTTTGGGGGGGGGGGGGGGCAAACGTATATTATATGTTCGTTGCTTAGTCACAGGAGAAATTCGGCCCACTGAACGATTTCGCGTTTTTGCGGATGCGTAGCTTTAGGACCCCCGGCCATACATAAATCTCCGGCTTTGCTGGAAGTTACCGTGTGTGTCACTTGTGTATGATTGATTGATGGAAGATTTATTTCATTTCATTTCCAAATACAAAACAATATGATTTACAAAGTACAAAATCATGAAATGAAAAAGGAACCTACTGGAAATTCCCATAGGTCTTACACGTCATGTTTTGCCGTTGATGGAATTTATTTCCCCGGCAGGGTAGACCATATATACAAATATATTTAAAAACTTCTTTTTGTGTTTTATTTCACTTAAGGAGCTAAGGACTTCACAGCATTTTAGTATGCCTATTGCTAATAAATGTACATTGCTATTTATCCTCTTAAGCAATGGAAATCTTACGAAAAGCTTTTTAGGGCTTTTACCAAAATTATACCTGCCCTTTAATTTTGAAATCATGATTACGCGTCAACTCTCTTGTTAGAAACATGCATTGATTATACCTGACCTACTGAGAAACTGGAACATGTTTTTCCGGAACTCCCTCACACACATAGATATTAAAGTTTGTTGTTAATATTGTTTTTTGTCTTTACGATGCTGTCATTCAAAATATGTATATTTACGGCATCTCATTTGCGTTGTTGAAAATAAACCTGTGAGCAGACAAAGCCTTATATGATATATATATATATATATATATATATATATATATATATATATATATATATTACATAAGGAGATAAAAAGGGGGCGGGATCCTTACAATATACAAGGCCTAAACTGAGAGGAAAATTCGCAGCGCGCGTAAGCTTAAGTACACCTGTCATACGCCTGTAACAGATGTAACACCTCCTCGCCAAAAAAAGCAAAATCTTGCCAGTCTAGGATTAGCTTGAACTAGGCAACTCAGAAGGCGCACGGAGGCGCTCTATTAGTACGTATAACGACAGGTGCGAATAATAAAATGGCGAAAATACAAAAGGATCATTCTGTAAAACTGTCCCATACGAGTTTTGTATACTCCCATAAAGCAGATGAAACAAAAAAGCTAAGAAATTTCAGTGAAAGGTGTTTCGTTTCTATTTACACTCATACGTTTACTTTTCAAGGTGGAAATGTGTGCATTAGTATTTATAGGTTGTTCTATGCTTAGTTATTTCTTTCTCATGGGTTGCCGGTCTAATGGGATCATCCCTAAGAGGAGGAGGCAGAGGAGAAGTAGTGACAAAATGTAATAAATGAAGATATACAGTGCATCCCAGAAAAAAAGTGAACAGTTGGAAAAAGTCTACCCAAATAAATATTTCAAATTATTGTAAGGGAATTTTCATACCTGTGGATAGTTTAGGGTCTCTTCTATCAAATGACACCAAAATATCACCCAATATTCTACGCTTGCTTGAGTGAGCAAAAGCCAATTTGAAAGGGTGCAAAATCCAGACTTGACAAGAATTGATATTGGCTCTAGCTGGTATCAGCCAAGCTGAGTCATGAAAAGGCTTAGACACGAACCATATTCTGGTCAATTAAAGGCAATTTTTGAAATAACAGGCTTTGTTCCATGTATATTCTTACACATCCCATCAACATTTTTTGCTTGAGTGAGAAATTAACCACTTTGTTGAGTGTTTTAAAATGTTAGTTTTGGTGAGTCTTTTAAAGGGATTCGGTAACTATGTGGAGGTTTGATTTAATAAATTGTTGAATTTTGATATCTGTCTTGTATAATGATGTTGAGAAGGATAAATAAATAGCCAGGCATAGATAAATTTTCAAATATATAATGCTTTTATCAAGATATCTATGACTGAATACTCCCGTTTACGAAAGCGTATGGCCATACGCTTTAATCTAACACTGAGTCTATAGGGGAAAATGAGTGTGGCATTTCCGGTCACTTGCATATGTTTACTTTTGTGAAGCACATGATGATTTTGAACTTTTTTTTTTCCTGGGCTTCATTTTTACACCATATTACATACATTGATAGCATGTAGGCCAGGCAGCTCAGATTTTATCAAGCCTCTAAACAGTTACCAGATCACTTTAATTCCAACCGGCTTGCTCATCAACCATTAAGTTTTGATGGGATATATCAGGACATAAAGTGAACAAAATCTGTTCTTTCATAAATTATCTTTTAATGATCAGAACATGACATTTTGAAGCCTTTTCATGACTCTCAACTTCGCTGATACCAGCCAGAACATAAACAAACATTTGTCGAAATGTTTCACAAAAATGGCTTCTGCTCACTTAAGCTTATTTTGTTGCCATATGATAGACATGATAGAAGAGATCCTAAGCTTTTCACAGGTATGAACATTTCCTGAAAATATTTTGAAATATTTAATTGGGGAAACCTTTTTCAACTGTCAATTTTAAATGGTTCTTAACTTCGTTATACCAACCAAGACAAATACCAATTCTTGTCAAGTCTGAAATTTGCACCCTTTCACAAAAGTGATACAAGTCAGATTTTTTTTTTTGTATTATTGCATAGGAGAGACCCAAAGCATGCAACTGGAATGAAAATTTATGGAAAATATTTTGAAATATTGATTTGGGGAGACTTTTTCCAACTGTTAACTTGGGGGGGGGGGACGCACTGTATATTTGAGAAGTCTCAATTCTTTCTGAGTGATATCTATGTTAAGACAGTTATGGTAACTGTTGTTTGAAGTAACAAAGAATAGTGTCGCTTAAAGAGTACAATGACCGCATGTATGCGTGGGAACGGGACTTCGAAAAACATATTCCAGATTCTGGTTTGATTCCTTTTGAACATTAAAATGTTGAAAAGAATAACGGTGTTTAAGAAATACAATGAATGCATATCTGTGTGGGAGAGGGACTTCGAAAAACAGATTCCAGTTTCTGCCAGATCGCTAATTCCTTTCAACATTGAAATGTTGGATTGTATATTGTTGTGTGTGGCCTCGAAATTCACGGTAGGTCAGGTATAATCAGTGCTTATATCTAAAAAGGAGAATTTTTGACTCGTAATCATTATTAAAATTGAAGGTCATGTATATAGTTTTGGTAAGTGCTAAAGAGCTTTTCGTCAGATATCTTTGCTTTAGATGATAAATAGCAATATACACGTACTACTAAAAGGATTACTAAGATACTGTGAAGTCCTTTCTTTAAAGGAGAATGAAACCCCAAACTTGCATGCACTTTAAATTAACAGAATCAGAAAAATCTTAGAAACATATCACTGAACGTTTGAGGAAAAACGGATAAAGAATAAAAAAGTAACGAAGATTTAAAAAAAAAAAAAATCGCTAAATGAAATTGGCAACATACTCATTATGCTAATGAGATGCTATGACGGTTTTGAGCTCTCTCTTTATAGGTAATAAATAAGAAAATCATCAGATTTCAGCTTTCAAACAAAGAAAATTGAATTATCAACATTGTGCTTGAAATATATTGCGAGGAATAAATTTATGAACACCACCTATAATACAGAAATCAAATTTTCTAAGATATATTCAATGAAAGTGGATTTTTACAAAATTATTTGTATAAGGCACTTGGAAAGTATAGCACATTTACATCACAGCATCTCATGAGCATAATGAGGACATTGCCAATTTCAGATCTCCATTCATTTAGCGATTTTAGGATTTCAAATATTCATAACTTTTTTTATTAGTTGTCCGTTTTTCTCCAACCTTTCACTGATATTCTTCTTTGATTTTTCTGCTTCTATTAAAATGCATTTAGTTGGAGGGCTTCTTTCTCCTTAAAGTGGAATAATACACAAAGGAGAGGTTAATGGGACATAAATTCCAACAACGCCAACGAGCACTGCACACAACGTAAAACCTATGAAGGTTGTATACACAAGCGATTCACAGGCTACTAGTAACTTCCAGCGAATCGCTGAGACTGATGTGCAGAGAGCCTAGCCGTCTGGGTTCAAGGGTCCTAGCGTAGAAAATTGTTTTAGCGTTCCTTCCATATATTTAAACTTAAATGCACCAGAAATCATGGATGAAATATCAAATAATCTTGCACATGTATGTATTTATTCATTGATTTTCATTGACATATCCGTCAATATTTTGTTCGAATGAAACATCAATAATCAGATCATGACAAAAACAGAATAATATATCATGAGTATAGCATAGCAAAACAAAATACTCATAACTGATCAACTAAACATGCTCTTTCTTTCTTGAACTATAAATTATCTGATTATCAGTGAACGGAAAGCGTGATCATCACGTTATCGAGTTCTAGTTCGAAACTATGTTTGACCCCAGTTTCGTTATACGACGTTTCGTTAGTCGGCATTCAGGCACATGAAAAGGCTTCAAAATGTCATGTTCTGATCATTTAAAAGATAATTTATGAAAGAACAGACTTTGTTCACTGATTATGTACAAGTAGTGTAAGGTGGTGAGAAAAAGAGCCATTAAAAGAATTTTATACATATACATATACATATACTTATACACTATAATATATATATCGCAACTTTTGATACAAAGAGAACCATGTGAGAGTACATGTATTACACGTTTCATAACATTTTTATCTTGCTTCCCAAACTATAAGTGAGCTTTATCGACCTGAAACGAGCAAGAGAAGAAGACCTGTATATTTCCTCATCTTTTGTGACAGTGCAAAGGTATGATTAATGGTCTAGTAATGAATAGAATTAACAAAACGTGCAGTCTAGACGTGTCGTATTGCACTGTGGGGGGGGGGGGGATGAATCTGGCATTTTTGGTCACTTGCATATGTTTACTTTTGTGAAGCACATGATGATTTTGAAGTGATTTTTTTTTCCTGGGCTTCATTTTACACCATATTACATACACTGATAGCATGTAAGGCCAGGCAGCTCAGATTTTATCAAGGCGAAAAAAAAACAAAAAAAACACAAAACACAAAACAAATCCCCCCCCCCACACCACACACACTGAGCGACTTTTTTTTGGGGGGGGGGGGGGGGCTGGCGAGAAGAAAAAAATACGGATTTCCCTTCAAGCAGTTCCCCAAAGTTGACAACCCTTCATTTTTTGCCCCCTTGTAAAAAAAAATCCTGGATACGCCACTACACGTGCCCGCCCCCTGGAATTGCGAGCAAAAATGAATAAATAAATAAATAAATAAATAAATAATAAAAAGAGAGAAAAGAAAAGGAGAAAAGAATGCGATATTTGTGAGTGTGGGGGGGGGGGGGCGGAGTGTATATGTGTGACAGAAAGAGGACATGTGTGTTTGCGAGGGCATCATGTATGGTTTTGCTAAAGGAGGAATGGAATTGTGAAAAGAAAAAAGAAGAAAAAAGAGGGGAGGGGGGGGGGGAAGATAAAGGGAGAGAAATATAAAGACGATATGACCCCTTCCAGCACCGTCCCCCAATCAAAGGCCTCATAAATTATGATATTTGCATTTTATTTTCAGAGATCGATGCCGTTTGCCCCCCCCCCCAAAAGTCACTTTTTCTAATTTCATTAAAATGGATATTAACCGTTTTGCAATGAAACTCTTCATATTATATGGCGCATCCACCGCCAGCCGTATTTCTATTTTTTGTTACAATATGAAAGTCAGGAATATGGTCTTTAAACCAAGTCCTGAATGCAAATAATATGGGTTATATTTCCCGATTTGTTTTTAGAAATCAAATTATGTAAAAAAATCGTGTCCATGAGCGTTGAAGCCCTATGAGTTCGATTGTATGACGTTCAAAGTGTCAGTCACACTGACGTCTTTTTCAATAATTCGTGGATCTTTTTAGCTGTTACCGACTGAATATTTAGAAAAGCCTTTGCGGCGTTAATGACAAGCTCCCTTTTATTAGATGCTGTTGTCTGAAGATCGAAATTGGTTATGATGAATTCAATAAAGGAGAGGAACTTTTTGGTTAGGAGAGTCGCTTTTGGTTGCACTTTCTTTTCTGGACCAAAGGCATGAATAATAATTACAGGAGACGGAGTTTCTATTGGCACATTTTTTCTTTCATTAGCCTATTTAGTTGCAACATTACTTTCGGATGTGCTCACGTCACCCTTCTTCTTTGTTTGACATTGTTAAAGTGCTTCTCTATAACAGAGCCCTTCTTTAAATTTCGTGGCTTGGATTTCTTAGGTAAGCTTGTACATAGGTCAGCCTTTGTAAGCTGCCGAATAGTTACCAGAACATCGTGCACATTTTTAAAATTTCTTTTCGTTCACACTGTTCATATGTGTGTGACCCCCCCACCCATCCCCCCCCCCCCCACATCGAACGCATTTTATTTTTTTCTTTTGCAGGTTTGTGGAGTGTGGCCCACCTGTTGACATTTAAATTATGGGTTTCATAACCAAGGTATATATTATCTGATAATTTGGGGGAGTTGAAATACACAAAGATGGATCTATTGGCTTGAAAATTATCATCGAATTTCTTTTTGAATCTTCTTAATTTGTATACATTCTGATCTTTTAGATATTCTAATAATTCTTCCTCTGATAGATCTGTATCTATGGTGTAGAACACCCCTTGACACGTTTTCTGCTTGTTCCATTGAATGGGTCACCTTGACTGGCATGCCACCGAAGTCAATAACCTCTAAGAGTTTTAAGTACACTGTAAAAAAAAAAAAATGCCGTGTTTTCACGATAAATTTCCTGGCAGTCAGGATGCCGGGAATGCCCGTTTTTGCACAGTCATGTAAAATAACAGATTTCCGTGTTTTTTGTTTGTTTGTTTGTTTGTTTGTTTGTTTTTTCGTTGTTGAATAGTAGAAACTTTAATTTCTAACAGGAAAATCTATGTAAATTAAAACAGAACCATGGAAACGATTTGTAATTTAACAGGGTAACTTGTTAAAATATGAGAAAATGTTTTTTTAACAGTGTTTTATGTCGGGCGATTGTAAATATATGCTGATTTCCGGTAAACCAACAAACTTGCTGTTGTTTTACAAGAACAAGACTTTAAACTTGAAATAACGGCCATAACTTGTCCCAAGGGCTAGAAAGTCTGCAGTTTTACAGTGTAACCTATCCCGCTTTAACTTATCCCATCCTCTACCTTTATTTATCAAATTCAAATTCAAATTCAAATTCAAAATTTATTTCCAATTTCAACGACAAAATACATTTATATATATATATATATATATATATATATATATATATATATATATATATATATATATATTGTGGCGGAAAATGGATGTAGGGGGTTTGTGTGTGAGAGATGGTGGGGTGTAGGTGTTGATTTGGGACATGAGGGGGCAGAGTTGTGTTGAGGTAGATCACAGGGGCGAACCTGGGTACCGCTTCTTGTCCCATTCCCCCACTCTCATGTCTCCATTCTCACACATTCCCTCTCCTTCTCTTGGTAGCGAGCGGTCCATTAGCAACAGTGGGCCGGAGATTCGTGAATCAGAATCACATACGACTTTATATTACTCCACAATGAAGATAGTGAGAGCCTGATTTACGGTGCAGCTATATTAAAACTCTAGAGCTCCCTTTTTATTATTGTGTATTGACTAATACATTCATCTTTCTATATCGGGGACTATACCCGTACCAATACACAATTAAGACATATGGCAAACTTTATCAAACAATTGTCCTGAGCTTCATAGTGCCTTTTTATGTTATATTCCCTAATCAGAAAGTTGCGATACAAACTTAGAGAACTGGGGTAAGCGCAGGCATCCAGTGTTTTGGACTATGCGAGCCTTGACCCAAAACAGTATATAACTGTAAATTATCTTTACCTGACTATGGTTTAACTCTTTCAGTGCCGATGTCACATAATATGTGACAGATAGACTTGTCATTTTCATTCACCAATTGCTCGACCACAGGAAAGGTATATGCTGGTCAATGTATATCAAAATTTTGAGCACAGATCAAGCATTCTAAATATATGATTATAATTATATGCTACCACAGAAATTTTCAGAGAAAATTAACGATTTTTAAAAAGAGATTACCTTATTTCAACATTAAACAACAGTAAATAAATGAGAAACCAAAAAATAATGGACAAAAAAGAGACTCGAATGTAATTTTCAATAATTTTTATGCTTAAATTTGGGAAAAAGTAATAATGTTCGGTATCATTAGAAATGGTAATAAATTTTCTGTAAGTTTTGTACACAATATTTTGTGAAAAAATAAATGGTTAATGAAGTGCAGACATTTGAAAAGTAAGCATTGATTACATTTTGGTAAAATTATGAGGAGAGCTAAACCCCTTGGCACAGTAAGAGTTAATCTAAATAACCTTTGATTGGGTTCTCTGGGGCTGTCTAGCAAATATTGAGGGGAAAGGATTGGGGCAGGCATGAGACAACAAAGGGGAACTGTTACGAGCTTTACTCTGTAAACAATAATATACCCTGCCTTAATTTATGAGGCTGCCCGTTATCTCCCAACCCTGAATATGAACTTGGCCTCCGTACATTTTAGTTAGGGTTCCCTATCCTTAATCAATCTAATGACCAGGGTGGTTCGGCAAACACCAGTGAAAGAGGGGATAGCAGGGGAGGCCATGGGGAACTGTTATAGCGAGCTATACTCTGGCGGGTTGGGAGGATGATCGGTGACTTGGGTTGGGGGTGCATTTCTGGTGTTGGGCCGCTGCTTCCAACAAGCACCTCCGTTCCTGAAAGGGAAGGGGTAGGTGTTACCTAGTTGTGCTGCCTGGCTTTCTGACTGTTTTTGGTGTGGCTCGGTTCTCTTCTGGGAGCTCTCGCTCTGTCTGCCCGCTTTTACCCCCAAATCCTACCCTTTATATACCATCCGAGCAAGCCCTTCTATACTATGAAGTATGAAAAATCTGCGAGTTGTAAAAGAATTACTTCTGCTTGTTAAGTATTATACACAGATTAACATTACCTTTCCCCATAGAGAGCTGTACTAAAGCGAGTTCACCCAATATCTTTTCTGTAAACAACGGGGCTGGAAATAGCCCTACCGGTGTAATTTAGCTTTACCATCGTCAACAGTCTCCTTTGACGGTTCCATGACATTTGCTCCTGTGACAATTGCTCCGGTCTAACTTTGCCATGTTAATCCTAAACCTAACCTAACCCTATCACTAACCCTAACCCTAAGGGGTTACTGAGAGTATGCACAGGTTTCCGTTGTTAAAGATTTAGTAAGAGAGTTTTAGCTGTCGCTTTGCTTTCGAAAGAGGGCTTCCTGCTTAAAGTGGCATTCCGTCACACAATATATATATATATATATATATATATATATATATATATATATATATATACATTACAAAAGTGAACACAAAGATGAACAGCAGTATTTTAAACTAGGCAGTATAATTGGAAAAAATGTGGGCAAGATTAAAGCTAAGTTTGAGGCTTGTAAACAAACAGGAGTGTAACATGAGGGGGAAAAAACAAAACAAGGGGGAATACAGGGGGAACAAACATGCCGGGAGAATTAAATCAATTTAAGTAAGATTACAAATTACAATCAATATAAAGAAATTAAGTGCCACTTATATTGCCTCCTGAAAGTATTATTAAATGTGGTATTAAATCTGTCACAGCTAAGAGTATTCCAAAGGATGGGACCCGAGTGGCGAAGGGAATATTTAGAGAGCTGTCGTTGGGACATACCCATCGGAGAAAATTATTTGCATTTCTTGTGGGATAATTATGTATTTTGGAATTAAATTGGAATCAAATAAAACATATTCATTAAACAAGTAGGAAGGGTCTTTGTTTTAAATCGTTGCATAAGGGACGCTATTTTTAATTTATTAATGTCTAATATAAATTTTAAAGTATGTATTTTTTTTTTAAATAAAGAGGAGGAAGGAATTAAATAGCCTGAATTGATACAAACACATATTTCCTTTTCTGTAATATAATAAGTTTATATAGGTGCGAAGGATAAGTATTGGCCCAGACTGAATTACAATAAGATAAGCAGACATGATAAAAGCGTTATATATATATATATATATATTAAATAATACGTATGTAGGTAATATATATTTCAGACGGTATAAAAGTCCAACGTATCGTGATAATTTTAAACAAACAAAATGTGATGTAGTCATTCCAATTCAAATTTTCATTCAATAGTACACCTAAAAAAATGATAGATTTGGATCTGTTTAAAACGCTATTGTGTAAACAACACGATAAAAACTACTTTCGAAAAATAAACTCAAGGGCAGTTTCAAAGGCCTATTGTA
This sequence comes from Heliocidaris tuberculata, assembly GCA_025618425.1. Classification (NCBI taxonomy): domain Eukaryota; kingdom Metazoa; phylum Echinodermata; class Echinoidea; order Camarodonta; family Echinometridae; genus Heliocidaris; species Heliocidaris tuberculata. Next base: position 40,371,032 of record CM046841.1, read on the forward strand.
CTGCCCATAGAAATCAGGTTCGGATTACGTAATACGCCATTGTAATGTTCGCACATTTCTAAAGTGATAGACAGGGCTATTGAAATTGTTTTGAGTTTATTTTTCGAAAGTATTTTTTATCGTGTTAAACAAACTTCATTGTTTCCAGGCATTTGACAACTTCTCCTGTGAAAGTATAAATATTGCGTTTTGTTGAAATTTAATGACAAGTTATTGCTCGTGAACCAGTTAGACACATTAATAAGACTATTGTTTAAAAAATGCAGTAAAAAATTGAAATCACTATGTGCGGCAAGAAGGGCTGTATCATCTGCATAAAGAATAAAATCACATACGTGTCAAGAACTAGTAATATCGTTAACATATGATAAAAACAACAGTGGTTCTAAAATAGATCCCTGAGGAACTCCTGTTTTTACAGACTTACATGAAGATGTACAATTATTAAAAGCAGTATACTGTTGGCGATTAGATAAATATGATTTAAACCAGTTAAAAGGTGTACCCCTCACACCGTAATATTGCAATCTATTTAATAAAACGGTAAAAGAAAGAGAATCAAACGCCTTTGAAAGGTCCATAAAAATGCCAATTACATGTTTGTTATCGTTTAAATAATTATTTATTCTGTCATGTATTTCTATCAGTGCCAGTTGAATTGTTCGAGCGAAAACCATACTGATTTTGAAGTAAGACATCATTATTTTCTAAGAATTTATATAATCTATTTTACACTACTTTTTCTAGTATCTTTGAAAAATATGGTAGGATGGAAATTGGTCGGTGATTTGTAAAGTCATGTGGATCACACTTCTTATAAACTGATATTACCTTTGATATTTTTAATTTGCTAGGTACATGGCCGTTTGTTAGAGAAAAATTACAAGTGTGAAGGAAAATTTCGACGATGTATGGAAAGGTGACTTTAACAACTTCTGGGTTGATATCATCAACTCTACTGCTTTGACCTCCCTTCAAATTCTTGACTATATCTATAAGCTCCTTTTTTGTAACAGGTTTGAAAAATAAAGAATAATTCAGATGATTTGGCATATAAAAAGCAAAATCTCTATCATTAGTTTGTCGGCTCTTAGGAACGTTTGAGCCAATATCAATAAAAATTATTTAGATTATCAATAATATTTTGAGGATCACTCAATACTTTTTCCTTATAATCAAATCTTGTAATGTTATTTGTTGAAGTGTTTTTTCTTCCCAGAACATCATTAATAACTGACCAGGTTTCTTTCATATTATTTTTCACGGATTCGAATTTATCATGATAATACTGTCTTTTTGAACGTCGAAAAATTGTGTTGAGATCATTTCGAAATTTCTTGTATTTGTTTTTTCTATATTCACTTGGGTTTTTCAAGTATGATTTATATAATCTATTTTTCTTTTTAATAAACTGTAAAATATTCGTGGTAACCCATGGCTTTTTCAGCTTGACCTTCCTATAATTTGATTCTCTTGCTGGAAAAAAAATTTTTTTTATAATTTTTAATATGTATCATGAAATAAAGTAGGTGCTCCTTCGGGATCTCATACAATACATCAGACCAGTCAGTATTCGATAGAGCAGCAGAAAAAAAATTAAACTCTCCTTTGTAATTTTGCGGTAGAGATTTGTATTGTAATTGTTGGCAGAAGAGATTCCAAAAGATTGTGATATATTGTAAATTGGGAAAATGTCAGATATGTCCTTTATTAAGATTCCTGGTAAAATATCGTGAAAAACATTAGTATGAATATTATTGATCAAAGAGGCAGAATGATTACCAATTCGTGTTGGTCTATTGATAAGTGGATAGAATCCACTGACAAAAGCTGACATAATACCGTCGACAAAATCGGATATGAGGGCGTTCCTTTTGTTTTTTAATATATTAATATTGAAATCTCCCATAATATACGCGTTCAAATCCTTAACAATAGGATCATTCAGAATCTTATCAATAAAATATATAAATGAAGAAATGTTAGATTTAGGTTAGCGATACACGACCATTACAAATAAGTTCTTACTTTGTTTACAAATTATTTCTATTCCAAGAAATTCTACACCATCGCACTGATCTGAAAAACTGTACATTTTATATTGGAGGTCATCACGTATTTACAGTCCGACACTCAGATTCCAGAAATATGTTGCATTAGTCCAGCAGATTGGTGCAGCAAATCGATGGAATTGTGCACTTTTTCATAAAAGCATAAAATTTGGCATGCAGGTAGAGTTTTTGAGGCCGAATAATTCGGGATATGGGGCCACCAAATGTTCGGGCCTTGGGGCCCGTTGTGCCCATTTTTTTTTAATGGCCCTCTCAGGGTACTTCCCCTTCAAAGTTGATGTAATCAAATCTAGTTTGATATAATGAAACATCATGTAATATTTCCCAGCCTCTAAAATCAGACAAATGCTTTAGGTGCCCATTTATATTTAAGGGCCATCCTATGTACAAAATATTATAAAGTCAATGATTTGTTAACATAATTAATATGCTTCTAATTTTGATCAGTCTACATTACGTCTTTGAAATCAACAACATAGGTGCGACAGGTGCCCATTATAACAAATAAAGGCCCATCATGAAAGGTAAATATATATATCTATATATATCTGCAAAATAAGATTTGTGTAAAATATTTGGTTTAAATCTTAAATGGTAGACATTAATCTGGAAATCAAGGTCATATAAAAATCCCACTTTAGGAATCACATGGACCCATTGATGGCCCATGAAAGACACTTCTTTCCCTCACAAGAGGATTGCGTAATACCCCCAAAGTGTTTGAATATGCATACTTTAAAGTATAACTATTGGTAAGGCAGTATGTTCTATAAGTACTTCATTTAATTAAGATGGCTATCGTATTCAAAATGACCACTGGTCTGTTTCGAGATGTGATTACACGTATTTGCATTAAGTTTATGCTGTGTCTTGAAGCTTATATCGTATAGGGAGAAAGTTATGGAAGTTGCAACTTTTTTTGCCTTAAAAAAGACATAAGCATGTTACAATGGTGTATTTGGTTGAGACACAATGAAACCAAGGTAAAGGTATATCTTATAATGCTGAGTAATTTAAATAGTCGGGAATTTCATTTCCAAGATTGCCATCAACTTGAAAAATACTGCATAAGTGTTGAAATGTAGTTTGCATCTGATAATTTTGCATTGAGACATAAAGCACCAAAATGCAAAAAGGTTAAAATGCTTAAATTTATGTATTCAGCCTCTCTTTCTTTAAAGGGACATCCAATCGTGGTGGCAAGTTGCTTTGAAAGAAAGCAGAAAATCAGAGAAGCAGATTGTTAAAGGTCATGTAAAGTTTTGGTAAGCCCTCAAAAACTTTTCGTCAGATTTCTTCAATTTTTGTTGATAAATAGCAAGATACTAGCAATACTAAGACACTGAAGATTTCGCCTCCTAAAGTTTAATATTAAATAATAAATAAATATTAAATATTAAATAAATATGAGGCAAAAACTAATTTATGTGCCGGGACAGGCACGTAAAATCCCAACAAAGGCAGCATGTGCTATACACTGTAAACACACGTGTAAAGCCAATGATGAGTAGCTAGCTACACACAGTGCACACACGCTGTCTCTATGGGAAGCCCCAAGATTGCTGTGCGGGGAGCCGTCGGGGTGGAAGGGTCCTAGCATAATGACAGTGATCAAGCATTCCTTACAGATATTTACACTGAAATTCACCAGAAATCATAGATGGAATACCAAATGATCTCTTACAGACATCTTTTGATACAAGGAGAACAACATGAGACTATATTTAACATGTCTCTTTCCAATTTCCTTTTTTCTTCCGATACTGTACATGAGCTTTAAAAGTTTGAACGAAATCGGACAAGCAATATGAAAGTTGTAATCCCTATACAAATTTGAATTTCAAATTGGCCGAACCGGTAATGTCACTGTGATATAGCGGCTGACAACTCTCCTATTTTTCCCAACACACAGATGCCTTAACTGTTAATTTTTCAAAAAGTATAACTAAAATATGTATTTTAGTATTGCCCCGGGGGAAAAGAGGCTTATGAGAAAAAGGAAATTTAATGACGGTGTACTACAAAATTTAGAATTGACCGGAAATACCTCACAATTGATACACCCTACTGCCACTTTCAGATTCAAATAGATTTAGTGATTTCATTTCTCAAACATTGATAAATTTCTTATTTTTGGTCCAATTTCTTTCAAACTTTCATCATTATGTTATCTTTTTTCCCCTGATTTTACACCAATCAACATATTGCAAAGTATGGATTGCCCTTTAATAGGTTTTGCCGATATTTAAGAATACAGCTATTCATTGACATCTTTATAAATCTTACGACGTCTATCATAGGTTGTTTCTTAAAGACATATCAGGGTTTTTTTCTAATATGGCCACGAAGAGGAAAAAAAAGAGGAAAGTGTAGTTTTACCACTTAGCTGTTTTGCATCTGATTATAGTTTATTTTAGCATAAAAACATTTATTTGCAGAAGAAGAGTATTTGTTGCTTCATCTGACTATTAATGTATATTGTTTATAACTGCAAAACCGTATAAGATACAGGAGCAGATTTGAACAAATGTACTTGCATTTCTTATCTTTTTGTGAACAGTTTGTATGTTTGAACGAAGTATTTCCAAAATTTCGTAAATTTGGACAAAGGGTTCTGCTATATTATTAATTTCATTGTCATATGCAAGAACTAATTGTATGTATAAGCCTACACCTATTTTTGTGCGCTTTGTTTGGCCAGGGGTCCACTTGAATCGGGAGCAACAAACATAATTTGAGAAAGAGGAAGGGTAGAAAAGGAAGGGGGAAAAAAAACTACGATCATATTGTGGATTATATACGCCCCAGTAAGCATCTTAAATTGCTTTAGAAATTAGTCTTTTTAGGGTATAAAATGCTATTGATTTTCTGAATCTTGGTCGCTTTGCTCCTGCTCATAACATTGCTTTAGGATCTTGTAATTTCACGCCCCAATATACATGTATTCATGATACATTTTAGAAATGGCTCTTTAGTGGGTTCAAACCCCCCCCCCCCCCTGAAAGAAAAAAAAGAAATAATGTAATTCTCATTGCCTTTTTCCCTAATATACATGAAGGCCTTAAGTTTCATTAGCCTGTTTTTAAGTATTTTGCCATGAATATAGGATAAAGCTGAAATAGCACTTGCAAAGGTTGAAAGAAATCGTTTAGTAAGGCAAACATTCGTTTGCCTATTAAATTCCTCAACAAGAACTCTCCTGGGTTTTCATGAATTTGACGCCCCTTTTGACAAACCCGTTTTATCAATGTTCATAATTGCAGTGCTCCTTTGCGAATTTTCTTAGGTAAAGCGCATATGAATTGCATTTTCGAGGATCAAAATGCACAAAATATACTCCGTGGTTGCCTTGCTGTCTCGCTTGTAAACTAAAATACATATATTTTTATTTTTGTAATGTTTTATTTTTACTTTATTTCTATTTTTAATTCATTTGTCTTTATTTTTTATTCTTTTGGGGGAGGGGGAAATTTCATTGTTTGCTCAGAGCTTCATATTCCCAAGATACTTGACTAGAGCATACAGTAGCCGCTATGCAAAACTGAATGAGACTTAACATTCACTATCTTGGCAAGAGGCGTAAATTTGTGAATTGTATTGCCCGAGTCGAAGTTTTAGAGGAGGGCAATACGATTCTAGTGAAGGCAATTAATGTTGTATCCCCCGAAAGTAGCAAGTCCATATCGTTATTATTAACAGAATCAGACATCTAGAGCGAACTCGAAAACATTGTAAAATTTCACATTTACAATAAATTTATTTTCTGTGTCATTCAGTGTAAAAGAATTTCAATCCATCTTTTAGCTGCGATGCAGTTAACATTGAGTAAACCATGTAAAATCAAATCAAGTCAAATCAAGCCAATTCAAACCTCTAATTAGACGGAGTGATTAAAACAAATCGTGTTCAAATGTGTACTTGCAAAGCGCATTTTAGTTTTGTCTTTTGCAGTACATTTAAGTATCCTGTCATTTTACATACTCGCAACAAAAGCATTGAACGCACATATCCATAAATCATAAACTTAAGTACTCTCGGTCATTATGGTGTTGAAGGGTATCAATCACCAAAAAATATTTTACTCTGTCATGTCTGTATGTTAGAAGTTCCATGTCATTCTACTATATTCCAAATATGGGCTTGGAATATCAAAGTGTAAAGAGATATTACAAGTTTAATTATACTCCCTATAAGCATAAAAGCGACTCGTGAGTAGTCTACTCAACGCACCCGTACGCCCTCGCAAAGATAAGGGCTCGCGTGGAACCCAACTAGGAGGTTCGGTTCCGTGCGAGCACCTTCATGTTACCATTTATTTACTTCATACTCCTAAACTGTTGACCTATAGATTTTCAGATAAAGTTCTTTGAGGTTAATTTTATACTTCCCAGCTGTATACAAATTCTTTTTTTTTTCAGGTGGTTGGTACACTTTAACCCATTCAGGACAGGAATTATTTAAGGGCTAAATTGATCACTTTTTTTTCTTCAAATTGGCAACAATAATATTTTTCTGTTAGTGCTACACGGTTCTAATAAAATGTAATGTCTTTGAAAACATTACACATGGTTAGAAACTTTGTCGAAAAGTTGGAAAAATGGCCAATTTTGATAAAAAACAATGATTTTGAATCTCTCAATGTGTTGCCAATTTAAGGATTTTAAAGCTTAATCTCCTTTTTTAAATTCCTGGCATCGAACACAATATGGTCATGTAACAAAAATGGACACAGTGAGTGTAGAAATTTTTGCTCTTTCTACTCATGCATCTGGTATAATTTTTAGAGCTCTTAATCAAAAGTTATTAAGCCAAACCACAAAATGTGGTCAATTGTCTTGAAAGGGTTAATGGAGTATAAAGTTGACTTACAGTGACCGCAAAGAAGTTCCTAGGAAACCTCTACTGAAGCATTGCGCCGTTTTTTGTTTTTGTTTTTGTAGAATGATATGAGTGCCTAATCATCCAGCTCCCTGTTTAGTTCATGAATTGCATGCACATCGGGTAAAGCAACGTATCCCTGGTTAGATGCGTGTATTTCTGGTCTAAGGACACATTTGGTAATACCGCCTTTACAAAAAAAAAAAAAAAAAAAAAAAAAAAATGACTCCAAACCTGCAAAATCCTGGCCACTGAGAATACTTTTTTCATTTTTTATTTATTTATTTATTTTTTGTCATGGCTAAAGTGAGTGAATCAAATATGAATTGAAAAAAAAAATATATGGAAAAAAAATCATGATGTTGCAATATAATCTGCCATCGCGTTAGAGTTTTTTGTCTTTTCCACCAGTATGAACGAGCAGTGACTACCAAGAGAGCAGTACAGTGGAGAGTTATTTTTCTTCTGTCAGTGAGAACACATTTTTTTCTTTTAATGTTGATCTGTCAATAAGATATTAGCGTAATCTGGTTATACAAACAATTCAAAAATGAAAAAAAAAAAAAAAGGAATCAGACTTTCTGGAGAAGTGCCAAGTCAGGTATATTTTCCAAGTATTCTTGTCTTCAATTTGAAAATGTGATATTGTGACTTATGAATCCTTACATTAAAAAAAGGATTATTTTTTACCCAAATATAAAGATGCAACACATGGGTGGCCCCTTCCTCCTGGACTATGCAGTCAGCAGCGTATACTTTTGCATCGAAGAACACCAGAAGGTCATCATGGTCACTGAGCGAAAACCCAAGCTGTCGCATATAGTACACCATCTCAAAACAGATGCAGAAGCGTCAAATTGGTTATACGGGAGTAAGGATTTTTTCATAATAGATGTAGTATATCCTGTCTGATCGCTTATTATATGATTTCGCTACGTGACATTCGGCGAGGCTTCACCACTCATAATCACGTCGTGTACAAATCACGTTAACAAGGCTATTAAAGAGGGGTTAGCCCCAAAATTCAAATTACCTTAATGACATTCAATCGTTCGAACGCCAAATTATTTTTCCTGTCAACTTGCTACTAGGATGCTGGTGCTTGTAATGATATGTTCTAGGTTTGACTATAGAGTCAAATCGTTGAATACAGTTCTTTTTCTAATAATTATACGAAAACAAAAATCGATTGTGAAAGCTTGTTTCAAGTATGTACGGACAAAAGATAGAATATTCTTATGTTCTATCTATAAAACTTACCTGGAATTAAATTCTATTATCTGATTATAAGCCAAGAAAACCGCTCATTGTCCACTACGATGAAAGTCTCTTTAGAACAAGTGGCAGCATGCACCAACAAATCTAAGCGTCCGACAGTTTTTTGGATGAACGAAATGGGCGGACCGGAAACGGGGAGTCAAATTAGTGTGCGTAGGACCGATACATGTTTTAGGTTTAGTTCCAGTCATTTAGTGTTTGGAGAGCTGATGTAACAAAACAGAGTACGTTGGTGTGTCATGACGGAATGGCAGGTCATGTCTTGCCAGCCCACACCTCGGAACAGTTCGATGATCGATCGGATAGCGTAGATCGAGTTCAGTCTAGGTGTCGGGGGGGGGGGGGGGCACCTGTTTTACACAAGGTACATAACATGAAATGGAGTGAGTGGGTGGAAGGGGAGGGGAGCATGTCATCTTTCCTGGACCTAACAATCATAATTTTCCTCTCGAATTTTTATTACCTTGTTCCTTTTTTTTCCATTTCTTCATTTTTCTTTCTGTTATGAGGGGATTTGTTGGAGCATTTGACAAATCAAAAGGAGGAGGGCGTATCTTCCATTATCTAGGTTATTGCGTGAGATACTGGTTAGGCTTTGGAACACTACTGTTTGACATGATGGTATACTTATGTTATAATGCATAAAATGCGAAAGGAAATAAAAGGTTTTCAAATATACAATCTTATTATTAAGATATCTGTGACTGAATAATGGCATTTATGAACAATGATATGACAATGACAGTGACATAATTTTATTTATTCAACGGCCCCTCATGGGGGCATGGAAAAATACAATCATATTCAAACGGGGTGTATAAGGCAATATTTGGCATAAACACGTGTGAAAAAGGGGGGGGGGGGGAGAGAAGAAAAGAAAAGAAAAAAATATATATATATATATCAGTCAGAGGCGGGGGAACGTCGGGCTCGGACAATGGAAGTGGAGGGGCACCTTTTGTCCTCCAAACAAAAGGTGCCCGTCCACTTCCATTGTCTGAGCCTAACGTGCCGCCGCCTCTGATATCAGTGTAGTAAATTGACGCGAAAGCGTTACAACAGTTTAGATTCTTCCGTAAGCCCCGCACAGCAAGGTCGTACGGTCCCTTATTAGTCATTCGCCCGTATTTGACGCAAGTTTTGTGCATACTGAAAAGGAAGACCGAGAGAAGACAAAGAAATACATAAGGAAAAAAGGAAGACAGAGAGAAAAAAACTCAAAGAAATACATAAGGAAAAGGAAGACAGAGAGAAGAAAAACAAAGAAATGCATAAAGAAGAAAAAAAAAAGAGATATAGAGAATAAAAACAAAGTAATACATAAGGAAAAAAGGAAGACAGAGAGAAGAAAAACAAAAGAAAACATAAGAAAAAAAAAGAAGAGCTAAGAAAAACAAAGAAATAAATAAGTAAAAAAAAGGAAGACAGAAAGAAGAAAACAAAGAAAAACAAAGAAATAAAAGAATAAATAAAGGAAAAAATAAAGAAAAACATTAGGCTAAAAGGAAAACAGAGAAGAAAAACAAAGAAATACATAAGGATAAATGTAGAAGGAAGAAATACAAAGAAATACATCAGGAAAAAAGGAAGACAGAGCGAAGAAAAGCAAAGAAATACATAAAGAAATAAAAAGATATGGAGGATAAAAACAAATTAATATATAAGGAAAAAGAAAATAGAAGAAAAACAAAGAAATACACAAGGAAAAAAGGAAGACAGAATGGAGAAAAAAAAGGAATACATAAGGAAAAAGAAGAGGGAAGAAAAACAAAGGAATACTTAAAGAAATTAAAAGAAAATAGAAGAAAACAATTAAATACATAAAGAACTAAAAAGAAGACAAAGAGAAGAAATCAAAGAAATACATAAAGAAATTGAAAGAAGATAGAAGAAAATCAAAGGAATACATAAAGAACTAAAAAGAAGACAGAGAGAGAAAAAAAATACATTTTCATAGATATTGTAAACAACATTAATAATTTTACCATTAATTCCAGAAGAAATCAACTTTGACAAATACCATTAAGAACTGCTACGAACCCCGTACGAACGATTTTTAGACCATTTCGTAAAATTTTCTCAAGAAGGCCGTACGAAACCAGCATTCGTAGACCGTTCGTAGACCGTAAGTTTGCAGCCTAGTCAATGATCATGTCAAAGATGTTTTTCAACGTCGTACAAAAACTCTCTTCGTAAGGCAGCCATACGAGCGTCGTAAGAACATCGTAAGAACCACGCAAGAAGAAGGCTTAAATTATTACGATGATCGTAAGAACGCCTTAAATTGTTCATAGAAGTCTCTTACGGCGTTCGTAAGAACGCCTTACGAACGGAGATTCGTACGGCGCTTTTACGAACGACTCTTGGCATTTGTAAGGCGTTCGTAAGGTGCTCGTAAAACGTAGGTACAGAATTTGTGCAATTGTTGAGTTTTCTACTTGCAGATACAGCTGCAGCTGCAGTTGTAGTCTCCTTGGCACTACTGCTGTCTTGAAAGTATCAAACTTTCAACAGCCGCAGAATTTTCGACAGCACACGGCAGCGCCTTTATGCAACTCGACAAAATATACAAAAATTCGTAAGATCTTCTTACGAATGACTTGAGAGTGCCGTGAGTTGCACGTGCGATCATTTGCGACAACAAAAATCGTAAGATGACCGTACGTCTGACGAAAGAATAACTGAAGGCATTCTTACGAAAAACGTAAGAACTCCAGGGCCATTGTATAACCCAAAATCATTTCGTTTCTCATAAAGGTCTAAGTTGTTCTTGCGAATTAAACGGCGTTTGTACGAACTTCGTAAGAAGGCCGTAAGAATCTATGCCCCATCTATGAATCTCTACGAACTCCGGAATTCGTACGAACAGTGACATTCGTACGAACGCATCGTTGTACGAAACCTTTGACTGTAGCTTAAAGCCTCGGTCACAAATACCATTAAGAACTGCTACGAACGCCGTACGAACGATTTTCAGACCATTTTGTAAGATCTTCTCAAGAAGGCCGTACGAAACCAGCGTTCGTAGACCGTTCGCAGACCGTTCGTGGACCGTTAGGAAGTTCGCAGCCTGGTCGATGGTCTTGTCCAAGTTTTTTTCAACGTCGTACGAAACCCCCTCTTCGTAAGGCGGCCATAAGTCTGACGAAAGAATAACTGAAGGCATTCTTACGAAAAACGTACGAACTTTAGGCCCACTGTATGAGCGAAAATCACTTCGTTTCTCAAGAAGGTCTTAAGTTGTTCTTGCGAATTAAACGGCGTTCGTACGAGCTTCGAAAGAAGGTCGTAAGAATCTATGCCCCATCTACGTTGGTTCAAAGTGAAAGGTTTAGTAGAACAACTCTACATATGTTTTGTACACAAAATTTCATATTTTCCCAATTATCTCTCAAGGTGCAGCTTGTCTCCTTCTTAGCTCAAGATATATCATGGGAAAATGTATTTGACACAACATATGTTGAGTTCACAAAAAGACAATCAGCATCTTTAGAGATAATGGAGAAAATATGAAATTTTGTGTACAAAGCATATTGAGAGTTGTACTACTAAACTTGCCACTTGGAAGCAACATTCATTGCCAATTTTAGGATTGCCATAGAAAGTAAATTTAAACCTTTTTTTTTTTTTTAGACTTTTTAGATTTCGTAACCGATTTTGATGGAACTTTTCTTAAATTGCTTCTCTCTATCCTCTCTTTTCATTAAAATTGGTTTTCCCCAGGGTTTCATTCTCCTTTAATTTTTGGAAGTGTCTCATGGACATATTCAAATATATATTACCCTGTTCTTCAACTAGTTTACATGCATTACTTAAGATATCCCAATACTTTTGGGGATTACAACTTTTGAAATCTCTCAGAGACTCATGTAAATTCTTATTGTAATTTCTAAAGGTCTTCCTTATAAATAGTTTGTAAGCCTTGGATTTATTCTTCAGTTCGACTCTAGCTTCATCAGTTCTCAGATTCTTCAATCTATGTTTCACCTTAAAGTATTCTTTTCTTTGAACCCCGCAAGACTTATCAGACCAAGGTTTAGCCTTAGTAGTACCAGCATGTGCACGACGCTTAATAGGTTTACTAGACATGTGTGCTGACTTACAAATTCTGACAGTTTTAGCAGTCTCAATGAATAAGTTATTCAATTCATCAATTACATTATCCAGATCGGTCTGAGTAAAGTTTACAATTTTAACAGAATCAAAATTTATCATTTAGATGACCCATATTAACAGTATCAAATGCTTGTTCATAGTCAGCTTGAAGCTCTTTCTTACAACGAGTGTTTAGTGGCTTATACACATAGGCCGGAATTCACAAAGGTGGTTTCAATTCAGACCATGGTTTATGCAGATTTCGTGGTATAAATACGCTTGATTTAGCGCATACACTTAAAAAGATCCAATAATGAACGCGCGCCGGTCGCCCGTGGTTGGCAAAAGTGCTAAATTTATGCTTGTTGCCATGGTTCAGACCATAGTTTATGTAAATTCAGACCATGGTTTATTTAAATTAATTTACATAAACCATGGTCTGAACCATGGCATCTAGCGTGAATTTAGCGCTTTTGCAAACCATGTGCGACCGGCGCGCGTTCATTATTGGATCTTTTTAAGTGTACGCGCTATTAAAATCAAGCGTATTTATACCACAAAATCTGCATAAACCATGGTCTGAATTGAAACCACCTTTGTGAATTCCGGCCTATCTTTTGATTGAGTTGCATCATTAAGAGAAGTGACCGTCGCTGGTAGTGTAGGCTCTGATTGGCCAGATGAAGGGAAACTAAACTCTACTGAAACAGGACCATGAGTACCTGACAAACATTTATCCAAAGGATCAACATTGAAATCAGTTATTTTAGGCATCAATATGGATGACACAGGTATATAATCAACAACACTGGAACCTTTAGAATTTTGACATGTAAATTCACCTATCTCAGAATCAGATTCAGATTCAGATTCAGATTTAATTTATTGTCATGTTATTAAAAAATAACATAAAAATTGCTTTCAGACTCTTGATACAGAAATGCAAAAAATAATGTGCAGAATATAACAGATTAACAACAATGTGTCACACGTCAAATCGCAAAACAAATAAATACACTGTACATAGACATAGCTATAGATATAGATATAGATACTGTACGACCTTTTTCCCAGCCCACATAATTAAAAACATGCATGTTTAAGAGATCCACATAATTATATACTTCTGGACGACATAAATATTGCTGGTTAAATTAGTTTCCCTTTGTCTTAGTTTAAAAGAATCCAGTAAAATAACTTGGTTGTGAAACTGGTATTATGATATGTATAAATAAATCAAACTCATAAATGTAAAATACAGATAATGGGTATAATTCCCCCCCCCCCCCAAAGACTTCGTGAACAAATATCCAAAGCTCTAAAATTATCTCATCAAACCTGTCAACAAGATCTACTAAATAGAGCGACCCCATGCGTGCCGCACGGGACACCGGGGCACCACAAACATCCCCTGACAAAAGAAAAGAAAATGAAAATGCAAGTATGGCCAATGGCGGCCCCCGAGCACCCAAGCACCATGTTTAAAAGATCCACATATACTTCTGGACGGCATGAATATTACTGATTAAATTAGTTTCCTTCGTCTTAGTTTAAAAGAGTCCAGTAAAATAACTTGGTTGTGAAACTGGTATTATGATATGTATAAATAAATCAAACTCATAAATTAAAATGCAGATAATGGGTAAACTTGCAATAATAATCCCCCGCCCCCCCCCCCCCAATCTAAAGACTTCATGAACAAATATCCAATGCTCTAAAATTATCTCATGAACCCGTCGACAAGAAGCGACCCCATGCGTGCCCCACGGGACACCCGGGCACTACAAACATCCCCTGACAAAAGGAAAATGCAATGCAAGTATGACCAATGGCGGCCCTCGAGCACTCGAGCACCATGTTTAAGAGATCCACATATACTTCTGGACGGCATGAATATTGCTGATTAAATTAGTTTCCCTTCGTCTTAGTTTAAAAGAATCCAGTAAAATAACTAAAATAACTTGGTTGTGAAACTGGTATTATATGTATAAATAAATCAAACTCATAAATTCAAAATGCAGATAATGGGTAAGCTTTCGATAATAATCCCCCCCCCCCCCAATCTGAAGACTTCATGAACAAATATCCAATGCTCTAAAATTATCTCATCAAACCTGTCAACAAGATCTACTATATAGAGCGACCCCATGCGTGCCGCACGGGACACCCGGGCACCACAAACATCCCCTGACAAAAAGAAAATGCAATGCGAGCATGACCAATGGCGGCCCCCGAGCACCGCCAGAGGACGGTCGGAAACAGAACGCAAGCTGACCGACAAGCCACCCCGCACTAGCACAGACGGCAAGCGGCCATACGTCGCACAGAACACAAAAATAAGTCTGCTCGACACACGACCACCCCCATCAGCACCAGCACAGGACGACCCATCAGCCAGCCCACACGCCATCTCCAACCGCCCCCAGCAACACCCGAGGGCCCCACCTGCCACACCCACGCCACACCCCTTCCCGGCAAAGGATGCAAGAGGCTGCCCAAAACGCCCGCACGACACACATGGGGCCGCCCTACATCACAAACACTATACTGTCTATCATCTTACAAAGTTTGAATTATAGCATTTTGATGCCCACACTAGGAAAGATGTCCTAAACCTCTCAGTTCTCACCTTTGGGAGTCTGATTCTACCAGATCTATTCAGAACAAGCTCCCCGTGAAGAGGGTGAGATTCATCCTTTAAGATGATATGCAATTTTGAACATGCTGCAGACTGAACAATTTCTTCAACTTTAGTTAATGGAATTCCAGTTACTTTGCTTGACTGTGAAACAATTCTAGCCAGTTTCTTTTTTTTTGTTCCGTTAATCCACTGAACCAGACAATTGAGCAGAAACATAGAACAGATTGAATTACACTCTGATAGAAAAGGACTAATGTCTGACTTTTCATGTGAAAAGATCTAAGCTTCCTAAGGAAATACAGACGTTGACTGCCTTTGGCCTGGATTTGTCTTGTATTTTCATCCCACTTGAGTTTGTTGTCTACTACCGTTCCTAGGTACTTATACTCAGTCACTTGTTCAATAACATCGTCATGGACATACACAGGTGGATGTTCTCCCCTACTACTCTTCCGAAAGTCGAAAACCATCTCTTTCGTTCCCAAACCTACCATTAACTATTTTAATACCAAAGTTTTTACAAAGCTCTAACAAGTTAGCGACTCCCAGCACCCCCCCCCCCCCCCCCCCCCCCCAAAAAAAGCATGACACTTCTGCGTACTAAAATGTACACCAATTAGATATTCGTGCATCTCGCTTACCGAATATTATGTGAGGTGGTTATTCTCCGAATACGGGAACATAATAAATCCCCGCCTCGTACGCCTATGGTCACATGCAATCATGTAGTACACAGTTACACACAGGCTCACTTTCGTGAATGACCCTTCCTTTTTTAAGAGGATGAAGAGGTGGGGTCATGGCCCCCTTGTCCCCCTTACTATACGCCTGTATGCTTAACGTTCAGCTATTTAAAGTCAATCACAGAATTCCGAACAAACAAGAAACACACATATCATCTCCTTTTCCCCAAAGTTTTATTTCAAAATCTTTATTATAATTCATTAATTGAAACGTTGAGTAAATCAAGAATTGAATATGATTACAACAAATAATAAGATTACATAAGTTTTAAGAAATGCAAAATATGTATTCACATTATAAATTAATGGTAAACCATCGACCAATTTTCAAACAAACAGTATAATAATTTTTTTAAAGAGCTTATTTGATGAATAAATGTAACCCACAACCTTTACATAATTACAAAAATATAAGCCTTATTGTCGAAAAGAGAGTGTTTTATTCCGGAACATGGTACAGCAAAAACACTAAATGGTAAGTAAGTTTTCATTAATTCTATTATTTGGCAATAACGATTTTGAGTAAATCTTTGTCCTTTTGTCAACTCTCGTATGGGGATAACTATATCAGTCTCCAGAATCCAGGTTCATCAGAAAATGTTGAGTAGTTTTTTTACTCCATAATTTGTTAAAATATTTTCACTGCTTTTAAAAACTGAGATATATGTCCAGCATTAGTTTGATGACGTGGATAATTAAGTGATGTTCCGTTCGGTTTAAATAACGTTGATATATACTTTAATTTGCGGAATATTTTCTACACTGTTGCCTTATTACTGAATTTCCCCAACTGGCCTTCGAAAATACAAATCAAAGATTGTTAATGTACATGATTTCCCACAATGCAATGAGACTCACTGAAGTACTGAGTACTTCGGGAATAACCTAGCAGACAAACAACCGTTTGTTTGAATTAATCATACCCCTTGATTTCTCGTCATGCGATTGCACTGTGAAAAGAGAAATGCTGGGAAAGGTAGATTATGTAATACATATTGTGTATAGAGAGGTTTGGATTCCTCAAAAATGATAACAAAATTATTGAATCAAATCTGAAAAATCGCACACAGTGTAAATCATTGTACACAGACACGGTTTTCACACATGTACACACAATTTAGTCCAAAGTTGTTGATGTTGTTATTGTTTTTTTAGTTACATTTGGAATATTTGGAATATAAATGCAGTTCATGGAAGATCCTTTTCATATGACATTGCTTATTATTCTATTTTTTCCACATACATGAAGAATGAATGAGAAATCTCACAAATTATTTTTCACTTTTACCAGCAGTGTTCTACTTGGACTTCTCTTTAAAGGTTTCATCCACAGAAACTGTTGAAACTGAATCGTCGATAATGTAATAATCGTAATGATCGATTTGGTATTATAAGTTCGTAATTAGTACATGATACAAATGACACTGATAACCCAATTTATACGTGAACGCGCATCCGCTTGGGTGGATACGCTACTTGTTTAAAGGGGAATGAAACCCTGGGGGGAAAAAAAATCCATTTTAATAAAAAGAGAGGATAGAGAGAAGTAATTTTTAAAAATTTCCATCAAAATCGGTTAAGAAATGAGAAAGATATGAAAGTTTGAAAAGTCTCAATTTACTTTCTATGGCGATCCTCAAATTGGCAATTTTGCTTCAAAGTGACAGGTATAGTAGGAAAACTCTCCATGAGTTTTCTACACAAAATTTCATATTTTCTCCATTATCTCTAAAAACGATGCTTGTCTTTTTGTGAACTCAACATATGTTGTGTCAAATACATTTCTCCATTCAATGAGGGCGCTATCTAAGTTGCGGCACAGCCGAAGATTTTTGTAGCTCTTGTGTTTTTGTTGTTGAATTCTAGTTTTTAGCTGTGCACCATTTTTAACTTTATACTTCATCTTTTTGATCGAGATTTATAATTCTGCAAGTCAGGTATGGCAAGTCTATGCTCCGTTGTTCTCTTCCTTCATGTACTTTCGTTCTTGTTCTTCTTCGAGTCACTTTTGTACATAATATCCGTAGACTTACATGTAGTACCAGAAAGCGGAGCACACCCCGAGTATTGCATTCATATGATAATTGATTCGAATCGAACAATGGAAAGTGGAATTTCAAGACCGTTGATTGCTTATGGTCGCAATGAGCTCATCGCATTACGTAATATGTCAACAAAACCATGTGACCAGCTACGATCTGTTGTCAAAGAACTGGGTATCGAGAGACGCTCTCGTGGACGTCGTGCTCGTCGTCGTGTGAATAGGCCAATCAAAACCAGAATTTCTCATACTGCTGTCAATAATTTGGTCTCTGTCCCTCGATCTAAAACTCTTGTCTCTTTTCCTAAGGAGCAATTGTGCAAAGAAACATTTCCATCAGTTTTTTTGACAAATGTTCACTCTATGAATAACAAAGCTGATGAACTCTTAGCAACAGTAAATGCCTTTCAAGCTGATATTATTGGTGTGACAGAAACATGGTTTGGAACTTCTAACCCCGCATCTGCTAACCAATTAGAGAGCCATATTCTTTTTCATCGAAATCGGTTAGATCGCCGAGGTGGAGGCGTAGCTCTCTACGTGAGAACTGACCTGAACCCTGCTATATTTGGCTCGGACTTCGTACCGTTTCATGGGGGATTATATTCGATGTTCCTAATTGTTGTAATTGGTGATTTCAACGACTTGGACACTAATCAATTTGTCAGACATCTTAACCTGACGCAGTTGGTTAATGAAAGCACTCGTAATGATCGTATTTTGGATATGGTCTTCACGGATAATCCTGACAGATATAAAGAAGCTATTATTAAAGCACCAGTAGCGAACTCTGATCATGCCTGTGTGTTTGTGCCACCTATTTGTCATCATCAAAGATCTCGTATCATCAAACGATATAGCCGTCCCTTGAAAGATTCAAACATGCGCTCCTTCGGCCAATGGATAACGGCCTACAAATCTGATTGGCTACGCGAGCTCGCAACTCCTGACATTATGGTTGATGCTCTACAGGATGTGCTCTCCCAAGCTTATCAGACGCATTTCCCAGTAGTTACTACTAGGAGAAAGGCATTATGGTTGATGCTCTACAGGATGTGCTCTCCAAAGCTTATCAGACGCATTTCCCAGTAGTTACTACTAACAGAAGGTAAGAGACTAAGAGAAACTAAGAGAAAGGCAACTGATAAATCTTGGATTTCCGATCGAACCTTGTCGCTCATAAAGAATCGACAGCGGGCCTGGCACTCTGGAAATCGTGAGCTCTTCAAACTCTACCGTAATCGCATTCAGCGGGAGATAGCGAAAAGTAAGGCAGCTTTCTATGCCCGTCGAATTCGTAGGCTCAGACAGTCGGAACCAGCTAAATGGCATAGACAAATCCGATATATAGTTGGATTAAGTAATCAACCTCTATCAATGCCGACGTCTTTTGGCCATAATGAATCACAGCAAACCACGAAGATCGGCGAGCATTTCTCGAAGGTTTGCAATGAGCTTCCTCCGCTGGAAAGTTCACATCTTCCGGCTTTTCTGTTTTTTTTTTTCTTTTTACTTCACCTGCTCCTCTTATACACCCCTATCAAATCTACAAGATTCTGAAGAGTTTGAAGACAACCAAAGCAACGCTGAAGAGTGATCTTCAGGTGAAAATCATTAAAGAATTTGCTGTGGAATTATCCGATCCACTGTCAACTATCTTTAATGCGATCCTTCGCACTGGTACTTATCCAAAGTCATGGAAGAGAGCAGTGATCACCCCTATCCCGAAGAAGCAACCGGTCGAAGAAATGACCGATCTAAGACCGATTTCTATTACCGCCATCTTTTCGCGCGTTATGGAATCGTTTCTCTCGAGGTGGGTTTTCCGTGATCTTGCACCTGTGATCGATATACGACAGTTTGGCAATGTTCCCGGTAGCTCTACTACACGATACTTAGCCAGCCTTATCGACACTATCTTGAAGGGCACTGATAAGGAATGTGTGCGTCACTCTGGACAATCGACTCTGCAAAAGCATTCGACAGAGTTAATCACAATTTTGTCGTCAGGAAATTATGCGAATATGGTGTACAATCATCTACCTTACCGATAATTTGCAGTTTCCTGAGCAACCGTAAGCAAGCC
The DNA here is from genome assembly GCA_025618425.1 of Heliocidaris tuberculata. Lineage (NCBI taxonomy): Eukaryota > Metazoa > Echinodermata > Echinoidea > Camarodonta > Echinometridae > Heliocidaris > Heliocidaris tuberculata. The sequence goes on from CM046841.1 coordinate 40,390,866, forward strand.
GTCAAAGTTGGCTCTTCTATTTCATCTGACCTCGAAGTTGCTAGTGGTGTTCCTCAAGGAACAAAGTTAGGCCCGGTACTCTTCCTTGCAGTCGTAAATCATGCAGTCATCAACTTCGAAAACAGATGGAAGTACATCGATGATTTGGGTCTAGTTGAAGTGCGTTCTTGTAAGGAACCTTCTAATCTTCAGTCTGAGATCAATCATCTTGTTCATTGGTGCCATCAGAACGACATGAAACCGAATCCTCGGAAGTGCAGTGTGATGCATTTTTCATTTGCTAAACATCCACCTATTTTTCCTGTTTTGCAAATTGCCGATTCGCAGCTTCCGGCAGTTGAGTGTCTCAGGATCCTTTGCGTCATTTTGCAACGTGATTTGAAATGGGAATCCAATGTGTCTTCGATGATATCAAGAGCTAGCCGACGTCTCTACATATTGTGTCGTTTAAGGAAATGTGACCTACCACAGTCAGAACTTGTCAACGTCTACGTAATGTATATACGCCCAGTTATTGAATATGCGGCCCCTATCTGGGCAACATCGATTACTGCACAGCTAGCATCTGATCTAGAGCGCATTCAGAAGAGGGCCTATCGTATAATCCTTAGGGGATACCTTTCCTACCATTCAGCCCTTGAGGCATTAGGCATCCCCACTCTCCAAGCACGTAGAGATATTCTTTTCTCATCCTTTTCTCGCCGCCTTCCCTCCTCTTCTCGACATCGTGATCTTCTCCCTGAGTTCAGATCCCAATCGACTGATCGCAGTCTGAGGAATTCCAATATGCTCGATGTCCCTTTGTGTAGGACAACCAGATACCGTCAGTCCGTGATCCCCTCAATTGTACGACTATTAAACTTAGAGTTAAAATAAACTCAATTCCCAACTGAACCTTTCCGAACTTGATCTGTCAGTATTAATTTAGTGTTGCTTTAATTGAAACACTGAACTAATATCACATTTTTATACTGTATGAAATTTAACCCAATACTTAATTCTTAATATATCTGTGCTAAATGGACGAAATACTGGCTTTTTACTTCTTAGATAGGCCTACCTCATTAATTTATAGATTACCTTATACTCTTGAATAACGCCCTGCTGATGAAATTAAAATTCAAATTGCAGTGTGAATTTATTTTATAAATTGATTTTTCTGTAATAAATTGAATTTTTCTGTAATATCTGGCATACAACATTAAATCAATTTATATTGTGCAATGGTACCACAACTATCTCAGTAATTCCAAATTGCAATGTGAATGTATTTTATAAATTGAATTTTTTGTGCAACATCTGGCATACAACTTTGAAGTAATTTATTTTGTGCAATAGTACCATTACTATCTCAGTAAATGCAGTATATGAAATTTTGGGTAATCTGATTCATATCAATTCTAATTTGCAATCTCAATTTTGATTTGCTTATCTCTTAATCCTGATAAGTTCATGAACTTGGTAGACAGGATTTTGTACTATTATTTTTTTTTTTCTATTTTCGAACTAAAATTAAATTTTGAAATCAAATCATTCATAATTGTTTATTTTCCTGTTTGCTACTGTAAATTGCATTACCAATTACTCTGAATTTTAATCTAACAGAAATTCAACTTCTTATTTTAAAAGCTCAATTTTGTATTTTCTTGGGCAATAGTTCCATTTGATTTGCTTTTAGATTTCTGCTTCTTACTCTTTATTCCCTCTTCTACATATATTTTCTGGTCTGTTCTTTTATGATTGTCATATTCATGTTACAATTGTTTAATGTTATTTCTATTTTGTATTTTGATTGTATTTCATCGGCTTATTTTTCGTATGACATTTTTATTGTAAATTCAATTTGTTTCAGCCTTTGGCTACTATTTTGATTTTTTTTTTTTTTTTTTTACTCAATAACCCTGAACAATTAAATTCAATTAAATTCAATTCAATCCATGATATATCTTGAGCTAAGAAGGAGACAAGCATCAATTTTAGAGATAATGGAGAAAATATGAAATTTTGAGTAGAAAACACATGGAGAGTTGTCCTACTCCACCTGTCACTTTGAAGCAACATTGCCAATTTGAGGATCGCCACAGAAAGTACATTGAGACTTTTCAAACTTTCATAACTTTCTCATTTCTTAACCGACTTTGATGGAACTTTTTAAAAATTGCTTCTCTCTATCCTCTCTTTTCATTAAAAATCATTTTTCCTCAGGGTTTCATTCTCCTTTAACAACTAAAATTATACTGGAGCGCGCATCATGGCGCGCACGCTTTGAAAGCGCATAATGCATAGGGCATAAAGGTCAAAATGTACTAGGTACAAATAACCTTATCTGCACATGAGCAAATTTTAATTACGAAATGGCTTATTGAGACAGTTGTATTTCAGATGCGTAAGGCTGAGACGAACGGTTACCGACATTCCCTATCGGTTGTGCCTAAAGGAAAACACACAAAAAAATAATAAATAAATAAAAAAAAAAAAAAAAAAAAGAAGATGACTGAGTCCTTGCGAGTCTTAACCATGTACAATACAGCTAAAAAACGTATTACAAGAATATTATCAATATGGGAATAATTTGGAAAACAAGGACAGTCAGACAATGCTTCGCAGCTTCGGAAAACCGAGCACACTTAAATACGCCGAAAAGGCCGTATAACGCAAGATGAATATACAGCCCCCAACGGTCAATGCTAGGCAGTGTGTACAAAAGACATTAGGGAAAAACTTTGGGATCAGGAGTTGGTCTGGCGGTAACGTCAACGGTCAGCTATCTGCACGCGCCTACAAACTGCCTCTGATCCAACCTAGGTTCGAATCTCAGTCACGTTTTTCGGACGGTGTCGTTAAAGGCCGGTCCCAGACGTAAATAATCATATTTGATTGATACACGTCTGTACAAAACCAAATTAACAACAACAACTTGAAATGTCAACCTACTTTTGATATTTTTTTTTTCAAAAATAATGCTCAATTATCTTCAAAGTCCTTGAATGATTTGTCATATAGAATAATTTTCAAATAATCAAATAACAAACTTTTGAAATGAATATATTCAAAGCATTTTTATAAAAGATATTATATATACAACAGCTTTGTAGACTCTTGTGGAAATAAATACAATGTGAAAGGAAATGAGAAAATAATCATTGCGTAGCTTAAGTTCCCCACAGCTCTCCTCCTTTTTGAAATTTTTGCAAAGGTTGAAAAAAATGTCTCCTCCGGGAATTGAACCTGGGTCAATGGCTTGGAACGCCAATGCCTTTACCCCTAAATCACGGAGACGGGTCAGTGGTTTGCAGATTCAATAGACCGACAGATTGACATATCTTCAACCTCATTAATCAATTCCTTTGTCTGGGGCATGCCTCAGCTTGGATCCACCTTTGTTAAACAATAGTTGAAGACCCCAAAGATAAAGTAGGCTTTTCTGATACTTATTTTTCTTTAATTCGTTATAATCTTGCTAAAAATATTCCCCCATCAAATAAAACTTTTGTGGATTTTTAGGCCCTCACAATCAAAATTGTAATTTTTTTTGTCCCAACAAATATGCAAGAAATTATGAAAATTGTTTCTAACTTGAATAATAAGAAATGTTCCAGATATGATGGAATTAATTATATTATACTGAAAGCTATCATTCCTTCTACTGTAGATCCATTGGTTCACAACTTTACTTTGTCACTATGGCAAGGTCAATTTCCAAATTCTATGAAAATGGCAAAAAATTATTCCATTATTTAAAAAGGGGATAAACTGGATTTTGATAACTATTGCCCAAATTCTTTATCATCTACCTTTTCTAAAATTTTGAAAAAAAATTATTGATACTCTGATGATGCATCGTCATACACTGTAGGTATATTCCTGGAATTCTCCAAGGTCTGATACAATTAACCATGAAATTTTACTTTATAAACTCTCTCATTATGGCGTACGTGGAAAGGCCTTGGAGTGGTTCAGGAGCTACCTAACAGAAATCAATATGTATTCTTAAATGAAAATGCATCTGAATTACGCAATATTTGTTGTGGTATCCCGCAAGGACGTCTGTTAGGCCCGCTACTGTTTATTCTTTACATGAATGATTTTTTGTAAATCATCTAATTCCATGTCGTTTATATTATTTGCAGATAATACCAATTTATTCTTTTCACACAATAATTCACATGTTCTTGTTGATAGAATCAATGCTTAGTTATTGAATATATTACAATGGAAAGAGCAAACAAACGCTTACCAAATTCTCTCTTACCAAATTCTTTGGTATAAATGTTGATAATAAAAATTACACACTGATAATATTTGCAAAATTATTTCGCGCAATATAGGTATTTAAAAAAAAATCAAATTGCACTTACCACAGTCATCATTGTTCATGCTTTATTCATCATTGATTTTATCGTATCTGTCTTTTGGTTTTGGGCAATACACATCAAACATTGTTTTACTATATTCGTATAGTGGTATACTACCTTATGTGTTTTATGATATGTTTCATAAAAAAATCAAGCATTCCGTAAATACCTCACCAGACAGTCAGATGAATTTCACTTACCTCTTTTGAGAACATTTTTTTCGCACAAAATATGTTCCTTTTTTGAAGGCCTTAAATTTTGGAATGATCTGCTTAATGGTTTGAAAAACTCCCCTTCCCTCAATGTTAATATTATTATTTTTTTTAATGTATTATTACAGTCATATAAAATCTAGCGATTTATTGTGATGTATCACCGTCCCCCCCCCCCTCCCCGCCATTTCTGATTTGTATCTTTGTGTTCTCCTGCTCATCTCTCTCTAAAAAAAAAAAAAAAAAATGATCAACACTCGACTCCCCCCTCGATGTTTTTTTATCATTGTTTTGTTAAATTCCTCAAGGATATTGTGCGCTCTCTATTTCGTGCTAGCTCCCTCTCTGCTTCTCTCTCCTCTCCCTCCAATCCGTATGCAGCCCACATTTCCTTCTCCCCACCCCCCCCCCCCTGTTAACTTAATTTGTTCTCTCTTCTTCATATAATTACGTTGTTTCCAGTCATTACGTGTTTCTGTAAATGTTGTCTCTGTTGGCCACTATCCTTCTTCTCTTGTTTATTTATGTACTTTACCTTTTCTCAGTTACTATTATCTGAGGGATCAGCAGTTTACAAGCTCTGCTTTCTAGTGGACCTCTCCATTTCCACAGAATATAAATGAGCTTTCATACGTAATAATTTTACTTTTCTTTTTAAAGGTATTTATTTTTGTATTGATCTATCTTTATTTCGAATCTGTTTTTTTATAAATTTTGCATTATATTTATGATATGATAATTGTATTTTGTATTCGTATTTTATTGGAAAATAAAAATAATAAAATATAAAATATATATTTCAACGTCTCTATGGTCACGACACACACATGGCAATTCGACACGAAACTTTCATACTAGTTTTCCTCAGTGGAAGATACCAGCATTCTTTCTCTTCGAAAAATGCATAAATGGGATTTTTGAAGAACGATAACAGCAAATGGATCCCCAAGACACATGTAAGCTATGCATAAACTACTTGTTGTTGAAATAAATATTTGAACAATGGTAAAAAAATTCCAATGGTTTGGCATTTTCTGTCTGTGGACCCTAAATCTGAATAGTTTATGCTGGACGAGTTGAATAGGAAGGTGTATGCAACATTTGCGCTAGAATACTGAATGGATATTTCAAGTAATAATTCTTCTGAATTTCATTGAAGGAATGTATTACATTTTTAGGTCAGTAGCCACACTGTGGCTATTTTAGAAAATTGCATACCTTGTCTTTCTTTTGATTTTAAACAGAAAAGGTACTTAAAAATGGCATATATTGTTATATCATTATTTGTAAGTTGTGGGTATCCATCAAAGCAAAATTAAAGTAAATCACACATGAATATTATCAGCATGATCAGAACATAATAGTAAATTTAAAACCAAAACTTTGGCATGTTTGTCAGTGTCTAGACAAGCCCATTATGAGGGGAATAAACATTAAGTAAAGACTCACGTCAAAATCTAGGGTGTACAGAAACTCTTGACCAGTACTGTATATACGGTATATCAACAACAGGTCAGATTTTCCTTCATGCCTTTTGTACACACTGCCTCGCTCTAAAGGTTGAGGGCTCGCTCTATATTCATTTTACGTTATACCCGGTATGGTAATTGTAATGGTTTATTATAAAATCATTTGCAGCCAACTGGCTGAATGAAAGATGTTTGTACAGCGTAAAAAAACATCACAAACAATGATTTTTACATAATCATAATTAATCTTAACAAAGAAAATGATACATTAAATCAAAGATATAATACATAGCAATTGCATTTTCTGAATTTATAGCTTATGCAAGTAAATTCATAAAGTACACAAGACAAACAAATATATTTTTAAAATATATCAAACAATCCAAATTATCTTTGAAAACAATCAAGACATTCACATTAATTAAATTTCGGAAATCATTTAGTTTTGCATTTTAACTGTTCTCTATTTGTTGCACATGCGTCATCCTTTGATGACGTGTGACTACGTCAGTGCCTGGCCCCCATGCGTATGAGAGTAACATTGTACAAAATGGGGATGCCAAATAAACAGAAAAGGAAAACAAAAGGTGTGAATTACTGGAGGGTGCAGGGATATCCCTCATAGGCTTGATTAGTGTAGTATCGAACGGGTATAATGCTCGTTGCACAAGAGGCGTCATTTCCTACGCGAATTTAAATCCTGTGAGTGCGTTAGTGATTCACGCAGTGTGTGCATTGGTAATTTGCAATAATTTAGTATTTATTTTGTGTTCGATGTCATCCGTGCTAGGCGCATAAAAGAACGCACCGGTCGCTAGCGCAGTCCTAAGTCAGGGCAATGATGCCTTGAGCGAAACAGGCAGAATAAGATCCTAACCTTCCACATTTTTAATGAAAATATTAGATACATGAAAGTCAATTCTTACCTTTTAATGTAGAGCCTTTCTCCCGTCTTGTGATCAGTTTTCACGTGCGAACCCCACTTTCATTTCTTCACCACCGGCCTGCGGACATTACCATACAATGTCATGCTTGATTATACTGAGTGCCGTGTCGACGACTGGTAGATCTTTTTCGCGTCATGAAAGAGACTGATATCGTTTAAAACGTGATTGCAAAATGAACAGTACAAACAATAATTGTATAGTTCGATAACCGCATAATAACGCAATCGAAATAACTAGTGTGTAACCTTACGACGCACAAGTGGCGGATTTAGGGGGTACTTCTGGACCGCCCCCCCCCTCCCCCTTGAAAGAAAAGTGTACATTGTGCCCATTTTTTTTTTTAAGTGATAACCTTTTTTTTTTTGTCAGAGAATTTGGAACAACAAAGAGACGCCAAAGTGTGTAATAACATCTTTTTTTCTTGCTTGTTAGATAATTTTCAGAGATTTGTGGCTCCACCCCTTTTTTTTTTTTTTTTTTTTTTTTACAAAATCCTGGGTCCGCCCTTGTTACAGACACTTATTCATTTACATGGGAGGGGATGGAGGGATAAGTCGCACCTCGCTTCACGTCCCTTTGGGAGGTTTGTGATCTGTGGCAAACTTTGTTTTGTGTATATGTCTATGTCTAAGGATAAGTTAAGTTATACCCTCCTCGTCAAAAGTTCATTGACAGAAAGCCCGTCCCTTTGTTTGTTAATGTTTATCTAGGTCTGCTTTTCTGTTGGAATATTTTCGGCAATATGGTCGGAAATATGTTTCTACTACAGAGAAAAGCTGCCCTGGACTTAAATGTATGAGTACTTCGTAAGTTTGCGCAACCGTCAGGGGATCTGCATTCTTGATCTTTAATTATGTCAAAAGAGAGAAAAATTTGCACATCTTACCGTATCTTTTTCACTTGCTTCATGATACCCTTTGTAAAGGTCACCAACACCACATCTGAGAGGGCGCTTCACAAACTCTGGTAGACAGCAGTACATCCGGTCAGCAATAGGACTGATCAACATTGGGTTTAGCAACCTAGGGTCATTGGCACCTTGATTGAATGTAAAATCATAAAATGCATGGAAGCTCAAAACAAGTTAAGAAACAAGCAATCGTGGAAAGCAAGATTATGATATAAAATGAAAGTCTGAAATTAGAGGAGGTATTTAAGGTTTAAATATGAATGGGAAGTATGACTATGACAAGTTTGATAATTTGTAATGAATAAACCCTGAGATCTATAATTCGTGTTATTAAAATCATCATATATATTCTACCGCTGGCATCACCATCCTGTTATATACTTCTTACTGATACATCTTCGGATCTATCAAATCAGTGCTTCAAAAAATCAATATCCGGCATACCATGCTTTTTGTCAGTGAAAGACACCCCTGGACACTGGCAAAAGGGGTGACTGAAATCGGAATTGCGTATTAATCGAGACTCATTCAGTTAGACCCAACTCCGGAAAACCGAGCACAGGTATATACACCGAAAACGGCGTATGGAGCAAGATGAATATAGAGCCTTCATCGTTCAGTGTGAGACAGTGTGTACAAAAGACATGGGGAAAATCGTGCAGTGTCGACCTGCTGTTGATAATATATTTTTCAAAAATAATGTTGCGGATATATTTATTTCAAACGTTTGTAATTTGAAAGTCATTTCATATGACAAATCATTCAAGGATTTTGAAGATAATTGGCACGCAGCATTATTTTAATATATATCGTTGGCTGGTTGACTGTGGAAGATTTTCCACATGTCTTTTGTACACACTGCCTCGCACTGAACGATGAGGGCTCTATATTCATACGCCGTTTTCGGAGTATATACCTGTGCTCGGTTTTCCGAAGTTGGGTCTGACTGTCATTTTCGTAATACTGTCACGCTTCGATTGACAATAACATAAATTTTGATTCTGCCTTTCACGTGATGGGTATGCCTACTATTTTTGAAGGCCTTACCAGGGGTGTCGCTTGAGACCAGGCTGTGAGGGTGTGACCCCCCCCCCCCCTACACACACACACACACACAAAAAAAAAAAGTTTCAGCTTATCATTCCCTTATCACTTCCTCTCATACCTGTTATCAAGCTGATAACCAGAGCCCAGAATATTGTCATAGCCATAGCTGCACCGCTGTACCACGCATAGGATAGACTAAACAGTTCTGCAATGGCTGGTCTAAAGGTTGCATAAAAATTGGGGGAAATCAGTAGTAACGGGGCATAGAGAGAGAGAGAGAGAGAGAGAGAGACGCACACACACACACACACACACACTCTCAAAATGTATCTAAATGATTTTTTTTCGTGAAATTAAGTTTAAAAACTAAAAACATAGATCACTGATCATAACAAGTCATAAACTGATCTTAAATAAACAAACCCACATTTCAAGTTACCGTCAGGTCTATTTCGAATGAAAAAAAAAAATTTTTTTTAAAAATCATATGCAATATTAATTTCCTCCAAGTTCTATTGTTTACCTAGTTATTGCATTTTAGTAATCGTAAAGTGCCTTTTTACAAATCTGAAATGATTCTGGGCCTTCGACATATGCTCCGGCGAGAATTGCTCCGGCGTGAATTGCTCCGGGCTTTATTTCGTCAAAATTAGGGTTAGGGTACTGTTTTGAAATTGGGTTTTAGGTAAGGTTTACGGTTAGGGTTAAGATAAGGTACATTTGGTCAATGGTTGAAGTTAAGAAGTCGGTTATTGTAGGATATTGAAGGTGGAGTATTCTGAGGACCATGTGTCGTACACCCCGCTTTTGTCGAGTTCATCAAAGGCGGTGATTCAGTGACCGTCGCGAATTCCGTCAGCATGGTCAGCAGGTCAGTGCTCAGAGTGGGTATTTCAAAATAGGGAGAGTACATGTCACGTGAGTTCTTATCAAACTACACTTTTTCTTTTTCATAAATGTAAATTAGATTTTGTTGTCCCAATTTGAAATGATTAATTAGTGTCATGGTTATGACAGAACCTGGGCGCTTCTGTCGAGTTGACCATTAACGTCAATGATTCAGTGACCGCTGCTACAGTGATATTACATCCGTCGGTGCTCAGTGGTGGTCTTTCATAGAACGGAGGGTATATCTGTGCCCCTATTCCGACCAGTAGTGACCAGGTTAGTCCGAGCAGCGTACCAAAGAACGCCCCCTGAGAGTAAGAGTGTGATGGTGGGAGGGGGAGGGGTAGATGGAAAGATAGATAGAGAGAGAGAGAGAGAGAGAGAGAGAGATACACACACACACATACACACACACAACGCACATACACACAGAAAGTGAGACAGATGGGGGGGGGGGGGGAGGAGAGAGAGAGAGACAGAGAGACAGAGAGAGGAAAGGCCGGTAGAGTCAGATCGAAATATTGATTTCTTATTTTGTTTTAGGATAGACTTGAATCATGATTTAGACAAAAGGAAACAATAAAGGACAGAAATTGTAATGAATGTATAAAACGACGATTAAATGATGCAAATTAATATGGTAGAGGTCATCTAATGAAAAAGTATAATGGAAATTATATCAACTTGGTCTGGTCTGGTGTAGCATGTTTGTGTCGTGGATAGGGAACTGCGGTGCAAAGACTATAACATGCTATTAAAACTATTTATGTATGAGGACGATGATGTACATCAACTGAAAAAGTTGAATTCGGTTCATGCGATTGAATACTGAAAAAAAAAAAAAAATCTGTCTGAAATATTAATTGGAGACAGGTTGATTATGTAAGTACGCAGTAATTGGTGTATGCTGCGAGGTTTTGGGAATCATCAAAATGTTAAGATATTGACTAAATTTTACTTAAAAGTCACACCCATGCATTGCACGCAGAATACTACACACACATGTGGCATGAACGTTTGGTCCAACCAGCTGTGATATCCTTCTACACTGACATTAAAAAATGAGAAAACTTACAAAGTATTTTACACCATTACCAGATCTCAACCTTATTAATGAGATGACTTACCGTTGAGTTTATCCACGGTAAAATCATCCCTGAAGAGTAAAGCCCAAGAAGCGGCCCTCCCAAAGATCCGATAACAGCGAAAGCGGTCTTTGACCAAAAACAATAAATAACAATAAAAACTTTAAACAAAGCAAAACAAAAGGAACTGAAAAATACTTTTCTAAGAGCGGGGTAATGTGTTTTAATCATCGGAACAGGCAACACTGGTTTAAGATTACGATTGAATAACGTACACACTGCATGCAGAGACTCTAGTTGAAACAACGTGGTTAAGGGGGGGGGGGATATAAAGGGCTGGTCACATTTGTCCAATAACGATAACGATAATGTATGCGAATATGAAATGTAGCTATAATGATGACGATGAAAGTGCTTACACCTGTCCGATAAAATCAGTGGGGTTCTGTCAATCAAGCACGACGAACACTGCCCACATGATTGCTCTGAACTAACGTCACTTCAAAGGAGCAAAAACAATTGGCTCTCAGAAAATATCGGTGAGCTCTTTCCTGAAAAAAATCGGTGACCGAACAATACCACCGAGACGATAAAATCGGAGAAGGAGGCTCATAACCTATATTGGAGAAGTCTGACCTACCACAAAGAATTCCTATTCATTTTCCACATAAACAGCGCTTGGGCGATTTGGCAACGATAAAGAGGTAGAGTTATCGGACAATGTGACCAGCCCTTAATAGTAATCATTCCTGAGGAGCGCAACCCTGAAAGAAATGGTATTATTTGCGGCGGTCGAGAACCTGCAGATTATGATAGTTAGCGTCTTGAATAAAGATAATGAGTATTTGTCTTACATCCATCATCTTTTAATACTGAAGTTAGTTTCAGTGCATTTTTAAAAGCAATAAATACTTTTCTAAAGAAAAGCAGCGACTTAACTGTCGGTCTATTGTGACTGTAAAGAACAATTCTCAGCCAGTAAGCATGGTAAGCGGATCTCCCATTGAAATGAGTTAAACCCTTACGCACACCTGTAAAATAATGGTAATTCTTCGTAAACATCTAGTTGGAAGATCTATTGAAAATTTATATTCCATGTGAAAATGTAATATTGTTATTTCTTTACAAAGCAAAGTTTAACACTGACCTGGAGAATGCCGCCGATTTTCGAAGCGACAAAAGCCATCATGATAGTAAGAAATCCAAATAACAACACTATAAAAAAAGGAAATGGGGAAAAATAGTTTAAGATGGGTCAAATCAATGCGGAAGGTCCAGGTATGATGAGTCCAGACCCCTCAGAAGAACAGCCTCCGGCTGAAGATGGGGATCCAGCCCATGTGTGGAGAATGAATGAATGAATGAATGAATAAATAAATAAATAAATAAATAGATAAATAAATGAACAAATAATAGAAATAATAATTAAACAAAAACACAGAACATCCCTTTCATATTTCTAGGTAAAGAAGACTAAATATCATAATTTGATTGCTCGCCTATCCACTGGTAAAAAAAAATCCAGAAAACCCCCCCCAAAACCGACTACCAATAATTTAATTCCCGCCTGCCAGAACTTAACATAGGCGTAAACCTTGCAATTCTCCATGATATCATCAAATGTTTCATAATATCGTACAAAATTAAAGAAAAACCACCACCACAACAAACAATTATATAATTTGTCATAAAAATCAAACTTTTATACGAACTATTATAGGAAAAACACACAAGGCTTAAACATTGAATATATCGACTTTCCACCATGGCCTAAGATACCGATATCTCGCTAGTGTTCCAGAAATGCCTTTAGGGGGTGTGCACGCTTCAGAAGCCATCGCGTGGTGTGGCAACAGGGAACATTATTACACCTAAATATATTATTAAAAAAAAAACAACACCTTTTCATGACAGTGTTTTACACTGTTAAAGGGTGACTAAATTAGAGAGAAAAAGGGTGCTGTTTCCATGTATTTTTGCATTAAAATCACGAATCTGGCAATTGATTGTCAAAATTATGTCTCGTTTTGGCGAAAAAGGGGGAAAAGTAGAGGTTTGGGGACCGCTCCTTAGGTAGTTTAGCGAAATGTCGTGGTGCATAAGAACGCATCCGGAACGGACGCATTGTATTCTATCATATTGTGCGTGAACACTGCATTGAGCTCCGAGCCTTCTGCATAACGATCGCATGGAGCCTATAATGCAGTCTTCCCGGATCCGAGCCAATCTTCTTGATAAATTCAAAGAAAGAAGCTCTTGGTACCATTCACTGATTCCGGAAGTACGCCCTCTTCTGTCAGTATATGTGTATGAAAGGCTAGTGTGTAGTACTGGATCAATAACAACAAAATAAATAGAATATATAATTATTCTAAAAATAGAGTGAGTTTCCGATGGCATTGGCTTGCCTAACAGTTTGTTCTTTATATTTTATTGCTCCTCTTATTCCTTTCTCTCCCCTTCTCCAATTCTTCTTATCTTGTATGACTAGAATATGTCTATTGCATTTCAACGATCATAGTGTGCTCCCCCCCCCCAAAAAAAAAGAACTAGAACGGCGCTGGTGGAAACAAAAAACAACACAACACCACATAATTAATGGAAATGGCAGCCATTAAACCCAATATAATGATTGCCTTCGTCTTCTCTCAATCTCTCCCTCTCTCTCTTTCTCTCTCTCTCTCTCTCTCTCTCTCACACACACACACACACTCTCTCTTTTTCTCAGTTTTCTCCAAATATTCTGATTCTTGTTCTATTTTCCTCAGTTCGCATGTTTATCTCTAAAAAAATATGTTATGTTCTAAAATGATAGCATGTGGATAAGACGTGGAAATCAATATCAGAAATTAAAGACGTGAATGATGATGTAAAAATCTACTTATGATTTAAGGGCAAGGAAAACGAGAGAAATGAACTTTTATAGGATAATGAGAAATGCAGTTTTGTATGTCTTTTGAATTTTCGAATTGAAAACTACATTTAGAACTAAAGACAAAAAAGACCCTTTTATACGTAATGATATTAAATTGTTCCCCATGATCATTTTCTAGATATGCAGCAAATAACTATTGTAGCGAAGAGACAAGTATATAGTACAATGAGGGGATTTTTACTTTTAGAATATCTTATTATGATATCATTAACTCACCAACCCAAATCAAATCAATACTAACATTTGTCCTTGCTGTCGGCCTGAGACCTGTAATAGCCGCCTATGCATAATAACACTTTACTTTGTCATTGAGGACAATTGAAGTTTAACAGGGGATTTGCAGTTGGGCTCTCTCTCTCTCTCTCTCTCTCTCTCTCTCTCCTAATTCTTCTTTATATCAATAGTCAATAGACTTCCTGTCTTTTCATCATAACAACAAACGATGGCGCGGATCGAACGCACGTATAAAGCCGCCCCTCCCATTATTCTTCCGTCCCACGCATTCAACTCAACACAATAGGTCCGATCCCCATTATTATTTCTCCGAAGAACTATAGCTCTATGCAAAATTTGAGACAAGCCATTCACTGTTCAAAGTAGCCTTTCAATGAACAGACTACGGGCTTCAGTGTATGATACATTATCTTGAAATATAACAAACCCTAACTGATGTAATGGCAGGACCCTATCAAAAAAAGTATTAATCATGTAGCTTTCAATGCTGGGTTAGTAACTGATTTGCCCCCAAGCCTCCGTCATCAGTATAAATACTGATGAGGCTACCCATCAAATGTCAATATAGACATGCTTTTTATTTATCAGTATTGTCATTGTTGTTATCGTGATTATTATGATTAAGATTATGATTAGCATTAGCATTATGGTTTTGATGTTGTTGTTATTATTATTTATTATTATTATCATCATCATCATCATAGTCATAATGGTATTGGAGCTATTTTTTACATCACATGTGTTGATTTTCGGGGGTAGTGTATTAAAGAAGTGAAACTTATTGAGCCATATGAGTAGAGCATGGTGTGGTATTTCAACAATGGCGTAGCCAGGATTTTTCAAAGGGGGGGGGGGGGGCAGACGTGAAGGATCCAACCGCGTAGCCAGGATTTCATTTTAGGGGGGTTGGGTTGTGATCGAGAACGCGAAGCGTGCGAAATTGGTGATTAGCACGCAAAGCGTGAAGGGAGGGAGGGGGGGGGGGTTGAGAGAAAGATAACGGCTCGCAGCAACTTTTTTTTTAGGCGGAAAGTTAGTTCGACGCCCGGACTGCTTTTCAGTTATTTGGACGCAATACTGCACTGTATGTAACAGAGGTGGGTGCAGGGAGGAGGGAGTTCGCCCCCCCCCTGCCGCCCAAAGCGCGAAAGCTCTGACGTTTTATAGCAAATTTGAGAGAAAGATAACGGCTCGTGGCACCTTTTTTTAAGCGGAAAATTAATTCGACGCCCGGACTGCTTTTCAATTATTTGGACGCAATAATGCACTGTAACAGGGGTGGGTGCAGGGAGGGGGGACTTTTCCCCCTCCCGCCCCAAGCGCGAAAGCTATGACGTTTTAACAAATTTGAGAGAAAGATAACAGCTCGTAGCAAACAATTTTTTAGGCGGAAAGTTATAGTTCGACGCTCGGACTGCTTTTCAATAATTTGGATGCAATATTTTACTGTATATAATAGGTGTGGGGGGGCAGGGAAGGGGGAGTTATTTTCCCCTTCCCGCGCGAAGCGTGAAAACTTTGACGTTTTAGCAAATTGTGATTGAAAGGTAACGACTCGTAGCGCCTTTTTAGGTTTTTTTGGTCTCAATTCTCCCGCTTTTTCGTTCTCACTTTTTTTAGGGGCTGAATAGGGGGGCCAGTGCCCCCCTGGGCCCCCTGGCTACGCCCATGTATTTCAAGTATACAAATCGGAGATTAAAAACCATTAAATAGGAAAGGGACAGTACAGATTTTCCTAGATTTCCCCTTCAAATGGGATTAAAGTGGCAAAACAAAAGCTTATGAAAGATAAGGGATCTTGTAGTCCAGACAGAAAGAGGAACGAAGACTGAATCAACGCCGATATCCAGGGGCATCGCTAGAACATTTGAATGGGGGTGGGGTGGGACACCCAAATTTGCCGACAGATTTTTAGAGTGTGACACCCAAATTTGCCAAAAAATGCTACACGGTACACCCTAAGCTCCCCTCACACAATGATACAAGAAAATCGCAGATGTAGAAGTCATGATCATACGGGCCCATTTTCGCAAGGGGATAGGCTGAAGCCTTTTACCCGAATATCAACTTTTCAACTTCTAAATTAAAAAACAAAACAAAACAAAACAAAACAAAAACAAAAACAAAAACAAAACAAAAAAAACTTTTCTTAGTAAAAATGTACAGAAGTTACATATCAGGAAACCTCACTACCCAAATATGTGGATATTCTGGCACCTCTCTACCCGAACATGAAGTGGTGGCTGGCCAAACATCGGAACTTTGAAAATCCTCGGGAGGGGGCTATGTACAGCCCATTGCCGAAGGGGGACGCATTTTGCCCGAATATTATCTATTCACTTTTTTGAGAGCGAGGAAAAACAAAACAAAACAAAACAAAACAAAAAAAGGTTTTCCTTCTTTTTCTTTGCTTCCCTTTTCCTTTCCCTCTTTTCTTTCTGTTTTAGTTTAATTTCCTTTCCATTTCCTTTTCTTCCCCTTTCCCTTTTCCTTTCTCTTTTCTCCTTTTTCTTTTCTCTTTCCTCTTCCCTCTTCCCTCTCCCCATTTTCTCCCTCCTTTTTTGCCGACAGAGGTGGCGCATTTGCCGACAGCAATTTTGAGCGGGAGTGTGATCCCTCAAGCCCCCCCCCCATCTGCTCCCGATAACTTTTATCGTCATATTTTTAAAGTCGGCATTATTTTGAAATTGGCTTACGATTCATTTACCATTCATTTTGGGCGCGAAATGGAATGTTTTCTCGTGTGACTGAGAAAAAATACATTATGAATCTTATTCCGGGATACAATTTTCATATACATAATTATTATTACTTTTTGCGGGGGTCCGTTTTATTGCCCCCCCCCCCCCCCCCCCCCTTTCCCATCCCTCGATAGACCCTACAGATCTAGAGGGCCAGCGGTTCCCCATAAACTTACTTCCAGTTCAAAGCGCTGTCGGCGAAAATATATACCGTTTTCTTTTTCCTGACAATTCTAGATGATTTGCATCTGCTATCAGTTTGGTTGTTGTTGGTCCTAACCCCCTCTCCCCTCTTCCCTCGAGAACCTTGGGAAGGCCTTTGGTGTATTCCCAATATCATATGCCTAGTTAGAATTTAAAGTTGGCCATTATTTCTCCTTTCCACTGCTTAAATTTTCGGTTCCACACTCGCCACAAATATATCTGGGAAATTTGTTTCTGCTACCCCCCCCCCCCCCAAAAAAAAATAGTGGAAAGTTGATATTCGGACAAAAGGCACCCCATTCGATAATGGGCTGCACCATTGAGTGTCAGACCTTAAAGATTTGTCGGAAAATTTTGGCGTCATCCCCTCCCCATTCAAAATTTTCTAGCGACGTCTCTGCAGAAAGTGAAACTAGTATAAGCTAATGAGAAATACAGTTTTTTTTATGTCTTTTTAAATTATCGAATTGAAAATTATATTTAAAACTAAATACCAAAAAAGAGCCCTTTGCATGCAATAATATTTGTCCGCATGAGCATTTTCTTTTTAGAGTGCGTGTCGTTCTAGCATGATCTAATCTAGATATGCAGCAAAAAAAGTAGCTAAGAGGCAAGTATGGTATAATGAGGGGATTTTTACTCTAGAATATATCATGAATCCATCAAACCAAATCAAATCAATACTATCATCAGTCCATGCTGTTGGCCTGAGTCCTGTAATAGCCGCCTATGCATAACATGTTGTTATGTCACTGAGGGAAGTTCAGTTTAACAGGGATTAGCAGTAGGGCTCTCTCTCTCTCTCTCCTATTACTATTACTTCTTTATATCAGTAGTCAATAGACTTCCTGTCTTTTCATCATAAGAACAAACGCTGACGCTGCTCGAACGCACGTATAACCAAAGCCGCCTCCCCATTATTCCTCCGTCCTACATGCATTCAACTCAACACAATAGGTCCGATCCCCCATTATTATTTCTTCTTCGAACTATATAGCTCTATGCAAAATGTGAGACAAGCCTTTCACTGAAGTAGCTTTTCATTGCACAGAGTAGGGGCTTCAGTGTATGATACATATCTTGAAATATATCAAACCCTAACTGATGGCAGCACCCTATAAAAAAAGTGCTTAACTAAAGGCCACGTGCAGTTGATGTGATTTCCCCTCTGTTTTTCTATAGTATGAAGTACCCAAAACGTGTCCCTTTTTTCTGAAAACTGTTCCCTTTCTCTCTTATAGGTGCCTTTTTCTCCTTTTGATAAATGCCCCTAATTCTGTCTAATTTGTGCCCTTTTCTCATTTGATAAGAGCATTTATGCTTCTGATAGGTGCCCCTTTTCCCTTCTAATAAGTGCCCTTTTCCCCTTCTGATAATTACCCCTTTTCCTACGTAATATGTGCCCTCTTCCTCATATGTGCCTCTTTTCACCTCTTTTAATTGCCCCTTCCCACCTCTGATAAGCACCCTTTCCTCTTCTGATAAATGCCCCTTTTACCAATATTTCCCACTGTTTCTTACAAAAAGAGCCATATTTATATAGCTTCAAATACTAAACTACAGTGTAAAGCAGTGGGGCTGGAGGCAAGAGGGGCATGCCATGCCCCCCCCCCCAGCAAAGTATTTGTCTCTTGAATATGCCATAATACTACCAAGTAAGGATAATATTTTCCGAAAATTTCCCCCGAACTCTTATAATACATAATGAAATCAAGCATTTATCATACTAAAGTATGTTGATATCGATGAAATCCTAAAGAAAAACGACAGGGTTAAAGCACGAATTAAAATATCTTTCGACATTCCCCAAATTAAGTTTCTCTTGTCATTTTCATTATATCGCCGTAAAAAATGCACAAACATAGGACTTCAACGTTAGAAAAAAGTCTGAAAACTTTTGCTCCTCGCTTCGCTCGCACATGGATCATTAGACTATCACACATTACTGCCAGTTAGGGAAGCTGAAACAATAAAAAGGAAGAAGATGATGCTTGATATGTATTAATCATGTTCGGGGAGGGGGCATGACTTCTATTTAGAATTTTCACTTCTAATTTTGACTAAATTATATTCACCGGCTTGCATGCACAAGCTTAAAAATAAACCGACTTTAATTTGTCAAGAACTTCAAGACCCACCCCCTTCCCACTCCCGAATTTTTCACACCCGTAAATAAAAGAACAGCTCACTTATGATCAAATCCTGGCGTATGGCCATAATTTCTCGTGGGAGGGGCTGATACCTTTCAACCGAGTATCATGTTTGCATGTAATCTAAAAATGAAAATAAATGAATAAATTGCGAGCCAGCGAATACGCATACTTTTCGTAATGATTTTTTTTTTCTTTTCTTTTCACCCTCTTTCACCTTCTCTTTTTTTTCTCTGTTATGTGACTGAAAGGAAAGGGGAGGGGTGTATTCGCGTGTATTGCGAGTATTGCGGCGGGGACCCTTGGACAGGGCCCTTTAAACAAAAAACGTCCTTGAACATGTGTGATCCGGTACCACAAAACCACCAAAAAGTCCCCCCCCCCCCGAAAAAACAAACAAACAAAAAACAACAACAAAAAAAAAACAACAACAACAAACAAACACACAAACAAAAAAACAAATCTGATTTTATTCTATTTGGATAGAACAAAGTCTCAGCTTTAAACTTGAAACTTTATAACCCTTTTGATTTAGCGAACGAAAAGAGCTTGTAAGATAGGTTTGCTGGTATCAGTTAGGGAGGAAATGAGCTCTAAAGTTGAGGCCTATATTTGATTTGATTGATTTACATACATACATACAGCGCCCTTCCATATAAACATGCTCAAGGCGCTTTACAATAAGAAAAAATGAAACAAAGTAATTATTTTGCTCTCCAAGTGCACACAACCAAATCCAATCATAGAGAAAACAAATGTCTTAAGATTTCTTTTGAAAGATTCAGCTGAAGGGTAGGAACGAATGTTTAAGGGTAGACTATTCTTATTTTATTTACCAATTATAAAAACATATATATATAGGTTTTCCAGGTCAAATGTCCACTGATTGGAACCAATCATCCATATAGGCAGTACAGATGTCCATGTAGGTTAATAAATGTCCACATTAGAATGTGGATGTCCATGTAGGGAGTTCAAATGTCCATGTAGGTTCGAAGTGTCCGTATGTACATGTCAAATATCCGATTAGGGAGACCAAAAGTCATATAGGGAACTGAATGTCCATGTAGAGAGAGTAATATCCAACTTGGGAAAACAAATGTCGAATAGTGATCTCAATTGTCCATTGTTTATAACAGTGCTTTCTCGAACATCATACCCTCATCGTTCAAACAATATTTTTTGTATATTGCAGATATCACGGTACATCAAACACAGGACTACGGATTTTTTTTGCTTTCTCTTGAAACTTGCGTGTATTTTAAACAAAATTCAAAGTATATTCTGTGAATATATATTTCTTTTCAAAAACATCACAAAAAATATCCATCAAAAATATACAGTCATGTGCACTTTTGTATATGATCACAAACTATATATATCAATGGCTTTCAGATTATATATAGATAAGTTTCTTTTGCACAACCTGACTAGAAAACACAATTTCTTCACTCATGTAGCTTACAGGGCATATCAAACAAATTTCCACAAAATATATTCTGCATAATCTTATTGTTCGTGTTTCTTTTTTCTTTAAATGTAAAAAAATATTAATGACATTCAATTTTCTAAGGAAAACGGGAAAACGATTTCTTCAATCTTTTTACCTGATGTTTTCTCTCCATTAAAAACTCATTTAGATGCAAATGTCAATGTACTCTCAATACCTTCACACTTTCGGTATATGTATATACATGTATACACATATAAATGTTCTTTAAAGTGTTCTATATATTTCCTTAAATTAAAAAAGATGGAAAATCTAAAGTTTTAGCTTTCACTTGTTCCCATTACCTGCTGCTCAACAACATAATCCAAATATTCTCCACAAAAACAAAGACAAATAAAACAACTTAACATTCTGGAGAGTCTTTGCGGATTGTCTTACATTAAAATGTCATTCTGCCTCATGCATTCAGGTAAGTATCTCTGCATTCGTCGGAATAGGTTCTGGCTCAAGCATGGGGTGATGACGTCGACAACTTGCTCTGCAATCTGTGCCAACGTCGCCATACGCTCCTCGTGAGGATGAAGAAGAAGCTCTTCTCGGACGTTCGCTAACTCCCTTTTCACGGCAGCCTTCCAGGTAGAGAAACAGTTCTCAACGATGTTCAGAAACGGTGAGTATGGCGGAATATTCCTGACCTCGGCAAGATCTGGCAGGTTTGCATCTCGTGCTCGACCATGTGCTCGAGCATTGTCAAAGAGCATGCACGTGTTCTGATCGGCAACGAGAGGAACTTGCTCCAAGAAATGGTTGAACCTCTCTCCATTCATGCCACCTTGAATCAAGTCGTGATGAACAAGCCCTCTTCTGTTGCTCACTGCGAAGGTCATTGTCAGACTTGGTCCTCGGCGTCCTGTAACAACCCTCACTGCTCGTTGCCCACGCCTTGCACGACCACGGGTTCTCTTGGTCCAGAGATTGAACCCAGCTTCGTCAATGTAGATGAGCTCCCTATTGACCCCAATGTTCATCATCCACACAGTGAACTCCATTCTGAGTCTCTTCGTCCTATCACTATTCCGCTCAGCCACGGCGTCCTCCAGCTTCTTCATCACGATCAAATTGGCGGTCAACATGTTGGATAAGGTCGAACGAGAAAAATGAGGGGCATTGGGGAGTTGAAGTCTAAGCTCTGCGTTGATTTGTTCCAGTGTAAATTCTGGATGTTCCCCAACAATTTATACAGCTGTATCTCTTGTTTCATCGGTCACAAGTCTGCGACGACGACCACCACGTGCCACCAAAACTACCCCATCTCTTGCCTCTGCTCGACGGATGTATCGCGTTTGATGCCAAGAAGCCTTGCTACTTCCACATAGTCTTCTCCCTGCCTAAAGGCATCAAACAGCCGCTGCTTATCTTCCTCTGATATCTTTGCGTAAGGCATCTTTTCCGCTCACTTTGAACTGATAACTGTCAACTGACATATGAATTACCTATACGACATTTGATTTACCTATGGAAGACTTACTGTTCTAATTTATGCAGGATTATGCAACAATTTTTATTGTGCGGACATTTGACTTCTCTGTGGACATTTTCTTTACCTATTGGGACACTGGTTTTGCAAAGTTGACATTTGGTTTCCCTATTAAAAAGAATTTCTATTGTGCGGATATTTGACTTCTCTATGGACATCTTATGTACCTTTTGGGATATTGGTGTTGCTAAGGGGACATTTGATTTCCCTATTGACATTTGAATTACCTAATATGACACTTGCTCTGACACGAAGGACATTTGACCTGGAAAACCTATATAATAACATACATGATAACACGAGAAAATAATATTGGAAGGATCGCCCTGCTCAGCCGTGCCATTGCAGCTCAGCTGTTCTACAGAGGGGCCATTCAAGCGTGAGGAGCAAGAAAACAAGAAAGAAAATCAATAGAGAGTGAATCAAAAGGCCATAGCAACCGCCATGAAATGAATTGTCGGATTGGGTTGATATTTTGTAGGAGTGTTAAACATAGGTTATTCATTGTATTACCAAGAGTTCAAATTGTGAACTTTAGTCATTCGAAAGTTGTTATGATGCACATGACTCGGAGTGTTCTAAGAACACTCTCCATTCTGGAGAGATTAAGCGCACCTCGGCCGGTGGCCTGACACCTGCACTAGACAATGCCCATTCACTCCGTTGGGATGTCTTTCTTTGTTCCCTGTTACATAATACTGGTTTGTTACCTGTATCGTCCTTCTGTTATCATACACTGAACTTGCAATTTAGCCTATAATTAACTTAAATAGGACCTACTCTTTTCTTGTTCACATTGATTAACCCATGCAATTTGTTTTACATAGAACTTACATATAGTCTGGGAACCTTCCCGAAATAGTCACCCCATTTTACATAAATTATGAGATTTTACCCCCTTACAGTTACTTAGACTATCCATGTTATTCACAAAAAGCTTGTCTGCTTGAACCGGGTTTGGCCTGGGCTATTTCTCTACGTCAGGGGCAGCGGAGCGTCTTTCAAAGTGGGGGGGGGGGGGCACCAGCCAAATAGGGCACTTTTGGGGAAAAGGGGGCACCTACAAGGGATGAACATAAAACGAAAAAAGGGACCATTTTTGTGACATTGGTATTACCCTACAGCCCAGTTAACATGATTAATACATTATCAAGCATCATATTCTTCCTTTTTATTGTGGTTCTGGACACTGCTTCAGCTTCCCCAATAAATTAGCAGTTGTGTGTGGTGGTCTAATGACTCATGTGCGAGCGAGCGAAGCGAGCGAGTAAAAATTTTCAGACTTTTTTCTAATGCTGAATTCCTTTGGTTGAGAATCATTTATAGCGATATAATGAAATTGACAACAGCAAATTAATTGGGGGAATGTCGAATTATCTTTTAATTCATACATTATCCATGTTATCCCTGTCGCTTTTCTTTAGGATTACATCTATATCAACATACTTTATGCGATCTGCTTGCTTTCATAAGAGCTAGCGAGCGTAGCGAGGGAGTTTTGAGGAGATTTTCAGAAAAATTGCCCTTAATTGGTGTAAATTATGGGCATATTCGAGCGAGCGGAATAAGAATTCCTTTACTGGGGGGGGGGGGGTAGGCATTATGCCCCTCTTGCCTCCAGCTCCACTGCCTTACATTGTAGTAATATGTGTACCTGCTACTACATAAAGCCGCATCGATACTTTGAAGTTAGATATGGCTTTTTTGTAAGAAACAACGGGAAACATACGTAAAAGGGGGCATTTATCCGAAGAGGAAAGGGCGCTTATCAGAGATGGAATGGGGCACTTATAAGAAGTGAAAAGGGGCACTCATGAGAAGAGGAAAACGGCACATATTAGATAGGAAAAGGGGAGCTTATGAGATGTAAAAATGGCATTTATCAGAAGGGGAAAGTTGGCACTATTTAGAAGGGAAAAGGGGCACCTATCAGAAGTAAAAATGTACTTATCATCAGAAGAAAAGGGCACTTATTAGAGAGATAAGGAGCCAATTATCAGATTTTGAAAAGGGGCACTTATCAGGAGGGGAAAAAACACTTATCAGAAGGGGAAGGGGCACTTATTAGAAAGGATAAGGGGCACTTTTAGTAGTAAAAAGGGCACTTTTGGGGTACTTGAAAAAGTGGGAGGGCACTGTGCCCCCTGGCCCCCGGGTGCGCCGCCCTTGCTCTACGTTGACTAATTTTCCGACTACTGACAAATGAACGGGCTGCATTCTCTCCGTTTTATATGTTATCATTCCCTGCTTCAGTAGGCTATTCAGGAATGGATAAACAACTGAAAAGGATTGGCTGATGTATGTAAATAATTAGCCACGGCGCAACCTTTACAGCCCGCCCCCCCCCCCCCCTTCGAGCTTCTTAATCACTTTGAAATTTTATTGCCATGACAACAAGAATGTCTACAATATAATCCGAAATATTCATCAGTGCACATCCTTATCACAATATAACAAGAAAACAATCTTTTGCCTATTTACTAATATTATTAATAATGTAATTATTATTAGTAGTAGTATCATCGACATCATCATCATCACCATAATGACAATTACCATCATGTTGGGGGGGGGACATGTAACCCTGTCCCTCTGGATTTGCGATTATAAGACTGAAGCAAGGCAATCAGAAATTACGATTTCCTTCAAATTTCGAACCTTTTACCTACTATTTCATGTGATCTCAATTAGGAAGAGGTCATTGACAGAAAAAAGGTGATGGGCAGAAATAATTGAAGTCAATAAGAGCAATATATTTGAAAGGCACGCAATACTTTTAACCTCGTAATAATGATCCAGACTCTCTCGGATATTTGTTTTAACCATGAAAGAAGAAATAAATAATATTTATAAATAAACAATAATACTCTTCATGAGGAAAACATGTTTAAAACGGTATTCAAATCGATGTTCCTCTTGAATTCCCTCGTTAAACGATAAAGCCCACATACTGATTTTAGCCTACCATGAAAATATATATTAAAAATATTTTTAAAAGACAGAGAATTTCGATACTGATAGACTCACTGCTCTTAGTAAATGCTATAGTTTTAGATTCCCCAGTAAGATAGAACGAAACAATTAGATTGTTATTTACAAGTGTTTTTATCGAAGTATATAAATACAAGAATAGATAGATACGTATTGAGAAAATTTAATACAACGGATCATCATGAATGTGTCCCGCAGACTTGACCTGTCATGATAGTGGTTTGTCGCGTAGAGAAAAACACGTAGAAGTACACAATAATGTAGCCGTAGAGGGGGCTATAGCGTTTTAACGAGTCTGCAGAGAAGGCAAAAAATAACTCGCGGCTTTTCAGCACCGGGAGACGGGATCGCTTTTGTCAGACACAGAGTCTTCGTTCCCCAGCGGGTTAAATCCCGGAAGCGAGAAACGCTGTCGCTGATTGGCCGCTTGCGTTCTTTTGTTTAAATCCCCCGTGCTTATGCACCACTACATTTCGCTAAGCTACCTTAAAACTCGTGAGCTGATTGGCTAATTGACGTCACACCCCCAAGTGACGTATGAAGAGTAAGAGGCACAAGATCTACAGGCTGCGGCAATGTAACATTGTACACACAAAGCGGTATTTGACCCCTCTGTTCAACAGACAATTTATGAAAAAGGGAAATTAATCAATACAGTCTAAGGAGTGAATAATCATTATCAATATATTTTCTTTAAGATCAGTGAACACTTTTGCCCAAATATACAGCTCTTGTTTTGTTTTTTTAACTTTACTTTGAACAATGTTCTCATCCATCTGAGCTTGCCGAACGATAGTTTGGCATTGGTCTTAAACGCGTACACAGCCGTTTTATGCGTCTGTGCAATGTACTACACATCTTTAGTACGGCAACTATGTTCCCCCTCGTACTAAGCGACTGGTGAACGCTTTTGTTTGGTTTGTTTTCACTCTCGCCTTTTTTTACTTCGCTTTACATGTACTACGGTAGTACTGACTTAGATTTTTGGCTGAATTCTTCGAGTAACTTAGAGAGATGGATAGTGATCGCGAGTCCGATTTGGAGGACTTTTTTGAGCCAGATACGAACTCTGATTTATCAGATGATTTATCGATACCGAAAGAGAAGAAGCTCAAGTGCAGTGGCAAGGGGAATTCGACCATTATGTTTGAACCCCTCGCAGAAGACGCGCCAGGGCATGGTGAAGGGGTCGCGGGGGAAGGGTCGAGGGTGAAGCTGCTGCAGCTGCTGGAGAAGAAAAGTGATCACTGCAAATTGTACTTCACTCGCTTGGCCCTTGCCACTCTGCCCGCGTGAGAATACCGTTGCGACCCACAATTTCCGTAGATTTTCATCTTTAGGAAAATGATGTACGTATAGGCTTACATCATCTTTAGGGGTCTTGCTACAGCCCGCAACTATACACCGATTTGGCATTACTGATGAAATTGTGTCCCAAAATCAAAGTTATTGTGAGGAATTAAACACACGAAAATATGCGATGCAAATGGTCGATGCGGTGAATGTCATGCTCGGCACCAGGCTGGGCCTGCCGGGGCCAGCGGGCGCGCACGGTATATAGGTTGGTGGAATATTTTCCCTTACTTCTCGTACGTCACAGATCACGTGATCATGATGTCGCTCGATGGGTTTTTTTTAGGGGCGGGGCTTATGACTGTGTAAATCAGCAAAAATGTACTTTTCAAATGATTATGAAATACGACTGAATGCATAAAAAAGTGTGTGATAGATATTTTTTGGCTCCTGATGACTCCTTCCTACGAAAAATGGGCAATCAATTTTTTAATTTAGTTACCCTTTAAATTTATTGGAATAATCTAGCCATAAAATTCCCCAAATGCCATAAATGATATATAACTTTCCCGATTTCGAAAACGAATGGTGACACTTTGAGTAAATACGGCCCATTCACCCCTTCTCGTCAGTGCCTTGATAATAGCTAAATGTGGTTATTTAATTGGGGAGGGTGGTGGAAAGCCGCTAATTCTGAATGGAAAAGAAAACAATAGTAATCTCTAGATGGTGTAATGAAGTGGTTATTGAATTTTACACTTGTGTTTACCAAGACCTTTGGTGACCCTTGTATAGACCCTTTCCTTCATGTTAGGCCATATCAATTTAACGATATCCTCGCCGAACACAGCAGCCAACGAGTTGACACCAGACGATACCGTACTAGTTAACGGACGAAAGTAAAGGAACAATTTAGGTAATTAGTCTAAGGAACACTGGACGAATACGCAACAAATGCAACTGTTCTGCTTTCAATTTCTAATACGAAAGAAGATCCTACCCTGGACTAACTCCTACACTAACTCTAACCTAAAACTCAATTGGAATCTTAACTTACGAGACATTGGTAGTTTTATGAGCAGGAATCTGTAATGAATACATCAGGGGCCTGTAACATAAAGAGATTAATCAATCTTACGATTGATATCAATCGTAAGTCTATGGCAAACCACGTACTGAAAAGTTACGATTGATTGTAAGATTGATTGCATCTCTTTATGTTACAGGCCCCAGATTTTGCTTTTGTTCAAAAGCCTATTGACCTTGTAAGGCGACTATGCCGTGAGTATAAACCAAACTGGGGTACATCGATCATTATGAGAAAAAAAAATAGCATAACCTCTGTGACCTTGGAATACATATTCAAACAATAACCGTTTCTCGATAACGTATAAATTGGCAATTCGGCATATGAAAAGATGACAAATATTACTTGCTTGAGAATGAAACATTTCTCACCTGAGTGCAGCACTAAAAACGGCTGAAGTAAACAGTCCAGGTAATCCAGGCATGTTACCGAACAAGTACATCACAAAATATGGCATGAGCTGAGAAGGAATAGTTTATTGCAGAATTCTGTTAAACTCCTCTGGGAAATTGTATAATCTTAAGGCTATATGCATACACATTTAGTGCTACATGATGAATTCCAATTGGTTTCGGTTATATATTCAGTAATGTCAGGGGAACTTATTTGGGGGGTTGGGTATATTACACATACCTGATCAGATCTTCCAATATATTTCATGGCGAGAGGGTCACAGTCGGCGAAGTTAGCGTACATGACGATACCCGAAATACAGGCCACTGAAACGATGATTATCATGCCTACGATGGCCAGAAACAGAGCCCTGTACAGGAGCGGGTATAAAGAAAGTGAAAATGAAGTCAACAACAGTTTGCAACATCTGCATACGTAACATAG
Organism: Heliocidaris tuberculata; assembly: GCA_025618425.1. NCBI lineage: Eukaryota > Metazoa > Echinodermata > Echinoidea > Camarodonta > Echinometridae > Heliocidaris > Heliocidaris tuberculata. The sequence goes on from CM046841.1 coordinate 40,419,238, forward strand.
CATATGTTTCCATGTGCATTCACTACATCTCTCAGCGGACTTGTATATAAAATAAACTCGAGCGGCCAAGGAACATCCCCTGGTGTACACCATAATTTATAGAAGTGGGAAACGATCAGATACAGAGCCATTGATTAAACCTCTCTCTTATCGATGCTCGAGGTATGAATTGAACCACTTCAATACTGTTCCACCAATGCCAAAAGTATGACAGAATCGTTCCACCAAATATGGTGACTAATAGTATCAAAAGTTGCTGAATAGTCTATGTATGGGATATCAAAGTTTTAGTTCCAAAACATATATATCCACAAATAAAGTATGTTTGTGTAAACAATGGTATTCGCTGGACAGTGCATCTAATCGTTAATGCAATATTTACAGTAGAGCAGTCTTTTCTGTTCCACACGTTAGATATCTCTGAACCTGAGCTTGGTTGACGGCGTAAACGGTACTCCAGTAAAACACCCCTCCTATTACGACTGTCCAGAAAGTATGGCGTACTGTTGGGTCTGGATTGAAGCTGTGAAAATAAGAAGAAAAAACACTCTCTCTTTAATTTCAGAATAAATCACATTCAGGAAATGTTCATATGTTCCTTTCCTTTCTCTCTTCCTCTGTGTATTTCTGTGACCAATGTCTTCCTCTTTAGATCTTTGCCCGTGTGTGCTACATTCTATTTTATAACTCCCTTTACAGCCATGTTGCTGAGGAGAAAGCGATATGAATTTAAAAAGGTAAAGCATAACCCCATCCAACAATCTACTGATACATACTCCCAAATGTCAAGTCGCCCGCCCTCTCCGGCGATTCGCCAAACCTCGTCGAAACCCCTCACGTTGATAGATCCAGCGATGATGATAGCTAGGAAGCCAGCCATCATTACAGTCACTTGGAATGTATCAGTCCATAGTACTGCCTTCATCCCACCCTGTGATAGAAAGAAGTTAGGCCTAGCATTTTTCAAAAAGTGGTTTGGGACGATGATTCTAAATTTTGGTTTAATAATTTTCCAGCATATTTGAAGTAACCGGGAAACCTAATGGCTAAATGCCCAATAAGGGATGGAATCTTTTATGGGGAAAAAAAAACGAAAAAAAAACGGATTGGCATGAATTTGGCTGTTAGTTTGATGAATGTCAGACAGATGATGGAGAGACAGAGAGAGAGAGAGAGAGGGGAAAAAAGTCGCACTACTACCTTAAAAAAAAGATTTTCGATATATATCGTGCGCCTTTAAGAAAGTCTGAATGCAATTTCGAGAAAGCGTCCAACCGTCTTTGCCGTGAGTAGCCCAATTTAAAAAAAAACAACCGAAAATATATAGATACTTATTTTCTCATGAAATAAAAACTTACGATGGTGGTGTAGAATATGCACACTAAGCCAATGCCTAGAACAGATCCCCACAAGCTCAAACCAGTAACTGTAAAGTAAGAGAAACATTACTAGATGGCAGTGAACGTAGTGTCTTGATGTTCGGCCTTGGCCTTAAGGCCTGTTTTTTTCAATGCCTTGGCCTTTGGAATGCCTTGGGCCTCGCCTTGAGGATTCCAAGCCGTGATAATATTTCTTTAGAAATTCAAGTATTTGTCAAGGCATATTCATAAATTATTAGCCAATACAAGATCCAGGTAATCATAATAGACTTGGGAAATGAATTCATGTTTCCCATTTTTTTAGATTAATACGATAGAATGATGATGATGATGATGATGCTGATGACAACAATTATTATCGTCGTGTGCCCGGCAGAAGGGCGCGAACGCAAAAATTGACAAAATTTTCGATTTTCAGTTTTTGGTAACATAAGATAGAGAATTAAAAGGCCTTTCGACTGATATGCTTCTCAACTCATAAAATGCCTGAATTGTTACGTAATACAAGAAAATGAAAATGGTGCGGGCAGCCAAATACAAAAATCCTTCCCGGCAGAAGGGCGCGAACGCCTGTGCGCGCACGGAAAACAGTTTCGAGAAAAACGCGATTGACGATTATGCTTTAATTTGCAGCCGCATTCCGAACTAATTAATAATCCAAACATCTTCTAAATTTCACCAAATGATAAAATGACACTTCAAGAATCATCAGTGTAAATATTATTACCAATGGTGCTAAACTTTTAAAGATATGAATACATTTTCCGTTCACGACCTTCTGCTGGGAAGAAATTACGCGAAATCAGTGTTTTTCTTCCCGGCAAAAGGGCGCGAACAACGGAGCATTGTTCGCACCCATTCTGCTCCGTTGTTCGCGCCCTTTTGCCGGGAAGAAAATCTGCGCGACGTAGGCCCGGAAGAAGGGCGTGAAGCCTCCTGCGCTTAGCCGTGTATGTGACGCGAACGTTGTTCGCGCCCTTTTGCCGGGAAGAAAAACACTGATTTCGCGTAATTTCTTCCCAGCAGAAGGTCGTGAACGGAAAAAGTGTTCATATCTTTGAAAGTTTAGCACTACTGGTAATAAAATTTACAATGATGATTCTTGAAGTGTTATTTTGTCATTTGGTGAAATTTAGAAGATGTTTGGATTATTAATTACTTCAGAATGCGGCTGCAAAATGAAGCATAATCTTTAATCGCATTTTTCTCGAAACTGTGTTTTCCGTGTGCGCAGGCGTTCGCGCCCTTCTGCCGGGCACACGACGTTATAATGATGATACTACTACTACTGCTACTACTACTACTACTACTACTACTACTACTACTACTGCTAATAATAATAATAATAATAATAATAATAATAATAATAATAATAATAATAATAATAATAATAATAACAATGTTGATGACTGGATGATGATGATGATGATAACTGTGATACCCTATGAAATACAGGAGCAGATTTGAATAAGTGTACTTGCATTTCTTTGCTTTCTATGAATTATTTCAATTCATTTTATTCAATACTCCATAAAAAACATAAACAATACAAGTATACGGCGTATATATAACAATAAAATACAATCAAATGAGGATATACAATACAATTATTTATAAGAATACACTATGAATACAGTGAACATATATACAGTATGGAAGTATTAGGAACGTAGCAGGAAGGCAGTGCCTTATATATAGCCAAGTCCCGCGATGGAAAAACTCAGTTTATTCAGAGAGAAAAAGAAAATGTAAGTTTGAACGAAGTACTTGCAAATTGTAGTGAATTTGGTCAAAGGCTTCTGCTATATTATCAATTCCATTATATGCAAAACAACTGGTACTAAGTTTTAGGTATAGGCCTACATCTGTACTTTGATTATATTGTGGATAACTATACGCCCCGGTATGCAGGGTAAATTGCTTTAGAAATGAGTCTTTAGAGGGTATAAAATAAGAATGATTTTCTAAAGCTTGTTAGCTTTGCTCCCTCACATAATTTTGCTTCAGGATCTTGTAATTCTACGCCCCAGCATACATATAATTATGATATAGTTTAGTAATGGCTTTTTCAAGGGTTCAACAACAAAAAGTAATTTCATATACATGTACACTCTTAAAAGAATGGGGCAAAAAATGCCCAGCTTTTAATCAACACTGGGCAATATATTGTCCACACAACTATTGGTTAAAATTTGCCCAACTGATGTTGGCCAATCCATTTACTATGTTGTTGGGCAAATTAAATTTCCCATCAGTTGGTGACCCATCAGATTTTATCCAACTCTACAATTGCCCAACTGTTGGTTATATTCTCAGTTGGGTAATTATTTGCCCAACCAATTTTACCCAATAGGATTGCCCAACCCTCTATTTGTCCAGCTGTTGGGTAATAAATATTATGTGTGTGGGAAAATTCAGTTGCCAAATTGTTTCCTGTTTCCTCCAACCTAGGTAAAAAAAAAAAAAGAAAGAAAGAAAGAAAGAAAGCTGCTTGTTATGTCTTTCTGGGTCTTCACCTAGTCAATCCTAACCTATCCTACTTTAAGATTTCATATCCTATATCTTAACCTATCCTATCCTAGTCCTATTCTATCCAGTTGGTACATGTGTGTGTGTGTGTGTGTGTGTGTGGGTGTGTGTGTGGGTGTGTGGGTGCGCGTGTGTGTGTGTGTGTGTAATTGGGTTTTTACAGACGTGTATCAATCAGCTATGATTATTTACGTCTGGGGACCGACATTTAACGTCACCATCCGAAAGACATGACTCAGTCTCGAACCTGGGTCCCATGAATCAGTTTATGACTTCCACTGTTAGCTGGATTACAGCTGGATTACAACGTGTAACTACTTTTCCCCCTGTTGGGTAAAATCCCCATCCCCCTTCACACACACACACACACGCACACCCACCAATGCCCACACACACTGTTCAGCGAATTTCTAAACAAGCATTAGTTGCTCAACAAAATTTACCCAACAACGCTAAGGGAATGTGACAAAATTACACAAAATCAGGGTAAGAATTTCCCAACCCTGATTTACCAAATAGCTGTTGGTAAATTTCTGTGAGAATTTATGACCAACCATCAGTTACCCAACAAAATTTACCCAGCTGGCAAAGGGAATGTGACAAAATTACACAACTACAGGGCAACAAGTACCCAACCCATACTTACCAAATACTGTTGGTAAATATATGCCCAATATTTAGGTAAAAATTATTGACCGATATTGGTTACACCACTTGAGTGTCCAGTTGGTTAATAAAAGCCCAAAATTGGGAATATTTTTAACCTATCACCAGTTACCCAACTAAATTTACCCAGCATTTTAAGAGTGTAGTCCTTTTAAAGTTTCATTGGCCTCTTTAAAAAGTATTTTGCCCAGAATATAGGATAAAGCTAAAATAGCACGTGCAAAGGTTGAAAGAAAACGTAAATCATTTTTCATAAATCGAAACTCTTTAACGCTTGATTGCAGTGCTCCTTTGCGAATTATCTTAGGTAAAGTTCATAAAAATTGCATTTTTGAGGGAAAAAATGCAACCAAAAAAATCTACTGCTCGGTTGCTTTGCTCCCTCGCTTGTAAAGTTGTATCTATAAATATATTGCGCTAACGAGTTTGGGGTGTCAGGCCGTAGGGTCGACATGAAATAAATAACAACTGGGGCCATTCGTTATTCTGCCCTCAGGCTGAAACAATTGTAAATTAGTATTCATCAAGATGAAAACGTATTTTCATGCAAGATTTAGATGAATAAAAATTACTCGCATGTCGTCCATACTTCTTGGTTAAAAAATATCCCTTTCTCCGAAAAAATATTATGCCTTACGAAGTTGTTTTTTTTCTTTAGTTGAACTTACATGTATTGTTACAAATATATGACGTTAAGTTATAAACTAAGCTAGCGCCCGTGGATGTCCACAGTTTCTTCGTTTTCTCTTTCGCTGTTAATATATATCAATTTTATCGACATATAAAGTCATGAATGGGGAAAATGGCCCGCATACCGTGGGAAACATGTAATTCGCCTCCAGTAAAATATTTGTCCTTTTTTTTAACAGTCTAAACCAATCTGTAGGAATCATTTAGGGGCGGTTCTAGGCGATCACGTCATATCGGGAATCTCGCCGGCACTCCAGCGGAGATTGTATGAGTGGAGCTACCGTAATGGACAACATAAAAAACGACACTGAGAAGTAAATACCTTGATTTAAAGCCAGTGCTGGGGCGTAGATGACGACACCAAGATAGAGCATCTTTGGTAAACAAGAGACAGATAGAGATATTTGAAGAGAGAGTGAAATACAAGGAATTTTCTTTCAAGTCACGATTTGTCGTAGGAAAGAAAATGAACAATTACTGGGAATGTCATGGACTCAGGATTACAAATGGCATACATGTAAAAACATTCAAAAGCATTACAATAAATAAAATAAAAAAAAATTAGCTGAATACAAATACGCCATTTTCATCTCACTGCATAAATTGTATTGCGTCTGCTATTTTTAAATATCAGAACATATTTTGTAAGAGTTAAAGTGGTTGTTTCTAACTATGTAGTGTTATGCATGTCAATGTCTTTTTCGTGTAATCGAGGAATTTTTTGAAACATTTGTTAACATGGTTAATATTAGTTTTGTATATACAAATGCATAGTATTGTTGATGTTTTCATCTTATTTTTGAAATAATAATTTTATCAAAAGTGATCAGAGTATCATGCCGACCCCCCCCCAAAAAAAAATATATATAGTTTAAATAAAATCTTATTAAATTTCCCTAATAAGATTTATAAAGCCATTTATTAAGAGGTTAGAATCTTACCGTTTGAAGGCAGTAGAGGGACGTTGCAAGCAACCTTGTGGCTCTGTTAAAACGTCTCTCGATATACTGCAAAGAGACAATTTAACAGTACATTTTCAGAAGTTGTCTTTACCAAGAAAGATATAAACAATGTAATTATTTTGTCAAGATATGGGAATTACATTCTCGTTTATTAAGGACTTAGCAAGAACTGCAATCTTCGTAAATCCTGTTCACACCAGGCGTCCTTTCGATTGCGTCAGTACCTACGCTAATCGAGCCTGTGAAGGCAGTTAGCCCATATGTCAGTTATTAAAGATATTGTTTGCACTATTAATTTTGCACTTTTTTAAAAACGATATCACTCTTTCTTGACGCGCAAAAGACCGTACAAGTCACTGATGCGGTTGTAACGTCAACGAATAACGCCTCGTGTGAGCAGAGCTAAAACATCGTTAAAGAATGCAAATCCTATTGCCCGTTGCAAACGAGTCATCATTCTGACTGCGTTAAGACTTGCGCTATTAATAAAGCCTGTGCATGACTCTAAAACCTGGCTCACCCCAGGCGTCATTTGCTGACGTTTGACGGCGTAGGTGACTTGTCCTTTCATTCGCGTGTCATGAAAGAGTGATCTCGTTTAAAAACTGATTGAAAACTGAACAGTACAAACTTTTAAAGATATAGTTGAGTTCTGGTCATGCGATTACATTGTGAAAGAAACCGTTTCTAAACAATTGGGAAAGGCTGATCGTGTCTACATAAGAATCGGTGTATACTGTGATGTTTTGGAATCATTAAATGGATAAGAAATTGAACCAAACTCTCTGAAAAGCTTACGTACTGCACACAGAAATGGATATAAATTATGGGACTGTACACACATGTGGAATGAATGTTTGACCCGAACACTTCAGCTATTTCTCATCATATTTTGAATAATTATGAGGGTACTTGAAGGGCAACCCTTTTCAGGGGGCACTAATTTCCACTGGAGGTTCTTCCAAAGTGAAATTAAAGGAATGAGAATGCTCACAAAGTATTTTCCACCTTTCCAAGAACTCAACATTCTCTTTGATAATGGGAGTGTGGATTAGCGCAGTCACTGACTTAGTCCAAATGACGTATCTTGTAAGCCGGGCTTAATTAGCCCATAACATATGCCGGATACTCTAACCTATTTTTGCACTATTCATTTTGCACTCACTTCTTGTACGATGTCACTCGCACATGTTGCGTCTATCACAACTACAGACTTGCTGACGCACTCCTATGTCATCGTGAGCAATTGTCAAGAAGCAGTCTTGTAAACGGGGTAAGGACGTGAGGCATTATCCCTGCTTTTTTTTTTCTTTCTTTTTTCTTCGGGGATAATTTTTTTTCCCTTCTTCTTTTTGAAATTCTTGTTTGTTTTATCATGGCTATCAAACGTTATTTTGACGCAGGCTCTTGCAAACTTTCGATATGGCATTTTACATTTACCTCGTTCGCACTGGTGACGCCAAGACGGTAAAAGGTTGGCAGGAAGAGTGCTGCCACGAAGCCAGTCCCAATAAACGCTATCCCGTACAACCAGAACATCGATCCATTCAGGTACATCTCGGCGGGCGTTCCCAGTACGGTGATCGCCGAGATAAAACTTGCTACCAGCGACATCGCAACCGGAATTGGGTTCATGTTACGATTGGCGAGCAGGAACTCACGGGTAGTCGACTGCTTGCCACCGGTGAAGGCATAGAAGATGCCAATGCCAGCCGAAAAGGCCAGCATCGCTGCGAGGACGACATAATCCCAGGCTTGGAACAGTCCTACGTCGTAAAAGCTTACGTCCACCATATCTCGATTCTCAGTAAATCTGCAGAGTATACCTATATGACATAAAATACAATGCCAACATAATCGAGGTACCCGAAATATTTAACAACCTGACCTCCTTTTCTCTACTTCTGTCTGTTTTCACCACCCCACCCCCTCTTTTTCTCTCTCCCTCTCTTGCGTGTCAGAGAATTTTGTAGTGAATAAGAAGCACACACGCACCCAAAAATGTGATACCCTTTGTTGTCTTTTCGTGTCAGAGAGCTTTTGATTTCACTCCCCTAATGTGTTGATTTTTTTTTCTTTCTTTTAGTGAAAAGGCATCAAGGCACCCGAAATGTGATGTCCGACATTACATTTTGGAACAGCCCGACGTCAAAGATAAAAGAATAAAATAAAAATAACATAAGGAAAGAATTATCTGGCGGTCGCCGGATAATTCACTGCTTCTTATTCATTCATTTCATTTTCGGAATTACGAACCCTATTTCATTTTCGGAATTACGAACCCTATTTCATTTTCGGAGATACGAACCTTCGGAATTATGAACCCCCTTTCATTTTCGGAATTATTAACCCTTTTTCATTTTTGGAAAAACGAACTTCGGAATTAAGAACCGTCGGAATAACGAACCTATCGGAATTATGAACCTTCGGAAATACGAACTTTCGGAAATACGAACCTTCGTAAAAACGACATTTACCCGTACCAATTACTTCTCATATACCATCAGATATATACCATAATACTCCTTTTGTCTTCAAACATTAAACTCGTATTCACGGTGCGCATGCAATTCAGCGCATGCGCATTGCGAATGCGAGTCATTTGCATCGACGATACAACACGGGGAAAGATCGGCTCGGAGAGGAAATTTATCTTTTTTTCATCAAAATGATCGTCAAATCGTGAAATCTGAAAGCCTACTGCATATATAAAGTAATTATCCTGACATGTAAGTACAAATTTTCATCTTACCTTCAAAAACTAACAAATGAATTTAACCAAACTCATGGCGATGCAGACGTCGGTTATTTGTACCTGGAGCTCGAACGCTACGCGTTCGAGCTCCCTGGAGTTAGTGCAGATCTAACTCCAGGGAGCTCCACCGCCACCGCCTTTTGGCGGTGGAACTCCAGGTACAAATAACCAAAATCTTCCTCGCCCATTAGTTTGGTTGGTTGCATCGGGGGGTTTTTCGGCAGGTAAGATGAAAATTTGTACTTACATTTCAAAAGAATTACTGTAACTAACTATCTACCAGGCACTTTGATTTTACAATTTGACAATTATTATGAAAAAATATGGAATTTACTCGCCAAGCCGATCTTTCCCCGTACTTCAAATGACTCGATCGCACCCTGCGAGGAAATTCATTTTTTTCATCGAAATAATCGTCAAATCGTAAAATCAAATTGCAGTAATTCTCTTGAAAATGTAAGAACAAATTTTCATCTTACCTGCCGAAATTAAGTGATGCGACCGACCAAACTAATGGGCGAGGAAATTTTGGTCAGTTGTACCTGGAGTCCAACGCCTAACGGCGGTGGCGGTGGAGCTCCCCGGAGTTAATTTCCTAAGGATTCTAACAAAAAATCATTAACTGATTCACTCAATCTTACTAGAACACTATTATTTCACGATTTCAAAATATTTGAAAAACTTTTTGTTTTCCTTTCTAATATCGAACAATTTGTTTCGTATAAGATCAACTTCCTTTTATTATTCTATTTTCTTATGATAAAAGGAAAAAAGAAATCAACCTATATTTGAGACATGTTTCTAACTATATAATAATGATAGTACTGATCAAGGTCTTTTATCGTCCTTTTCTTATTGTACTTTTTCAGGTTATTTGGATAGTCGAAATCGTCTACTTCTATTGACTAAGGTAAAACCAAGTGCTGCCAACAACAAACAATACTTTATTAACATAAGACTTTCCCTTGAGACAATTCATCACTGAAAAATGACAATATTATATTTCTAGTTAAACATCATCCAATACGAAAAACATACATGCCGAGTTCATCCAAAAGGTGATCACTGACCCGAAGACAATGCATTGTCCTCTTCCATGTGAATAGAATATATGTATCTCTCTCTCTCTCTCTCTCTCTCTCTCAGCTCTCTCTCTCTCTCTCTCTTTCTTCTTGAAACCTTCCTAATTTATTCTGTTTTCATGCTTGACTTTGATGCATAAAGCCAGATGAAGGACAGAAAAAGTTCTATACAACTCCTCATTTTATGATACAAGTCATACACTGCTAGTCTGGGAGTCTGTCCGGAAATAGTCACCCCATGAGATTTGACCCCTTAAAGTTACTTATGCTATCCATGTCATTCACAAAGAACTTGTCAGCTCGAACCAAGCTTCTCCTAATGAAAGATCAATTAGATAGCTAACGAATATTCACTAGGAAAAAGCCAATTACAGAAACTGTCTCATGAAAAAGCCCTGTGTACAAAGTGAATGGCAAAAAAGTGTGTCAGAGGTGTCAGAAAACGTGAGTCACCAAATAGAAACACCCGTATGTATCATTCAATAACTGTACCAGTTTAGGTTTTAGTTTTAGACAAAAGTGCACAATTCAGCCCAAATTTTGAGCTATATGCCGCCCTATTATCTTTCTCAATGCTCTCTCTTTGCATGAATTGCTTGAGGTATCCATATTCTATCAACAGCTTGGATGGTTCGCTACAGGGGCGTAGATAGCGGGGGGGGGGGGGGGGATGGGGGTATGCATTCCCCAACTTTTCGGGTGGGGGGGATGGTGTGTACAAAAATCCCCCCCCCCCGGTTTCACCCCACCAAAAAAAAAAAAAAAAAAAAGTGATGGAAAATATACACTTCTATATTATGTTGTAGATAAATGTAATTATATATATTATATCTATCAATTTTATTTTTTATATATTCTTTATTTATATATAAGTGTTAAATATCTGTGTACAATATTGTAGATTTGTATGAATTTATTAATATTTATCTACAATGCTGTCATGGCTTCTGATTTTTCCCGATATATTTTGACACCACTATAGAAAGTGAAAACCATCTACTTCAAATTATACAACATGGGTGTTGATTTTGGAGTGATATGGGGGTATAATCTTTTTTTTGAATGAGGTGGGGGGGGGGGGGTGTTGGTCTGCATGTGTTACCATCCCCAAATATATTTGGAGGTGAATTTTTTTTTTTTTCGAAGCCACAATGCAGAAAAATTATTTAGATTAAAAGTACATGTAATTATTATGGATTTAGAGGGTTCAGTTGGTAACTTTCCTTCATAATGCAATTCTGCAAAACTGAAATGAAATGTGGTGGAAATGTGGTGGAATCGAATGTGGTGGAGGTAGAGGGAATACATCACACCCAATATTTATTGAGGATGATGATGACCTGTGTCATCATCACCCAACTATACATAGAAGAATTATGAAATGACAATCATAACATGTAGGCCCGGTCAGAAGTACCGCTCCTGGCGTTGCTTGTGGGGACAGTGCCCCTATTTTTCCCATTAACTTCAGATAAGTACCCCCATTTTTCGTTCGAGTAAGTCCCAGTTCCATAATTCTTTTAAGTGACCATTTTGATAATTACACCTCATCCCTCACCTTACCTTTGGTAAATGCTCCTATTTCAACAAGAGCATTTCCCCCCTTTTAATCCCTTTTATTCCTTTTAATGGAACAAGCCATTTTTTCTTTGTCATATAATTATAGACACTGATTTAATTTTTCTACTTTATATAAGAACATTTTCCCGTTCTTATAAATGCCCCTTTTCAGGTGTTATAAGTGCCCCTTTTCTCCTGTGATGAACTGCCTTTTCTACCTTTTCTACACATTCATTTATTTTTCTAATAACTGAAGTGTCCCTTTCCCCTTGATAAGTACCACGTTTCCCTTTTCCATAACATGTGCCCCTAATCCAAAGTGACTTAGAGCCAGTATTCACAAATGCTCGCTCGCTACGCTCTCTCGTATTAAAAGTATAGCTTATTAAATAAATTTTCATTGTAAAATTTTGCAATCACAATGTAATTGCTATTGTTTGCTCGCTCGCTTCACTCGCTCGCTCAGTATTCAAACCATACTTCAAAATTGCAAAGCATGATGCTAAAGTTGTATCTTTGATAATTATGTAAAGAGAAAAACCATGTTTACACACCCTTACCCCCCCCCCCCCCCCACACACACACTGTATATATATATATATATATCTGGCCCTTCGGGGAAATCATACCCCCAGGTATGAGGACCTGTCTACGCCAATGGTTCGCTATGTGAGAAATATGGTAGCTTTCCAGCTCTCCTGGCCGCTTTTTAAAAGCTGTACTTGCGCTTCATGTCGCTTGCAAATTCGTATTACTGGATAATCCTCTGTTGTGTACATTCGCGTACTCTTTGAAAACCTGCGCATGCCTCACTTTGTCTTGATATCGTACCACGCGTGCCTAAAATGGGCGTTGCGTTGATTTAACAGACGACTCTATAGACACGCTGATATTTAAAAAAATGAATATATTTATAATGTGTATTTTGAAATTACCAATTTCTGCTTCCAAAAGATATTTCACTGCTCCATAGACGAAGCGCATACAACCTGTGTGTTTAAACACTCAGCAGCTTATGACTAGCTTCAACTGGTCATGAAGCTAGCGCCATTCAACATATCCACTCAGCCGTACAGATAATTGTCTGCACAATCAGGGGCGTCGATCTTGGGGGGGGGGGGCAGGGGGCGATTGCCCCCCCCCCAGAAAATATGGGGGGGGGCAAACATATCATTTTGCCCCCCCCCCCCATAAATCTGGAGGTTTAAAATAAAATGAGGAAAAACTGATGCAAAACTCGGGAAATGAAACCTTCCAAACAATGAAATACAAAAGGTTTTACACGGTCAGACTTACACGCGCGCAAATTCTCTAATCTTTACTGCATCATGTAACCGTGGAGAAGCTGTTTTTAAGAGGCGTTCCAAAAAAATCATGACGCCATTAAAAAACGTTCTGAACATACATAATTCAATTCAAAGTTGAAATGTTCATATCTTTAAATTTTTTTTCTCTATTTTGTCATATTTTATTAGTGTTTATTTTTTCTATTATTTCGTGTTATATCTTCTCTACTCAATTTGATGTTATGTAAGATATATTTTCCCATCATTTTGTCGTTTTCCATGTGATATTTAATTCCATTTTCTGTTCATGTTATCGATATGCATACGTTATTTAAGTTCAAATTACCATCATATCTTTATCAAGGCTATGATGATAAGAGGCAGCGCTCCGGGAAAGGGGGGGGGGGCAGGGGGCAAAGTGCCCCCTCACTTTTTCAAGTACTCCAAAAGTTTTTTCATAGCTGATAAGTGCCCGTTTCTTCGTATAGTGCCCCTTTTTCTTTCTAATCAGTGTCCTTTTTACCTTCTGGTGAGTGCCCCTTTTAACTTCAGAAATAAGTGCCCCTTTTGTTTTCTGATAAATGCGACATCGGCAGATACTGGTATATATAAAGTATATATATATATACATATATATATATGGGTATGTATAACGTCCACAAAGGAGCCTTATACATATAGCTCCAAATAATCAGAGAGGCTTCATAACAATACATTCCCTTACTGATATCAGCACAATAGTGAGGCAGTGGAGCACGGGGTAGGAGGGGCCCCAATGCCCTAAATTATACAAGAATGAGCAGTGCTCCTAAATTATAAAAGGAACGAGGACAATTTTTTTTCTAAAATTTTTCCAAAGCTCACTCGCTACGCTCGCTCGCATTTACTATTATCTTCTTATCATATTAGGAAAATTGCTGTATATAATTCAACAACCGTTGCCTTCAGCGTTAGAAATAAATCTTAAAGTTTTTGCTTGCTCGCAAAAGAATAATTAAGCTATTACACTCAAGTGCAAAGTAGTTTTTATATAGAACCATCTCAAGATACAAACAATAGCGTGTCGAAAATGATCCTCGGTTGTGTATTGATCAGAATGTACCGGTATACTAATGTTTCAAAGTGGTATTTTCCGCCTTGTTTCTACCCTTTGTAGGTGCTGCTTTTCGTTGGTGCCCCCCCCCCCTCCCCGAAAAACGGATCGACGCCCCTGTGCACAATGGACTGGTTTGTAATGAATATGCCAGTTTCAATGGATTCTCTGCAGCATGAAGCTAGTGGTGAGCATTTTACTTGTGTGCTTGTTATGTGTGTGTAGAAAAGAAAACTTTTACTTACCTGTATATGATCTACAACATTTAGGAGTTTTAACTCCCAGACTTTTTCATCACAAATACGTGTCAACACGTATCCTGTAATGCAGTAATAGTTATTCGACTTTTCAGCTCGAGCTCTTGTCATGCGGAGACATAAATCCAAATCCTGGCCCCACTCCTCCTTCTAAAAGCAGTCACCAGTATCCTGTAACTCAGTTGTATGCTTTGCAAAATACATATAATTCAACAACTCACCTTCCACATACAACTTGGAAAACCATCACGGATTTAGGCATTCCACGGAAACCTATTCATCAACGCGGCAAACGAGCAGGAACGAGAAAAATTCTGTTTAAAAAACAGGATTCATTTTGTCTTTCTAAACCAACACAAATAAACGAAACTCGTGATGTATTTTGAAGCACAATTCCTATTATTTTTCGACCTCGAAGAAATCATCGATATAACAAAAAAACAATGCACAAGTTAATTTCTCTAATCTTTATCAGATTATAAAACAAAGATATGAAAATCTGGGTTTTAATTTACCTAAAGTTCTACTGACCAATCCAAGATCAATCAATAACAAATTGGATGAGCTTGTAATTGTTGTGAAAGATCATGAAGTTGATTTAGTCGCTTTGACGGAAAATTGGGAAGTTAAAGATTCACCTCTTGAGTTATTATCCATAGATGGATTCGCCACTTTCTCTAAGCCTCGCGAAGGGCGACAAGGAGGCGGAGTAGCCGTACTTGCCAAGCATGAACTACACCCTCATCTTATAACTGATATTATTGTACCAGAGAATACTGAAGCATTGTGGGTAATGTTAAGACCCCCACACTTACCAAGGCGAATATCTTGTATTATTATTTGTGTTCTTTACTTTCCATCCAAAGGTCCCAATGAGGCTGACTATGTTGATCATGTCATCACGACCATTGATGCCCAATTTGTGAAACATCCTGATGTAGGAATAATAGTACTAGGTGATATAAATGATTTGAATTTTAAAGATATTTTAAGAGATGATAGATTTAAACAAGTAGTGGATAAACCGACAAGAGAATGTAAAATATTTGACAAGATTTTTACAAATATGTCTATATTTTATACGGGTATTTCGATTCTTCCACACATTAAATCCCTTATTCATGACCGACAAAAGGCTTTCAAAAAAGGTAATAATGCTTGTTGGAAACACTTAAGCAACAGAGTTGCTGAAGCTATATCTGTTGCAAAAAAAATTATTATAATGCTCGTATAAAAAGAGAAAAATTAAATAATCAGTCAGCTTGGTACAAACATATTAAAATACTTACAAGTGGTAATCATGATTCTCTTCCGATCACTATTCCTGTTATCGATTAACAAAACCCTCAATACTTTAAAGCAGCAGCTAATGCAATCAATAACTTTTTTGTATCGATTGCCTCTGATCTTTCTCCTCTGGACAGGAAATTATTGCCAGCTTTTTTACCCTCTGAGTGTAAAAGCAAAGAGGTTGGTTGTTGGGAAGTGTATTGTAAATTACGCAAATTACAGTTGCACAAAGCATCTGTTAGTGACGATCTTCCTGTACGTATTATTCGGGAATTTGATGTGAATTGAGTATACCGCTTACTAGAATACTTAATATATCTTTTAGATTTATCTTTTGGATTGTCTACTACACATTATCTGGTTAGTCTTTCAAATAATCTTTATCTAAACGCAGAAAACCACAGGTCTGTCTCAACTATTGTCTGTACAGATTTTTAAAAAGCTTTTGACCGCTTAGATGATAATATTCTTATTCTTAAAATGATTCGTATGAATGTAAGACCCTGGATAATAGATTGGATTGCAAGTTATCTAGAATATCGTAAACAAAATACAAAATATAATTGAATTTTATCTGATACTGAAGTTAATCATGCTGGTGTTCCCCAAGGTACACGCCTTGGGCCAATTCTTTTTCTGATTATGGTTAATGATTTATGGAAGCAATCTCCCTTGCCTTATTTTAAATATGTTGATGTCCTTACTTTAGTACAATGTCGTAAAGCAATGGACGTTTCACAATTACAGTCTACCAGTCAATTCTATTCAGTATTGGTCTCAGTTAAACAATATGTCACTAAATTCCGTCGAAGTGTTTTACTCTACAGGTTACGTTTATTAAAACCCTCCCCAGCCCGAGGTTCTCTTTATAAACAATTCTATGTTGGGTAATGTGCAGAACGCTAAAATACTTGGAGTCATTGTACAGTCTGATTTGAAATGGAATTTATATGTTGACAATCTAGTAAAAAGGTGCAATAGAAAACTGTATAATTATGTTAAGAAAGCTTAAGAAATTCAATTTACCCTAGAAAGACTTAGTTTTGATATACACAGGTTATATACGACCAATATTGGTTTATTGTTCTCCAGTGTTTCATAGCAGTCTTAAAAAAAATAATCTTGAAAGAGTACAACGTAGAGTTTGTAAGATTATTTTAGGACAAAATTACAATTCATATTCAAACGCGTGTACAGCATGCGATTTACCCACTTTAGAGGATAGAAGACTAGCACTATGTAGAAAATTCGCAAAATCCCTAACAAATCACCCTGTTTGTCATACCTGGCTGCCTCCAAAAAAAGAAATTAAAATATCATTACGTCATGCTCCTATTTATCATCAATTTAAATGCAAAACCAAACGTTTCAAAAACAGCCCACTACCGTATTTAACAGATTTACTTAACTACAACTGATTTTATCTGGTATACTATGCATGAAAGGATATCTGTTAGATTCGCAATATCGATTCTGGTCTTTTCTTTTCACATAATTCTCTTACACAATCATTCAAATTTCTACAATATCATACTTGTATTTTATTCGATTTACCATTTCCAAAAATAATGTGCTAGTCTTTTCTCCTCGATGATACAGTCTTCTCTTTATTCTCTATTAGACAGTGCTACATGCAATGCAATCTCATTATGAAAACTGCAGCTGTGATTTTATTACTGTAAATGTATACTATTGCTGCCATTTTACCATTTTTAACATGTTTTTAAATAAGTGTCAATATATATATATATATATATATATATATATATATATATATATATAATGATATTCGATTTTTATATTTGTTTTGCCAACTATTCGTGTAAACATGAAATATTCAGCCCTTGCTGCCCTTCATTTGAAATGTATTGTACATGAATTGCGAATACAAATAAACCATTACTGAATTGAACTGATTGAATTGATTCATACTGTTAATGTAAAATTCCAGAAGCACTTCTCTGGAATACCAAAAAACACGAAGTTCTCACCGGCTAAGTAAACTGTTAGTGTGTTTATTTCCTTCTGATGTTTTAAATTTCTTTTTCCTTGATGTTCCTTTCCAAACTTGTTACTTTCCTCTGTAATTCTTCAGTTTCTTTTCCTTGGAATGATAGCGATTCCTTGATATCGCTACATGTGCATGGCCTGAAATTGACGAATCTGTTATTTCACGTTCATTTCAAAACTAGAGAATCTCTCGTTAATAATTTTGTCCAGTTGCATATCAATCATACTCCTAATCAATAGCTGGAATCATATCAAGTTCTGATCTAGTTGGTGTACTAGGCCGCTGTCTCTTAAAGGTCCCCTCCAACCAAATGCAAGTTGATGACCTGTTGATGTGCAGGGATGCATACAACTTATATTTTGTTGTTCAAACATCTAAATATGTTTCATAAATTTTTGAAATATTTTTTAAAAATCATTTTCTCAAACACGCTAAGCTCCAGCTTTCCCCAGATCTCATTCCTGCAATGACATCATCTGTCAATCATCAGTGAGCTAAGGAGACAGTGGTATGTAGCTTTGTCAGAGATGACCATCTGTTCTAATAGACCATACAATGCCCACGTAGGAGTTGCTATGTCAGACATGCTGTAGCATCACCAGGAAAAGAATGGTAATGGGAGGTATTGTTTGAAAGCATGCAATTCTATTGTGAGCATGTGCTGAGCTGGGGGGGGGGGGGGGGGGGGGGAGTTACATTCCACTGTCTATTGGAGAATATTGGGGTAGCTGACTGATGATTGACAGATGATGTCATTGCAGGAATGAGATCTTGAGTTTTTTTAGGGCGGAGTTTAGGAGGTTGGGAAAAATATTTCAAAAAACATTTAAACATCTATGAAACATATCTAGATGTTTGAATAACCATGATAACAGAATAATTAGTTGTATGCATCTCTAAACATCAACAGCAACAAACTAGCATTTGGGTTGTGTTTGGGTTGCAGGGGTCTTTTAGCTTTTTCTTTCCACCCGAACCACTCGTAGATTTCGCGTTGTTATACGTACATTTAGAGTAATTATGGTAAATGCTGCTGGGCGCGGCCCGGGCGCGGCCGAATTATATGATACCGAGCTATAAGGGCAAGAGAGAGAGAAATAATAATAATCATAATAATAATAAACCGTTCTTGTATAGCGCATATCATATTATGATACAACGAGAGAGAAAGAGAGAGAGAGAGAGATCCACCATTACACGTGTTCACCTCGCTAAATCCATTTTATATGCGCACACATTATCATTATCGTTATCGGACAAATGTGACCAGCCCGTTAAGTAAGATGGAGAAGTCGCAACCGGCTCTTGCCCCCACCCCCTCCCTCCTTTTAAAGCCATTTGGCATAATTGTAGAACAAAATTACCAAAAATGTGCAATTTTCACATTTTTGACCAAAAGGTAGCTTAAAAATTTCTTTATTATCAATCTATAAAAATAATGTTCGAGTAGTATTGAGTGATCATGATCATGTTCATGTTGATGTGACCAGACTGTTTACTGCATAGTAAAACGGGTAATTTTGTGAGAAACACCATTCCTGAATACAAGACCCCGACAGAAGACAAGATCCCTATCTATGTAACTTGTGACAAAACAATTTCAGTTTCAATCCCCCCCCCCCACCCCATAGAACCCCGATAATGGGCAAATACGTATTAACATGCATGGTAGCACTTGATCCCTTTTATTAATTTTTTTGCATTGTACACAATTTGCTGATGCAGACCGACCCTGAAATAGAGGTGTAAGCTAATAGTGCATCCGACAGCTCACTATAATTGTCCGCCATACATGCCGAGTTCATCCAAAAGGTGATCGCTGACCCGAAAACAAGACATTGCCCTCGCCACCTCCATATAATTAGAATTTCTCTCTCTCTCTCTCTCTCTCTCTCTCTCTCAGCTCTTTGTCTATCTCTTTCTTCTTGAAACCTTTCTCAATTTATTCTCTTTTCATGCTTGACTTTGATGTATAAGGTCAGATGAGGAAAAGAAAAAGTACTAAACAACTCCTCATTTTATGGTACAAGTCATACACTACTAGTCTGGGAGACTGTCCCGAAATAGTCACCCTTTTCATATTATGAGATTTGACCCCTTAAATTTACTTAGACCATCCATGTCATTTACAAAAAAACTTGTCAGCCTGAACAAAGCCGCCCGGTTTGGCCCCCAAAGCCCCCATATAGGGCACCAAATCGACCCAAGTCGGGTCGATTTCAACCCATCTCAATACTAAGTATGCGCAAAACTTTGTCAGAAGGGAGTTGTATGACTATATTATTACCAAAACACAAAACTAACAAAATTTTCCATCAGGGATCGGATGTCTGTCGGCCCCTAAAAACTGGGTAACACTTTTTCCATTAAGGCCCATGGACCAAATTTGTCAGGAGAAGGATGTGAGCGTGTACATTGCAAAAATATTAAAACTGAAAAGAATTTCCATCGCCCTTGAAAAATACAACAGCAAAGTGCCTCTTGACCATGTTGACCAAGCTTTGCGGCCTAAAATGCTCTGGATGTAGAGAACGCCATTTTTAGAATTACGACCTTAAAAACTCCAAAGTGTCTTATCAAATTCAGGTCATATTTTAACTAGTACAATTTTGATTATTTTAACTTTCCTGGGGTGCAATTTGGTGTCAAATGATTGTTCCAAATAATAGGTTATTAAATTCTGAAAATAGTAAGTATCTGGGCTATATGGCTGCTATGCTGAAATCTACCATTCATGTGTTAATTACAAAAATACCTTGCAGGCTCCCTATTATGCCTTGTTCAAACAGCTGCAGATGGACAGTGGGTGTGTTTATGGCTTCGTTCAGGCTGATAAACTTTTTGTGAATGACATGGATGGTCCAGTGAAATGTAACTAAGACATTTCCCTGGATGGTCTATGGGGTCAAATCTCATATGTATAAAATGGGGTGACTATTTCGGGACAGGCTCCTGGCCTATACATTCATAAAGGGGCCGTCACATATCCAAAACGGAGCCCGCGCGACCGGCTTCTCTACGAGCTCATAAGAGCATTTTCGTCAGGAATACGGCCGGAATACGGCCGGTGTCTGCTCGATCACTGCAGACTCCGCCGCGCTTTTTAGGGGTCAGCCGACGTTCCAGGGCACCGAAACCTGCTCCTAAATGAGCGATTTTCCACGAATTTTGAGGTCGCAGTTCTCGTAAACAAGTCCCCCGTAGATCGCTCGGGCATCGGCAAACATTCGATCGATATTCGGGCGGCAATCCGACGATTTTAGACCATTTGGGGCTTTAAAATTTGGACGGAAGTCGGCAGAGCTGCGCGGCCGCCGCACGAGCTCCCTACGATATTCGAACGACCCCTTTCCGTATCCCGCCCGACTTCTACAAAATCGAGCGTGCTTCGAGCGCGCTCCGTGCTGGTGTCGGGTCGTCGTCGGGCTTCTTCTACGGGCCCCGGCCGGGCTCCTCCCGTCAACTCAGGAATTTTGCCCCTTGGGTATACTGATTTACTCAAACATAGAATGAACGCCCTTCTGGCTTCAAACAGACGATATTTTCGAGGCGCGGAGGACGCTAGACAGGACGTCGGGCGGAACCCGGGTGTCGGATGGGCACCGACTGAACTAGTGATCATCGACTGAAACTCGGACGGTGTCCGCCCTTATGCCGAGCGGGCTTCGCCGGACTGCCGTTTGTTACTGACGGGTGCCGGGCGACTTCTGATCACTAGTGTTCAAGGGGCTCCTCCCGAGCCCCGTCCAATATGTGACAGGTAGATTTCAAGCAAAAAAAAAAATGCTCGACTCCCTGGCGGATTTAAAATTCGGCGACTTTCTGGCGATCCACTAATTCGGCAGGAGACCGTTGGAAATGTGACGCAGGCTTAATGCAGATACTGCTGCTGCATTATCACTTGTAGGTATGGCAGCCATTTTATAACTGCTACCCCGCCCCCCCCCCACCCTCTTTCTCTCTCTGTCTGGCTCTTTGATCTAAGGAAAAGTTACTTGCAGGTTTCAAAAGTTATAAAGCTTATATTTGTATACTAGTGCAAATGGAGCAATGACCAAGCGAGCAGGTTAACATGGTTAATTCAACTTTGAATGTAAGACTAGTGGCAAACTATTTGGTTTAGGCCTCCACCAACCTTTGATATCAGCAGGCAAGCTTTCATCCACTCCTGTGGACCTTTGTCAAAGCAAATCGTTTCTTCACACAGTTTCTTGCTGTCTGCTGCCCAGAGATACATCCAGCCTTGTTCTGCCTTGTTCTACCCTTCATGTGAAGCTTTATATATGATACCGTAAAATGTGGTGAATAGGACTATAAACTTGTAAAGCTTTCTTACAAAATATTTTTCCTAGTTTTGAAGAACACCCTTCCCAATTTCTGTTCCTATTCAAAGCGGTTGTTCCTATTCACCCCGTTTTACGGTAGGTGAGTTATGGATAAGCAATTATTACTGAAGGAATCACTGGGGCGTGGATTGGTCACAGTGTTAGATAGATAAATAGATAGATAGATAAATAAATAGATAAATAGAAAGACAGATAGATTTTAATAAAAAGCAAACATTATTGCGGGGAAGACGAACTGCGATGATTTCACAATGATCAAACTGCGTACATAAAATAATAATCAGAATTTACCAAAATATAAATTAACAAAAAGTACCATACCGTAGTTTTTTGTTTTTTTTTATAAACTAACAGGGCAATATATTCAATATTCTACACAGCAAAAATGCTGTTTAAAATTTCGCTGTTCAAAATTGTGTTGTTTAAATTTTAAGCAATATTGTTTAAAAGACAGACCCTGTATTTTAAATATTAACGCTGTTTAGACATCAGTTGTTTAAAAAGATTGAAAATTCGCGCAAGACGGGTTTCCTTCTCCGCCAAACACGGCCGGCTTCATCATGGCGGATGACTTTGTGGTTGACATGCTGCAAAAGTTCCAGATGCCAGAGCTGATTGATACATTCAGAGGTAAGCATTTAGACTAAATATATTGTAATCTGATCGAGTTTATACTCAAGACATATTTGTGCTGCCATGACATCTATATGATGTCTAGATCTAAGCCACAGTCACAGAATAGATAATGATCTAGAGTTCTAGACCTGCACTTTGCAAGTCGCCCTTCCAGCGTAGCGCAGTTCAAGTTGCACACAGTGAACGCGCGCGTGGGTCTGGTCCTATACTGTATGTGCAACTAACTGAAACTGCGCTGCGCTGCAAAGTTGCAGGTTTACATCATAATTTATTTTTTGAATGTGGTCTAGATCTAGACATCATATAGATGTCACGGCAGCACAAATATGTCTTGAGTATAAACTCGATCAGATAACAATATATTTAGTCTAAATGCTTACCTCTGAGCGTATCAATCAGCTCTGGCATTTGGAACTTACTTAATGTGTACAACAGCCTTAAACGACCGGTATGTTTAAACACATCTGTATAGTGTTTTAAACGATCATTTTTAGCAACAACTTCGAATGCATTTTTAAAAACAGTTGTAGTGAAAAAAAAAAAGTTTTAAACAACTTAATTTAAACAACCTATAATTTTTTAACAATTGTTTTAAACAACAATTTTTTAAACAATAGTTGTGAAAGAAGTTTTAATCAACTGTGTGTGTTTGAACAACTTAATTTAAACAACCTAGATGTTTAAAAGCTGTTGTTTAAAAAAATTGTCAAAATTTTTTAACAAGAGGCTGTTCAAAGTTTAAACAACCTTGGTTGTTTTAAAGTTTAAACAATAGTTGTTAGAGTGAATTTTGAACAGTTGTTTAAAATATTTTTTACTGTGTAATTGATTTAATGGTCGTTAAATCACATATCCAACATTTTTAAAAAATGGTTGGTAATATTTATAGATCTGTCATAAAGTGTAATTGTGATTGATTTTTGTTATTCAGTCCCACATACAAAGCCTTCATAAACTTATTAATTCCATTTACTGATCTGTTAGAAACGGAATTTTCATTAATAATCATTGTTGAGCTATGTTGTATATCAAATGCTAAAAAAATGATGATTAGTAAAATTCAGAGAGCAGTTGACACTGACATTTCGATTAATTTCGATTAATCATTTAGTTATTCAGTATATTCATATATTTATGTACAAAGCTTGGCAAATGTTATTGATGAGAGCAAATGAAATGTTAATCATTTCGTTACCCAATATACATGTGCAAAACTTTACAAAAGTACCATTAATAAACATATTCACTGAACGATTGAATTGTATTAATTCATATAATATAGTTTCAGTTTCATCAATTGCTTAGTTATAATATTTCATATCATCACTGGATATGCTAGAATTGGAAATATGATTAATTTCGATTATTTAGTTATTCAGTATATATATATATATATATATATATATATATATAATAAAATCTTTTAATTATAAATACATTCACTGAAGTATTATTGAACTAGACATATCATTCCATTCAATTTTATGATTCAATGATATGTCTGGTGTAATGGGCGTGTCCTGAAAATAGTTACTTTCATTATTCAATTGAACATTCTTTCGTGTTCTTTTAGTTGTTCCTTTCCATTGCTCCCCTCATTTCTCCAACAATCACTACCACTTAAATAGATAGTTCAAACCATTTCTTCTACTGGTGACTTGTATGTCTTTGGGATGAACCGGTTTGATGCCTATGCCGTATATATATAAACACATTTCAAAACAGGTTGCTGTTGTGTGTAACAAAGAAAGAAAAAATAAATAAATAAAATACTGCCCTCTAGTTCATTCATTTTATCAAGTTTTATTTCAGTCTATACTATTCTAATGATTTCTTTACTTTTATTTCTTGATTATTTCATATTTGTCATTATATCTATCTATTTCCTTTTTTGTTGTTGTTGTTTTGTTTTGTTTGTTTTTGTTTTTTGAGGGGGGGGGGGTCTTTGAATAATATACAAATATACAGGGCCCGAGGAAATCTAGTGCGATCTATGGGGTCGGTCGAAGTGACTACAGTCGTCTATTTCCTCGAGGGGCGAGAGCCCCGAGAGAAATAGACGATTGACTGTAGTCGCTGAGACCGACCCCATAGATCGCACTAGATTTCCGAATAAAGGCCCTGTATATTTGTTTTATATCCCTCATCAACAATTAAATATATTTGGATTTAACTTTGATCTAGATATGGCAAATTAATGTTAGATGGTATAAATCTCGCGTTGCTAAATCTATACGGTTAGAGCCATAGGCGCCGGAAGCGGGGGGGGGGGGGGGGGGGGGGGGGGGGGGCAGGGGGGGGCAGTCGCCCCCCCAAACGAAAAAGTGGGGGGGCAGAATGCATTTTCACCCCCTCAAAAAGCCCCCCCACAAAAAAAAAAAAAAAAAAAAAAAAAAAGGGAGAGGAAGAAGAAGAAGAAGAAAAAGAAGAAGAGTTGGAATGAAAATATTGTATATAACTTAGAAAAGTGGTTATTTTTCGCTCGCTTGCTTCGCTCGCTCGCAAAATAAAAGATTATATGTGTGATTTACGCCAGTGCTCGTAACCAGCTCTGTTGCTTCGCTATCTCGCTTTCGAGTTTCTTCGAAAATTTTTACGCGTCTTGTCCCCCCCCAAAAAAAAAATTCTGCGTACACCTCTAGTCACCTCCGAAAATTTTTGACATGAGCCCCCTCCCCCTCCAAAATAGTGAGCCCCCTGGGTTGTTTGCCCCCCCCCCCCCCCAATCCAGAATTGCTTCCGGCGCGCCTGGTTAGAGCAAAACACAGTGGACGCTAACTAACTTAGATTGACGCGATTGATAGTCGCTGAGCCTGAGACCGACCCGGCGTAGATCGAAGTAAATTTCAGAATAAAGGCCCTTACATTAATTTTCTTTTATAGGCCTCTAACTTTTAGGACTAGGTTGTCTATAACATCAAGTTAATTTTAATCCTGTTATAAAGTGTTAAAGCCTAAAGCAGGGTAGTACTAGATCTAGATCTAGATCTAGAATCTATACCGTAACGTACGTAATCGGTGAAATTCCGAAAGTGAAAAGTATATGGCTAGTTATGAACTGCACAGGCACAGTTAGATTAAATAAATAAGAAATACCTGATAAGGCTACTTCATTTGTTTCCAATCCTGGTTTGTTTTTGGTCCTCGTCAATTAAAATCATTTTTTTTTCCTTTCAACGGACACTAGGCTAGACATAGGTCGCCATGTTTTGATTTCGACTGATGACGTGCGCGTTACGACGCGCATTAGCTAGTACGATTGCGCATGTTGAGAAACAGCTGATCTACTGACCTACATCCAATTACATTTACATAACCAACGCGTCGTGTGTCCGGACAGGTCACTTTTAAACAGTAAATCGAACACAATTTCATGCAAATTGTCAAGAATCTTTGACAAGATAGGTTGACAGAATTATTAATTGCAAATATTTACTAGGCTTAGTGTTACTTCATGCATATTTTGCAAAATTGACGGCTATTCTTTGTTCAGTGTCCGCCCCCCCCCCACCCCCCTCACTTTTCTTTACATGGATTTATGAAAATTCTCGGGCTCGGCGTAGTTTCACTGGTGCCCGCGCCGTCCCATCGCGGGAGTTAGCCGAGGGAGACTACTGGCTGCTCGCCGTACGCGTCAAGAGAAATGATTCTAGGGAGCAAGGGGCAGTCGGAGGCATGATAGTAAAAAAACTATCATACTCTGAAAAGTATGACGTCACTAAACCTATTTTTCTCCCGGAGTAATTTCTTTTTCTGGTAGAATTATGATTAATCACATGAAGTGCTCTCGACCAATCCAAGAGCAAGGAATTTTTAATGAGGGATATAAAGTATATTATGTCAGTGGCTCTTTGAGCTTGGCAATGTGCTTCAGTCCTCCATAATTTTGGGAGCCTCTTGTCCCGAAATAATCACGCCATTTTACCCATAAGATTTGACCCGTAAAGTTATTTTTTCCCATCTAAGTTATTGACAAAAAATTGTCAGCCTGACCATAGCCGTCGTGTTCAGCCCCAAGATTCCACAAAAGAGACCCCAAAGTCGGGTCGATTTCACCCCATCTCCCCCATGCACCAAACTTTGTCAGTAGGAAGTAGTATGACTGGACATTACCAAAACAACAAAAATTGACAAAAATTTCCGTCGGGATGGGGGTCAGACGCACCCTAAGAACTGGGGTAAATTTTTCCCCTTGAAGCCCAGGGACCAAATTTTGTCAGAAGGAGGAGCTACGGATGAACATTCCAAAAATATAAAAACTGACAAAAAATGCCCATCGGGAAGTTGATATCAGACTCCCTGAAATGAAAACCCCCAAAGTGCCCTTTGACAACGCTTTGCCCCCCCCCCCAAATGTTCTGTATGTAAAGAAAAAACATTGTCTTACCTTCTGACTATGAAAACTCAAAAGTGGTTTATTCAATTCAATTCAAATTTTCATGACATAATTTTGATTATGATAATCTCCTTGAGGTGCAATTTGGTGTTAATTAGTCTTTTTATTTTTAAGTTATTAAATTGTGATTGGTGATTTCTGACCAAACCTTCAGGGTCTTTACACCCTTTAGGAGAAAAAAAAAAGAAAAATTGATAGGATTAACGACGAAACGAGAGAAGAAAAAATCGAAAGAGAGAGATGATTGCAAAATTAGGTAAAGGAGAAGTAAAGACAGAGAAAAGCAGGTGGAGAGAGAGGGAGAGAGAGAGAAAGAGACAACGAAAGAGAGGGAGAAGGAGGAAAGAGAGAGAGGGGGCGGAGGGGGGGGGGAGGGGACTCGGCCCAAAAAGTGGAAGGTATGTGCCGCTGGCAAGACAAAAAAAAAGGGGGCTTCGGAACGCCATGAACAGGATGGTCCTCGGAATTACAAACATTTTGGAAAAAGGGGGTCTTTGGAACTGGATTACAATAATATGATGCTACGGTACTGGTTGTTATTGAAATAAGGATCATCGGAAATCTTTTTCAACTTTACACCAAAAATTATATTCTTCGAAACGGGCCGGGGCGGGCCAGAACGGCCGGAACGACGAAATGAAAAAAAAAAAAAAGAAAAAGAAAAGAAAAGAAAGAAAAAAAAAAGCGGTGCTTCGGAACGATCTTCTTTCTTCTTTTTCTCATTAAGAAAAAAATGGTATGCTTTGGAACGTAAATTTGAGTGTAAAAATGGGGGTCTTCTCTGCGGCACATACCCACCGCACACTATATACTGAGTGGAGATATACTGGGGGAGATATTAAATACAAGAATAAGTAGTATGCATGACTGCATGTCAAATCAAGCCCCTACAAGCTTTTTTTAAAGGGGGGGGGGGTCGCATCTTAAGTACAGTCGAAAGATATATAAATATGTGCGCAAAGCGCACATCACGAGCGCGAAGCGCGAAGTCCCTTTGCGGCCTGGGTAGCTCAGGTGTTTTAGATGCTCTCTGGTGCAATCTTTGCCTTATTTCAGAGCATTTTACCCCAAATTTCTGACCAATACATCACAAATAATTTTACTTCTAAAACTTCAAAATCACGGGGAGACCGGCTCACATATGACTGTAGTTCATCACTTTATTGGATATAAAAGTCGAACAAAGGAAAAGAATATACTAGTTACTATTACTATATTAGTTAGAGTCTACTGTAACTAACAGCCGCGGGCGTCGCTAGAACATTTTGAATGGGGTAGTGTGACACCCACATTTGCCAACAAACTTTTAGGGTGTGACACCCAAATTTGCCGACAAAAATGCTGCACCCTAATCCCCCAACACAAATAATAATAAAAGAAAATGGCATATATAGAGATCCGATCACTGCGGGCCAATTTTTTTTCCCAAGCCAAGGAGGAGGATGACGCCTTTTGCCCGAATATCAACTTTTTTATTTCCACATTTTTGGGAGTGAGCAATTAAAAAAGGAACTTTTTCATAATGAAAATGTTCACAAGTTACATACAGAAGTTACATACTGGGAACCTCGCCGCCCCAATATGTGAATATTCTGGCACCTCGCTACCCGAATATGAAGTGGTGATTGCTCGAATATCGGAACTTTAAAAATCCTGGGGGGGGGGGGGGGGGGGCCTGCATCCCATTGCCGAAGTGGACCCCTTTTTTTCCGAAAACCACGTTTTAAATTTCTAAATGTCTGCGAGCGACCAAAGCGACAGAAGTGAGCGAGCAAAATTTTCATAGTGAAAATGTACAGAAGTTACATACACAAGTTACCCAAAATTATCTGAGAACCATGCTTCCTAAACATGCCACATGTTGGATATTCCAGCACCTCGCTGCCCGAATATGAATATCGGAACTTTGAACATCCTCGGGGGGGGGGGGGGGGGGGGGGGGCTGCAGCTCATTGCCGAAGAGGGACGTCTTTTGCCCGAATATTAGAATTCCAGTGTTCTTGCGAGCGAGCGAGCAAATTAAAAAAAAAACTTTTCTTGGTGGAAATGTACAGAAAATACATAAACACGTTACAATAAATTCTAGCACCTTGCTGCCCGAATATGAATATCAGAACTTTGAAAATCCGCGGGCGAGGGAGAGGGGCTACAGCCTATTACCGAAGGGGAATGCCCTTTTCCCGAATATTAAAATTCCAGTGTTGAAAAAAAGTGAGTAAAAAAAAAAAAAAAAAAAAAAAAGACCAGTTTTTCCTGCTTTTTCTTTCCTTTCCTTTTCTTTTCTTTCTGTTCTTTGTTTTTGTTTTCATTTCCTTTCCCTTTTCTTATCTCTTTTCTTCTACTTTCTCTTTTCTCCTTTTCCTTTTCTCTTTTCTTCTACTTTCTCTTTTCTCCTTTTCCTTTTCTCTTTCCTTTTCCCTCTCCCTTTTCCCCCTCCTTTTTTCGACAGAGGTGGCGCATTTACCGACTCAACTTAGAGCGGGGGGGGGGGGGGGGGGGTGACACCCCCAACCCCCCACACCCCATCTAGCGACGCCCATGCTAACAGCCTGACAATACATCTTGATATGGCGTCATTGACAAATCAAAACTTGTACAATTTACACAATCTTTAGATTCTATAGTTAAAACAGTAACTTAGAAGTTAGAGTTAGGTAAATGTAAAGCTTTGGGAACTTGAACTTGAACTTGAACTTGAACTTTATTTCTATCGACCCCTTTCGGAGTATGAGAAAAATACATATAGTACATAGTATTATAACATATATATATATAACATACTTAAATAAGATGGCAATAAAGGCCAAAAAAAAAAAACAACAAACAAACAAACAAACAGAAAACTATGAAATCATAGTTTACACAATACATATGAATCAAAACCCGAGTTTATAATACGCGTGCCGTTATTCGTTATTACTTCTGATCTACCAAACTCAAGTTTAACATAATAATTCTAACAAACTTGGCAAGTTTTGACAGTGTTTTTACATCTTTGGTATTAAATAAAGTACACATTTTCAGTGTGTTTGGGCGGTTTCTATACTGAGGTAGAATATATTTGTCTCTATCTCCTTTGAAGTAAGCACACCCAAATAAGTAGTGAAATTCGTCACCGATACTACCTACATTACAAAGAATACATAACCTATTATGTCTAGGAATGCCCTCGTATCGTCCTCTTACACATGGTAAGTGATGACTGCCACATCTAAATTTACACGGATTTATTCGATCCTTTTCATCAAGATGTACCAGATAAGGTTCTAAAACATGAACATCCTTGAAAATCCTATAATTTATACATTGACTATTTTCAAAAATCTCGTTGTGCCAATCCTGTTTGTCTATATCTTTAAAGGAAACTAAAACCCAAGGAGAGAATCAATGTTATTGGAAAGTGAGAATTCAGAGAAGTAGTTTACAAAAAGTTTCATTAAAATTGGTTAAAAAATGAGAGAGTTATAGAAGTTTGAAAAGTCTCGTTTTACTTTCTATGGGGATCCTCAAATTGGCAAAATTGCTTCAAAATGGCTGATTTTGTGAACAACTCTCCATTTGTTTTGTACACAGATTTTCAGATTTTCCCCATTATCTTTCAAGGTGCAGTTAATCTCCTTCTGAGCTCAACATATATAATGGGAAAATGTATTTTACACCACATATGTTGAGTTCAGGAGGAGACAAGGAGCACCCTGTGGGAGGGGGGTATCCCCCCTCTCACACCCTCCCCCCTTGGAAAAAAGCTAGATCCGCCCCAGAAATGAGCTGGATTTCTACAACAAGCACCTTTAACAAAAATAATAGACCAGTGTGGGTTTTCCTTAAAATAGTATATTCAGAAATCATGTAAATATTTTATCAATTATAGTACTATATTCAGGTAAGTTTAAGCTCCATTAGAGTGGAAATGGAATTCATCCCCAAGAATGTATGATTCAGTAAGCAAATACAATTAGCTCTGACACATGGAACATGGAACATTCTGCTAGTAAGATGCATCTAACTGCAATGGCCGGATGATTATGTAAGGGGGGGGGGGACATAAATTGATATTCAACGACATTGATCACAGTTAGATTTTGAAATAGAGATTTGACAAAACTTTGAAAAGCCCCTGTGAAGAATTTACTTATAATTGCAGACTAAATGACAATCTAACCAGTGGTAGTGCATAACGTAGTATAATTAAAGAAGAGAAGTATTAAGATAGCTGTAGGGGCTGTGAAATGAAATCCTTCATGGGGGTAAGACTGTTATTCAAAATGCTAAAATGAATGGAATATATGTTATGCCTTCGGTGTGGATCGAGGGGGGGGGGGGGAGCAAGGGGTACTGGGGTACTAGGAACTACGCGGAAGGGTGTGGTGACACAGGTAGTATTGATATTAGCAAGACTGGGGAGAGAAACTGCTATCTGAGAACGATGAATGGCATCAAGTTCATTCCCTTCGACTCCCTCTTGTTCTTGAGAGCATCCTTTTGCATCAGCTACCAGGTACAATCTCTTGTAGGTGTGTACATGACCTACAAAATAATACAAGAATTAAACAATGATATAGCTTTCCTAACAACAAGCATTACATCATAGCTACAAAGTGACTTGTATAGTTGTATAACATTTTTGAGATACAATTCACAAAACACATACATCCAAATTACTAAACATTTTCTTGAATGAACAGAACTAACATCATGAACATAGCAAGAGACTATAACACAAGCATGCATGATCAGTGTTTATGTATTAAATGCTATGGTTGTGTAGGACAATGACAAAGCTTATGTTAGTAAATAGAAGATCAGGGAATAAATTATTTCCCTGTTGGTTAAAACAAAGCAGCACAACTGGTTGACATAACTTTGAATGAACACCCATCCCCAATTTCCATGAATTGATGCATTGGGAAAACAATTGGATTGTTCCATGTATTGTACTATAAATAAAATCGTACTTACTCTCTTAGGTAAGGATGTGAAATCAACAATAATTGTACTTTAGTGATTTTCCTTAAGGATGAGAAACAGGTGTGTGATGACCTGAAATGATGATGGCACCATTTCTATTTCTCTTCCCTCGTTCTTCCTCATGTTCTTGTACTGCATGAAACAAGCCTGTATGTTGACCAAACTACATCCAGCACTTTCTCCTGTAAATTAAGTAAGAAATTTAGTAAGAAAGGAATTTAGATCATTATTGTATTTTTGCCAGGATAAGAAATAACAAAGCAAAATGAAAGTACTAAAAAATAATAATAATTTACTTTAAAAGACAAAATAGCAATGCTGAGAATAACAAGTGAATGAGTAAATTACGCAATGCGTAATAAATGTCCCTGCCGGAGGTGCAGATCTGTGGAAATTAACTAGCCTGAACCTTAAAACTTCAGTGAAAAACTTTAGTGAATAAAAAAATGATGTTACTGCATGCAAAAGAAGAGAATACCAACAATGCACGTATACAACTGAAATATAAAACATGAAAACATTATGAACCTTCAGCCATTTTGAATAAATTTGCAAAAATTTGCATGAATAATGAATTTCAAAATTCTGTGTAGAAGTTTGGAAGCCCCCACCCAGCCCTATCAGATAAAACAACCGGAATCAAAATCCGATGTGAAATAGAGGAGAAGTAGCCTTTTTTCGTCAATTTTGAATAAATTTGCATAAATTTGCATAATTCATGAATTTCAAAATTCTGTGTAGAAGTTTGGAAGCCCCCACCCAGCCCTATCAAATAAAACAATCGGAATCAAAATCCGATGTGAAATAGAGGAGAAGTAGCATTTTTCATCGATTTTGAATAAATTTGCATAAATTTGCATAATTAATGAATTTCAAAATTCTGTGTAGAAGTTTGGAAGCCCCCACCCAGCCCTATCAGATAAAACAATCGGATTCAAAATCTGATGTGAAATAGAGGAGAAGTAGCATTTTTCGTCAATTTTGAATAAATTTGCATAAATTTGCATAATTAATGAATTTCAAAATTCTGTGTAGAAGTTTGGAAGCCCCCACCCAGCCCTATCAGATAAAAAAATCGGAATCAAAATCCGATGTGAAATAGAGGAGAAGTAGCATTTTTCGTCGATTTTGAATAAATTTGCATAAATTTGCATAATTAATGAATTTCAAAATTCTGTGTAGAAGTTTGGAAGCCCCCACCCAGCCCTATCAAATAAAACAATCGGAATCAAAATCCGATGTGAAATAGAGGAGAAGTAGCATTTTTCATCGATTTTGAATAAATTTGCATAAATTTGCATAATTAATGAATTTCAAAATTCTGTGTAGAAGTTTGGAAGCCCCCACCCAGCCCTATCAGATAAAACAATCGGAATCAAAATCCGATGTGAAATAGAGGAGAAGTAGCATTTTTCGTCGATTTTGAATAAATTTGCATAAATTTGCATAATTAATGAATTTCAAAATTCTGTGTAGAAGTTTGGAAGCCCCCACCCAGCCCTATCAGATAAAACAATCGGAATCAAAATCGGCCAAGAAATGACGGAGAAGTAGCATTTTCTAACATTTGAGCACACACGGACAGACGGACGGACGGACGGACGGACGGACACACACACACACACACACACACACACACACGCACACACGAACGGAGCCCGTTTCATAGTAACAATAATGATTTAAAAAGTCAAAGCAGTAAAGAAATTATTTGACCAGATGAATTCCGACTTGCTTTATGTCTTATTTAT
Source organism: Heliocidaris tuberculata (assembly GCA_025618425.1). Lineage (NCBI taxonomy): Eukaryota > Metazoa > Echinodermata > Echinoidea > Camarodonta > Echinometridae > Heliocidaris > Heliocidaris tuberculata. Next base: position 40,452,895 of record CM046841.1, read on the forward strand.
AATAACATAATTGATGGGGGATGTTGTACTGTATGTAAAGTATCTATATAAAAACTACTTATCAGTTTCCATCTCCAAACGAATCTTTAACTTCATTTTAGAGTTGAATGAAACAAAACAATTACCAGATCTTTCAAGCTTGCTGGCAATCTTTCAGCAAATGTGTCTCGTCTTTAATATCCTCATCTTTGTACAGGGATTAGCCTGTGTTTCCAAATCCTGAACCATTCTTTTGTGCTGCGAAAGATAGATGGAGAAAGTAACAAACCATAAGACTACAAATAAACATGTTCATACATATATAAGGTCCTTTTAATATTTCTTCATGGAATGGACTTTTATTTCATGTTGGAAATTCACATTTAGTCTCATCTCAAATAGAATGGTTAGTCTTGTGATATAAATTTATGTAATTATTCAACTTGAAAAAAAAGTGAAACATTAATTTAACCTATTTCAATTTATTAAGAGTTTACATAGCAATATGGCAAAAGATAAATCATAATAAAGGCCCAAGTGATATATAATTTGATTAATAACACTCCCAATCAAACAAATGTTGGGATTCGCCCCTTTTTCTCAATGTAGACTTAGGGGTTTATGAACAGCAAGTGTACATAATGCCAACATGATAAAACTGTTCCTATGTAATTTTCTAGCCCCCTCCCCCCCCCCGCGCGCCCGCAATATTTGGAGGGCAGGTAAGAGAAAAAACAAAATCTCCCTCCAAGCATGAGAGAGAGAAAAAAAATCTCCCTCCAAGCAATTCTCGAAAGTGTCCATTCCCCCCACTGAGCGGCATTTCGAGGGCAAATGAGAGGGGAAAATGCAAAATCTCCCTCCAAGCAGTTCCCCAAAGTTGACAGCCCTGCATAATACATACATCTACTCTAGATCCAGGGGCGGATCCAGGAAATTGGAATTTTGTCAAAGGGGGGGGGGGGGCACATATCTCAGAAAACTTTCTGACAAGCAAATAAAAATAAAGGTTATATTTTTTTTGTCTAGTTTTCCTTCAAATTCTCTGAAAAGCAAAAAGGGGATGCCCACTGAATCTGCCACTGCTAGATCTTTGACATCCCTATTTCGGATTTTTAGCTCTACTGAAAAAAATTCTCTCTGAAAATTTTAGTTTTACTTATTGCCAAATGTCAAATTGATCTAATGATTATTTTTATTTCTCCCTTTAAAAAAAAATTACTTTATTGGCCTGTAACTTGGACTGCTTCTAGATCTACTGGAAATGCCTTGATCAAAACAAAAATAATTAAAACTTACCTAAAACAAACAAATAATAAAACAAAAAGGTATGGAGCCTGGAGGAGTGAGTCTAACATTTAGACTAAAAAATGAAGCCTATAAATGAACAGTCAAACTCTAGACTCTACACATCATTCTGTCACTCAACTATGACAAAGGAAAAGAAACGCTTACTGTTAGATCTAAATGTTAGACCTACAAATAAGAAAAAGGTCTCTAACGTAGTTCTAAATCTACATAAACTCTAGATCTAATGTTAGTCAGTGACATGTAAATTGATGTTAGATATTTTAAATTTAGAGTCTAGAGACTAGACTCTTGCCTTAGAATCTAGACCAATGTTATTTGGCCTAACGTTTAATAGGCTCTAGATCTGGACCTAGAATTACCAGCTTAGTAAGTACAAGCCCCCCCCCCCCCCCCCCTCAAATTAGGCTCAAATTAAGAACCAACAATAGTGGGACTAAATCATGTCAAGTTAAGTAGATGGTCTAGACTCTAGTAACGTTAAAACTCAGTGACCCTGACAGGTTCGAAATATGCAGGGGGGGGGGGGGGGGGTCTCTCTCTCTCTCTCTCTCTCTCTCTCTGTAGATTTTACAGACACTAGACCATTATGCAGACCATTAGGCTAGCTCTGACTTTAAACGGACTGATCAATGCCCATACCATGCCCCCTCCAGATACACTGCCTGGAGTCTGGACTCCTGCACCTGGAATAGTCCTGGGCCCTGGGACCGGGTTGGAGTTTAGCTTCAACAGTTAGGCCTGGCCCTTGTTTAGTTTAGTTTACATGTTGTTAGGAATTAGGCCTATAATATATCTAGACACAGGGGCGGCGCCAGGGTATTTTGATAGGAGGGGCAAGACGACCTAAAGATGACGTCATATTTTTTCTCCATTAAATAACAGGGGTAATATAGAGATATGTTTAAGACCTCTCTTTTTAATTCTCCTTTCTTTCTTCCCCTTTCTTCCCTTTTCTTCCTCCTTTTCTTCTTTTTTCTTCTTTTTTTTTTCTTTTTTTTCACTACTTGACAAATCATAAGGGGGGGCGGTCGCCCCCTCTGCCCCCCCCCCCCCTGTAGCGCCGTCCCTGTCTAGACAGCTAGACCTAACTTAAATCTGGAGCCACGGATCTAGCTATAGATCTAACTTTTACTCATTGAATTTGCTCATAACCTAGCCCTCCTTAAAGTAGGGCTAGTTAGTAAAGTTAAGTTTAGCCACCATTTATTCACTCCGCAGTCTAAGTTAGATCTATAGACACTATATTCTCTAAACCTACTGTTATTGTTAACGTTAGTTTTGGTCTTTGTCAAGTTGATCAAACATCGCCTTCGTCACTTAAGTTGGTCAAACATTAGATACATTTGTATATAAACCTCTCATCTTATTAAAATTAGTCTTAGTGTTACTTACCGTACATAGATTTTCAGCAACCTTTCAACCAAAGGATCAATCAGACAACTATGTAACTTAGTTCTCTCGTTTTGGTTAGTCTCGACGAAAACATAACCTGTGCTGTGTTTTTGTGTACAGCTCTATGGTAATTTTTGTGCGGTGCGACAAAATAATTTACACGTAAAATCCCATAGAGATATGAGCTGGAGAAATTCAAAGTTTTTGCCATCAATTAGGAGCTTTGGATAAATATGACGTCATTGCAAATCCTCCACGCTAATTGGTTGGTGGCCAAAATGTCGTTTGTTGTCGTGCTGGGAAAATCGCTCGCTGAGCGATTTTCTGAAACGACTAAAAACCCCTAAAAACGTCGTGCACGACGTTTCGAAAAATGTCGTGGCAGGTGTGCACGGTGCCATAGGGTTTGCATTAGAGCAATTTTTCAGAAAGTCGTTCATGTCGTTTTGTCGTGTCGTGTGTCGTGTGTCGTGTTCGCTGTGAATCCGCCTTAAAACCTATGAGGGTTGTATACACAAGCGACTCACATGCTGACTTCCAGCGAAACGCTGAGATTAATGTGCGGAGAGCTTAGCCGTCGGGGGTTGAAGGATCCCAGCGTAGAATATTGTTTTAGCGTTCCTTTCAAATATTTACACTTAAATTCACCGGAAATCATGGATTAAATATCAAATAATCTCGCACTTGTGTCTTTTGATACAAGGAGAACCATATGTGAGAGTATTTAATTATGAGACGTTTCATAACATTTTTCTCTCTGCTACCGATACTATAAGTGAGCTTTAACGACCTAAAACGAGCAAGAGAAGAAGGCATTCAGTTTACATCTTTTGTGACAGTGCAAAGGTATGATTGATGGTCTAGTAATAAATAGAATTAATAAAAACATGCAGTCTAGACATATTCAGTACACAGGATATTTTATCGTACTGCACTGTGCATGTATTTTTAATGAGTTTGAGCCTAGTCTCGTACCTAGTCTCATTACATCTTCCCTCTCAAGACAAAACTTCTGACATTCCTCACTCCTTATATAGTGATTCGATATTTTGGGGGCACTTTACAAGGGTCAAAACCCAGAGGGTGTGTTCACATGATCAGATCTTCGCGTTGTTCATAGAGTCATTGATATGAATACATTATATAAGGCCAGGAGCTGGCTGTCCCAAAATAGCCTATTTTATCCATATAAGATTTGACCCCTTAAAGTTACTCAGACCATCTTAGTCATTGGCAAAAAGGTTGTCAGCCTGACCGTAGCCGTTGGGTTTACCCCCAGAGCCCCCAAAAGAGACCCCAAACTCGAATTGATTTCACCCCATCTCCCCCAGGGCCCATGCACCAAACTTTGTCAATAGGAAGTAGTATGACTGGACATTAAAAAAAAGGACAAACATTTCCGTCGGGATGGGTTGTCCGACGGCCCCTAAAAAGTGGGGTAAATTTTCCCCCTGGAAGCCCAGGGACCAAATTTTGTCAGAAGGAAGAGCTATGGATGTATTGTACATTCCAAAAATTTAAAGACTGACAAAACTGTCCATCGGGAAGCGGGTGTCATACCCCCTGAAATAAAAAACCCAAAGTGCCCTTTGACAACGCTCCCCCCTCCCCCCGCCAAAAAAGGAAAATGTTCCGTATGTAAAGAAAAACAAAACATTTTCTTACCTTCTGGCTATGATAACCCAGAGGTGTTTTATTCAATTCAATTCAAATGTTGAAGGTTCAAGGTTGCTTTTATTTCCACTTGATGTCTTTCAGTGTTTTACATATATACAAACTGCTATGACATAATATCCAACAAAATTGCGATAAGAAATGTTTACATAAATGGAAAATGTTTAAAAAAAAATTAAGTTCAGTAAAAAGACAGTAATTACATATAATAAACAATCATACGATCATAATTTCGGTAATATTAGGCATAGTAGAGAAACAAAAGTGGAGGAGTCTATTAAAAAGCACAGATTGTATTTTATAGACCCCTTTGTGAGAAAAAAATACTTACAAATGCTCTGAGTATATGGAAATAATTATTAAATATATATATTTTACACTAATTGGAAATAATAACAGGTGATGACTTCAGTAGGAGAGAACAGGAAGGTGACCTCCCTGGAGAGAAGAAAGAGAGAGAGAGAGAGAGAGAAACAGAAAGAGATGGAAGATGAAGGATGGGGACATTACACATTTTCATGCCTTCTGCAATGATGTTGTTTTCTTTCTAGCTCAATTTTTGGTTCGAAATGATGTTTTCCCAATTGTTTTTGCCATTTAACAGTTATATCTATTCAGCAGGAATTTTTTTAGTCTACGTTTAAATAAATAAAAAAAAAAATGATGGGAGCTAAAACAACATTAAACTGTACCTTTAAATTGGGGTCTATTTGAACTATTGTTTCATAAGAATAATTACACTTGCCCTGATTGCTTATCATTATTATCTAATTATGTAGGTCCGATTGTATGAGACTATCAATTTTTTTAGGGTCTGATTACGTGAGACTATCAAACGACACTTTTAAAGGGAATCTGCCGGGCGGATTGTGTACCGTAACATAATCCGCCCGGCGGATTTGGTGACGTAACACGATCTGCCACCACACCGGCGCGTCATAGCTAGCCAAGTGTAGGCTAGCTTGTACGCGTACAGTGTCTTGCACTAGGGCGCCTTTGTTTGGTGGGGGGGGGGGGGGGGGGGGGGGGGGGGGGGGGGGGCTCTTTTTTAAACGAAGGCATTCATATATTACACCACACAAAAGCAAAAAAAAAAACTCTTTCAATGTTTACAAATTTTCTTAGCTCTATTCAACCACAAAAATGACTTTTTAAAACCTTTTTTTTTCTAAGGGGGGGGGGGGGGGGGTTCGCGCGCACCCCGCGAACCCCTAGTTTGTACGGTACTGCAAATGATGTCTTTACTAAAATATTGTGTTTATTCTGACCTTTGTATGGTTTCATTGTTTATTCAAAAATTAATAACCATTTGTCACGTAACTTTCTATCAAACTTTATAATGCCTTTAATATTGGAATCGTTTCCTTTCAGAGAGTTTATTCAGTGATGATCAACGCAATCTACCACTTGAAATCACAGAACGCAAACAGGAAGGCACAATTGATGACTTTTGATTTATTAAGAACATTTGGCAAAATAGACACAAGGTCGCATCGTCAAATTAAACATAATGGATCAACGATTTGCAGAATTAGCTCCATTTAATGCTACGCTATTGATATGTTTCATCGTCAGTTTGGGGATCTGTTGCAATGTTTTACCATCGCTTTTTGAGAGCCATTTCGACCATGCATCCGACGTCGAGGAGGTGGCATATGCGGCCACGAGTGCTGGTTTGATCATTATGGTCATCATAGGTGAAATAGCCATGATTCGTTTAATTCGTGGTAAGACGGTTTACCATCAGTCTCAGGAAGTCTTTTGGCCCGTGCGCTGCCACCATTGCGCCAGAGCTGTTGGCGTCCTTGCAAGAGAAGGGCCACCAAACACAATCACCGACTCGGAAACAATCGTACATGTAACTCTTGAACAGGAAAACAATGACGTTGTTCAGGAATCACCCCCTTGTGTAAAGCAAGAGAATATCCCACCATTCACTGTGCCACCAACCGATTATTCTGTTTCCAATGCGGGACTTCCAGCTGTCCACCAAGACCTGTCAGACCTTGGAATTAGTTTACCAAGTAATAATCATATGAGGAGGGCCATGTTCAGTGAAGATCCAGACATTATAATAAATGAGAATCACCCAACGCCACGGAACACAACTGATAACGCGCCTTCCATCGAACATGATAAACATGGCAAATCTAAGACAATCATGGATCAAACTCGAGATCAAAATGACGAACCAATGGACTTCCCGGGAAACAAACCAAAAAAAAAAGAGAAGGAAAACCATTACCCGCCGCTCTTCACTCGTCCACATAGATCTCTCTTGCGAATCTTCACCATTTTATCGATTGTGTCTTGGGCGAAAATCATTTTTGTGATAGTTGGAGATATCCTTTGCATCAACTACTCTCATGAAACGCTCACAAGGAAAACCTCGTTTGCTGTTCAAGCTATCTTAAACGGAACCTGTGGGAGTGTCTTGGTGGTTGGAATTTTATTTTTCACCACTTATTACGATGCTGTCTTCATCAGAAATGGGAAGTTTTGTTACCAGATAGGATATATGTTTGGTGGCTGTGTCTGGGTTATATTTTCCCAAATAGGATATCCTTTCGATGCAATCGATAAACATACTGTTCCTAATTGTCCAAAGCACCCATGTAAACTGAACGGAACTTTTGGGGAGTTTGTTTTGGATTATGAAAAAATATGTGATCCATTTATAGTAGAGTGTGGTATTATCGCGGCTGGCTTGTATTGGCAGATGTGGAAGGCTGCATTACCGGAGCGCGTTTTGGAACTGTCATCACCTCGTGCCAATCTCTCAGTCGATTGTCTGTCTAGCCCAAACCCCAAACAAATCTGGAAGAAAATCTCCATCTTCCTATCAAATAAGTACCAGAATTCATTTTGCAGCACGGTTAGGCCTACTAGATGTTCAACCGACGTACAGTCCTTGCTCCCACTAAATAATCCAAGAAAGAATGATTTGAAAATGTCACTGCTGAAACTGTTCGTGGGACTCTTTCTTTGTGTTTTAATCAATTTCATTGCGATTATATTTCTAAGAACTTATAAAAATCCCCCTGTCTCTTCACCGAACCCGTATGTCTACCTAGAATGGTGTTGTGAGATCGCCTCTGGCATACCACTCATTGGCCTACTCCATTTTCAGTCATTCCTCACGAATACTAAGTTACGGTGTTTTCCTGTAAAACGCGGAATCTCGGTTCGCCATGGACTGGAAAATAGTGATAGTATCCTTCTGCTAGGCTGTGGCGGTATATTTATTCTGAACATACTCCGTTTTGTCGGAGCGATTGCCGTATTTGTTACCTCTAAAATTACATCCAGTGACGAGCGGACACTGGCTTATTTCTCAATAGTGTATGCTATTTTCAAGATTTATTTGACATGGCTCATGACGTCCTTTTTGTTCATAGTCCAGCGCCAGTTCTTTGATGATCCCAATAAAATCAAATGGACTCTGATCTGCCTCATGGGAACAGGGATTTTTAGCGTAACAGGCTGGATGTTAGGAAACTCGAGCATTCATCCATGGGTGGGGTTGCAGTTGTTCTTTGGTGATGTGAAGGGGTATACTTTTGGCTCGGTTCTGAACCCTTTTGTAAGTCTGTTCGGTCTCCATTCTGCTTTGGTTGCATTTGAGGCATATAGAGAAGTATATACAGATTATAAACTTGCATGTGTTTAAAAAAGATTCCCCTCTTTCCATAAAATGTAGTGATGCAAACTTTCTATGTATTATAAATACTACTCTTTAATTATAAAACTTAATCTTTTAATTCAGCTGGTTGACACTTAATTCATTTTATAGTACTTTTCAATTACCTGATTGGCTGGATACTCCTGGAAAAGGCAAACATATAGGATTCATGTGGTAGATTTACCTTTGACAATGGGAATATTTAAAGCCACTTTTCAATATGTTTGTATATGATATAAATTTGTGAATTGTACATAAATATGTGATACTTATAAGGTTCGGACAAATTGAATGCTTTAGACATTATTTTTAATAACTTATTTGAACTACAAATACGAAATCCATCTCTTTCGTATTTCATAATCACATATGGATTCCGCTCGTAAACGGGCTAGGAAGAAAAGTGCAAACATTACCTAATTATATAATGAGTCTTTTCAAGAATCCACATAAATTACTTAATTCTTATATGATAAAGCTAAGTTAACCTTTATGTAACCACATGTTTATAAATCAACTTGTATCCATGCACATGGCATACATACTTAATTCTTACATGATTACTCTAACTTAACCTTCATGTAAAAAAAAAAAAAAAAGTCCAGCGAAGTTTTGGTAAAATGCGACAAAAAGAAGATGGCTCAAGGAAAATCATACACCTAAAATACATACCGTTTGCACCGATAAACAAACGAAAATTTTTGATAATGTTAAGCATGTTGGTTGAAAATACGTGGGATTGAGAATGAGTCACGTCCCTTGGATGGATATGAAACAGATAAACAAAGTGTTTGTATGAGAGAATGCCTAGAACACGATCCACGCACGGACTTTCGAAAGTCAACCAAGAAATTGCAATAGCCTTGTCCACCACCTACTGACATGTGCGAACATTACTATGACATTATTACGTACTGTGAACATGATGGGATAGAAAATATAAAATCACACTGAGATCGGGAAATCAGTGTTGCCGGTCTCATAATCGTCACTTAAATCGGCATAAGGACCATTTCGCGGGTCTTTCGTCTCATGGACTGTCGGTCTGGTGATCATCTGTCGCAGTCGATGGCAATGCCTTATTTGATCAAAATTGTAATATATTTTGCAATTTGAATTAATTTTGCAAACTATTTTTGTACCGTAGAGTCTGCAGTTCTATCTTTTTATCTTAAGCAGGTAATTTTCACATTGATATTGAATATTTTTTTTAAATACGTACACAACATTGCGATGGTTTAAAAGAGGAGCATAATACAGTATTAGAGGCATTGTTTAATTGATTTGTTAATAGTTATATTATACTTAACGTCAAGGAAGATACATCATCTTTCATCGTTCCGGTTATGTGCTTCTTATGAAGCATTTTCTTTATATCTTTATGTATGCATATAACTGTAGATCGTTTTGCAATAAGTTGTAAATACATTGAACAGTTCATTAATAAGTGAATGCATCATGAATACAGAAATTAAAAATCGTCTCACAAAATAAAGTAATTCCTGATTACAAGGGTCTTTATGACAGAAGCATAATACTAAATTTTAAAATTACAAGTATTTGTATACTTATTACTCGAGTAGTATACTTTTACAAACCGTTAGAAATATCATCGATGTACAATAATATTGCTGATATATCACATCACCTTTCATCATGTTTATTCATAGACTTTTAAAATAAATTCTCCAATTGATGTATAGCCTACATTTGTGATAAATTTTTATTTTAGATAGAAACTTTGACAAAACGAGCCTTCCTTCGTATACGAAGGAGCTCGTTTTGTCAAAGTTTCTATCTAAAATAAAAATACATGTATCATGTATTGATCTCCTGTTGTAAACTGAGGAAGTAAAAAGAAGAATAGAAACCACAAAAGTGTGTAGTGTAAAGCTAATGTAAGGATACTCGAAGGATATAGCCCCCCCCCCCCCCCCCCCACACACACACTGTGTTTTAAAAATGTTGCTTCTGTTGTTTTTAGACGCATATAATGCATATAATTCCTTGAGCAATTCGACTCTTTTTGGGTATGTCCTTTCCTGATATCTTTACTCTTGTTGTTGTTGTTGTTGTTGACCCATTCGAATATCTATTCCGATGAAGAGAGTGAGAGAGAATTTTTTAAAGTCAGAGTGAGAGACGGAGAGAGAAAGAGACAGAGAGAGAGAGAGGGGGGGGGGGGAGAGAGAGAGAGAGCATATTGCGTTTATCATATTTTGTTAGTTTCAAAAAGCACTTATGAGGACATCTTAATAAACGCAGTTTTTATCGCCCATAACTATTGAAGGATTTCCTGCACAATGTAGTTACGAAATTATATCTATTCATTTCGGTTTCATTCTTGTCAGAGTATAATAAGAAGGACACTCCGTGAGCTACCATATCAACTCTTACACTATATAAAGCGTATTATTTGTTTTAGCTTTCTGTCCCCCCCCCCCCCTCTCCCCCACCCTCCCTTATTAGTTAATACTCACTCTGCATCTCAGAGGGAAATGCGAAGCGTTTGCACTCGTAATCATGCAAAAAGACACATATCGGCCAGAAAAATAAAAAAGAAAACTCCTACGCCTAAGTGTGTTTGAGTAAAGTGCATATTAGTCCACGCCCATGTTTATTAATCATGCTTATATGATTGATATTTTTAGACAAATAAAATTATATTGAAACTTGTGTATGGAGTTTATGTTAGCTGAAAATAGAGTTAAGACAGACATTAGTTTTCGTTGATAACATTTTTACATATCATATTGTAATGTGTTTATTGATATGTATTGGTTTAAATGACTAATAAATGTCTGTATTGATATGTTTGCATGCTATTCACCATATGATTGGTTTTATGGCTTTAATAAACAAATATTAAGTCCATTAAAGTCGCTAGTAGCTGAGGGGGATCGGCCAACACATACCGTGCGTACAATTAGTGCGTTACGTTATATGAAAAATGAAGCCACCTTGAAAAGAATGAGGCGGTTTGCAAATCGTTTAATTTTGATAGTACTACAGTGCCTATCAGAAAAAGTACACACTTTGAAAAAATCCTCCAAAATCATAATTTAATAATATTGAGACAATTTTATATTGATATGTTTGCATACTATTCACCATATGATTGGTTTTATGTCTTTGATAAACGAATATTAAGTCCATTAAAATCGCTAGTATCTGAGGGGGATCGGCCAACACATATACCGTGGATACAATTAGTGCGTTACGTTTATATATGAAAAATGAAACCACCTTGAAAAGACTGAGGCGGTTTGCAAATCGTTTAATTTTGATAGTACTACAGTGCTTATCAGAAAAAGTACACACTTTGAAAAAATCCTCCAAAATCATAATTTCATAATACTGAGACAATTTTTTCTCATTAAAGTATGAGTGAGGGTCTGTTTTAATATTTTACGCTTAAATGAGTACTGGCTACTTTTGTAAAATTCGCAAAAGTTGGTTTGCGCAAAAATTCCCCAGTCTTGAATGTGATCAAAGTGCGTGTCAGGCAGTGACTGCATTTTCCCTGTTAACCATCATTTAATCCTTAAACCTACATGTAAACCACTATACCTACCAGTTCACACCCACCACAGTGGGAGGGGACGGGATGCTCCCAAGACAGGGGTAATATGTATCTGGACAGCTCGTTTCTTGTACAAGCATACTGAGCATAACATGTTGTAATGTTATTTTTTCCTGGGCCTTCAAGAAGGAGCTACACCAGTTTGACCCATTGTTGGATACGCCGACCGACAACCGCCACCACCTTTGCAGGTGGTGTCTTTCCAGCACATATCATCTGCAATATCAATACCTATTTTTGCCTGAAGAGTGTTTGAAAGATTGAATGCAATAACGGGAGGACAACTGTAACATTTACACAGTTTCTTTTCCAAAAGATACAAGTCCCCAGACGAATAAGAATTTAAAAGAGAATCAAATTTATTTTAACATTTCTTCAATTAAACATGTACATGTGAAAGATGTAATCATGGCTTATAGTGTCCTTTCCATATGCCATGTTAAGTGCTTAGAAAAGAGATGGGGCACGGAAAGAAACATCATTAAATGGTCAAAACCAGATTATATTGTAATCTCTCTTCTTGAAAATGAACATTTTAGGTTCATCTTCATGTATTGAATTGCAATTTGCATCCTTTCGACATGCTGCAGTCAAAAATGGAACTATTTTTAAAAGTACATAATCTGCAATGTTGTGTGTGTGTGTCTGTGGGTGTCTGTCTGTGTGTGTATGTCACGCGCTCGCAAACGTATGTATTTTTTGAAGAAAAAAAAGTAGTATGTATCTGGAAGGGAGGGGTTTGGATGTGCCGTTAGGTATAGGAATGAGGATTAAATTGTTGTTCAAATCATTTACTGATAGTTGACAGAGAACATGCAGTTAATGCTTGATACGCAATTTTAACAAATTCAAGACTGAGACATTTTTGCGAAACCAGTTTTCGCGAGTTTTCCAAAAGGCAGCCATTACTCACTCAAGCGAAAAATATTGTCACTACTCATAGTGTCATCCAATGAAACAGACCCTCACCGATAATTGTATAAGAAAAAAATCATATTGGTATTGTAGAATAATGATTATGGAGAATATTTCCAAAGTATGTGCTTTTTTGATACACAATGTATAGATGAATCATGAGCAGAAGAAGGAAGCAAATTAATTTACATAGACCTACTCATATATTTCTGTCCCTATTATGTCACATTAAATGGTTAGATTAGAGCGATGATAATATCTTTGGATTCTCCTGAGTACTTAGTACGTAAATTTGCTTTCAGTTTCTTATTTCCTGAGTGTTCTAAAAGTCTGCACGTGCAACGCGCACTCTTCAACTGGATTTTCTTTATAAAGCAACCTATTTCCTGATACGCTACAGCTGAACGAAAAGGTGAACAAAGGTAGATAGGTTCACTGACACACCTTTTGCGTTTAAACATAACAGCGTCATCAGCGGGTGTTAGGTATTATTTTATTTGAAATTCATAAATTCATCTGTTTAAACAACAATGGCCAGTCGAAGAGTAGATGGAAAACTAAACAGTGACACTGATATGAGTGGCATTCTATCTCTATGCTTGGTAGCAAGTACTGGAGTTGGTATCACCTTTGTGTCTCTTCTCCCTCTCGGCCCGGACACACCGTCCTTCCAGCGTGAAGTGCTCTACATCACCGGCAAGTTAAGCCTGTCAGCCTTTGTTCTAATCATCATTGTCCAGTTACTCAGATTCATCCGGAACAAGGAGATGCATCATGAGAACCAAACCGTATTCTGGCCTATGCGGTGCCCCCATTGTGCATTCACCCTCGGCCTATCCACACGGGAATCTTTCTACACATCACGTGACTCGAGGAGACTCAACCTGGCTGGCTTTGTACTCTATGAAAATCCTGTGTACAAAAGCCCTCGACGCCGCGCTGGCAGGCAGAATAACCCACCCTCTCCGACACCAGGTCGTCATTCCAGGAGTCCGGAACTTTCCGAGGATTCTTTAAGTCCGGCCTTCTCTTCTGAACAAAGTCCTGAAGATTCTTGTCCGAATCCGCTAGACACGGGCATGCAGTCAGCTGCAGATGGTCTTTTACCTATTTTACCCCGGAATGGTTATGTGTACTACAAAAGAAACGGATCTTTCTTGAAGATATATACGGTGTTGTTAATATTTGCTTTGATCAGCGTACCCTTATCCTTAGCTTCAAGTTTGATCTGCGTTTTTAAAGGAGGAAAGTCGAGCAAGATTTCAATGATTAGCTCAAGTATCCAAAGCATTGTCTTACTCGCCTTGATACCGGTGTCAATGCAATTCGCTGTGAACTATTACGATGCAGTTTTTGCTACAACGATCGAGAACTTGTTTACCATGGTACTGTTTATTTCTGGAGCAGTGTGGATATCTATCTTCAAGATAGCCACACCAATCAGTGAACTCTTGAAGTCACCCTATAGTCAACCGGGTGGTCCATGTGAACTGAATGGTACTCTCGCAAAAGTAGAACAACGGGTGGTCCTGATCTTAGCACCATTTAATGCAGAGTGTGCCATCATTGCTCTTTGTATTCTTTGGCATATGTGGACATCCTTCGTGCACAGGGCTTCCGTTCGTCCTGCCAGTGCCCATGTGTCTGGGAGGGATATCTTCAAGGGAGATAGTTGTATAGCACACATCAAAAAATACCTACAAAGATGCAGACTCTGTATGATGCGTCGCCGGGCTTGCCGAAACACTTTTCTACACCCTTCGATCCACGACCTCCAGAAGTGTTTGTGCAAGGCCTGGGCACTCTCTATCTCATTGTCCATTGTTTATTCTATAGTTACTTTGTACCTTGAATTCGTTGACCCTTTCAAACAGCAGAGTCAATACAAAGTCGAAATAATGTGGAGCACAGACGTCATTTTCATTCTTCCATTCTTTATCCTTTATATGCACCAATCATACGTTTCCCGTCATTCACAAGAGACATTCGCACCAATATCTCCCAGAAAGGTCGAAGCGCACGACGTACTCCTCTTGCTCTGCTCTTGTGGAATCTTTTGTCAGTGTATCATGCGTCTGGCGGCTGGCAGTGGCCTCTTACTCAGTGACCCACCAGAAATTCACATACACCATTACAAAGCACTGTCCATATACGCTCTCATCTATTCCTTGGCTATCATTCTCATGATCTGGCAGATGACAGCCTTCTTACTGCAAGTGCAAGGGATTCGCATGACAAACCTTTGTGAAATAAAATGGGTCTTGGTGTGTCTCATCTATATCTCTGTTGCCAACGGAGTGCGCTGGCTTGTTGAGAGTATCATCATCAACAGGTGGCACGTACAGTGCGCATTCTACGGCAAGACTGCGGGAAATGTAGTGGGTATCCTGCTTGACCCTTTTGCCACTTTGTATGGACTTCATGCTGCAATGGTGGCCTACGAAGCCTACAAGTCCATTCTCCAAGAGACCATTGATAAATACACATCTGTAGAACAAGTGGAACTAGTTGGTAATCAGTGATCGCAGGTCCATGAAACTCCGGACAGGGAACATATGATTTGAGTACTGGCGGGAAAGGTGAAAAGCTGTAACTTTTCTATTGCTTTCTGAAAATCTATACATACTTACTATTTCTATTATATATTTCAAATAGATATTATATTGTATTTCGATTTTCCAAAAACTTTACAGCATAATGTGCTTTACGAAGAACAAAAAGGTGTAATTAATCATAATAGGAATAGCGCCAACTACCATTAGAAGGTCATTAGACTATGACGAAGAAATGCAGGCCCGTATTCTCGAAAGAGGTTTATTTTAAACCATGGTCTAAACCATGGTTAAACCTCTACCGTGGTCTAAATTAAGCGTAATAAGCATATATAAGCGCATTACTGTCCGCCCACTGGACAAGATGGCATGCGCGTACTACGCTTATGGAGGTTTAAACCATGGTTTAAAATAAACCTCTTTCGAGAATACGGGCCGCATTGTTGACTTTATTTTTTCTTTATTATGTTTGGCGCACACACACACATCACAGATTGTGCATTGCGTATCGTTAGAAGATTACCCCCAAAAGAAACATTCCAGGGCGCCTAAAGACCGACAAATTCTTATCAAGGCCCACACGAAAGTAATTAACACTCTGTCAATTTTCGTGAGCGTGGGCGTATAAATGCGGCTTCTCACAAGTTGCTTTAACATTAAAATAAGGCGTATTTCCACTAGAATATATCTTGTACAGAAGCCATATTTGACGATGATATTTGTAGCATATATATACCATGTAATCCCAAACAGGCTGAGAGAAATAAACAAAAAAAATCTTCTGATTAATTGGTTTACCAATTAAGAAATCCATAAGCCTATTGAGTTCTGGGAAAGGTGAAAAATAATTTGTGAGCTTTCTCATTCATTTTATGTCAGCTTTGAAGAACATCAAACTAGAAATATCCCGTGAAAGGGACTGCTCTTCAAATGCCCTCATATTTGAAATATGATGAGAAATAGCTGAAGTGTTTGGGCCAAACATTCAGTCCGCATGTGTGTATAGTCCCATATACCCATTTCTGTGTGCAGTCTGCTTTTCACCGAGATTGGGTCAATATTTCATTATTTTGATGATTTCAAAACCTCACAGAATACACCAATTCTTATGGAGACATGAACAAACTTTCCCAATTTCTTTGAGACAGTTCCTTTCACAATGTAATTGCATGACCAGAACTGAACTTCATCTTTAATTATTTGCAGTATGTAATCATTATTTCAAACAAACACTTGGATTTGCCGGTGCATATGTCTAAAATAAACTCCCCAAACGATCTTCAAGATGCAGTATCACTTAATAGTTTTAAGTGTTACCACAGAAAAATAAACTTCAAATCTTCATTTATTTTTAGAATAAAGTCAAGTATTTATTCATGTTCCTCATGTACAATAAATTATTTCAAACTACTAGTCATACCTTGCCTAAAATAAAAAAATATGACCCCTGATTGCGTAAACGTATTTGAAATTTGTATTGATATTTTATCTTGCTTTTCCTCTGTTTATTGTAGTTGATATCCGTATGAATGTTTAATCTTTTAATGTTTAATGTTTTTTATTCGGTATATTTATCACACTTCGTCTTTATACCGTGATTCATCTTGTAATTGTCTTGAATGGACCTATTTCAACATTTCTGGAGGTGTTGATATACTCGAATCTTTAAATTCTAGAACCGACATAATAATAAAACAGTCCTACATCTTATCTTGCTATCCTGTATAAATATGTTTGCATATATGAATTAAAAAATCTTCTCATTTCTATCGCCACAAATTATATTATGTTTCTGAATATTTTAATATTGTTATTGTTTGTTGCAATCGAACCTAACTTATGTAAACAGCCATGACATGCGAAGGTGATTTGTATTGTTCATATATTTAGATTTTCACAGAAATGAAAAGATCCTTGTTTTGAAATAAACGTGGCTCACGCTTTGTTAAATGTCATGAAGGAGAAGTTATAAAATAAATATACATAAACGAGCCTCTGGTCTAAAAGCATACTACAATATTATACTAATTTCAAAAATGAAAGTGTTGGTATTTGAATACTTGAGAAGCTGTATTAGAGATAATTGTTATGTGTTCTCCATTACTGAATCTTGAAGAAAGAATGAGATACACTTACTATTCGCATTTGTTGCGTTTGTTTGTTTGTTTGTTTGTTTTTTGTTTTATTTTTGTAATGCAGCTTTCATAATTGGCCGTGTGATTATGAAGGGATATGTGTGTGTGTGTGTGTGTGTGTGTGTGTGTGTGTGTGTGTGTGTGTGGGGGGGGGGGTAGCTATATTACGATTATTGTTGTGTTGATGGAATGTTTCGATGTTTATGGCGGAGCGATGTTTTGAAAAGTAGTCATGAGAGTGTTGGTATCATGGACAACACGGAAGGTAATTTGGGCGTGCAAATAGTTTCGATCTGTTTGTCTTACACAATATAATGAGACATGCTTCTATAAGAAGAACAAAGTAATAAATTTTGGACTTCTCATCCAGAAACTATAAAAACTTGATCTTATCTGCATTACTATAATTTGTACCTATATAATTTTGTTTCAATGGTTATTGTTTATTACAGTCTACACATAATTGAATATTATATACTCTATCATATTTTTTTCTTGTGTACAAATCATGATTCAGTACTGATCAAGAACCCTTTGAAACTTAAACTATTAGCATTGATGAATTTGTCAAGTTATACTATGATTACCATCAACATTTCTGTCTATTCTAAATTAGCTCCCATAACGAAAGACATGAAATCAAACCAGGGGCCTGTAACATATAGAGATACAATCAATCTTACGATCAATTGTAACTCTTCAGTACATGGTTTGCCATAGACTTACGATTGATATCAATCGTAAGATTGATTTATCTCTTTATGTTACAGCCCCAGATGTTCAGGTACATGGTATGACAAAAGAAAAGAGCAAGTCAGATCCTTTGAAATGGCACCCAAGCATACTGAGTTCTCATTTACAAACTTCATCAACACTGCACCTAAGAGGGCGCTAGATGGATTTCTACCTTTATAGATAGAGTTAGGACTTGGACGGCCTATTTTTAATATTTAAAACAAAAACGAAATTACGTTCGAATTCTTTCTATTTTAGATTTAATACTCAGGTGCTCATCGGAATTGAATAGAAATGTTACGTAATAGTGGAAACAAAATGGCGTGCAAATCATGAGTTGTCGTAACTCTTCTTTAAAGCCACTCTATCTTATCCTAGAGTCCCTTTATAGAAGAGCTACGACAACCTATTATTTGAACGCCATTTTTGTTTCCATTATTACGTAACATTTCTTTTAAAGTGCTATGAGTACCTGTGTGTTTTTAATACATAGAAAGATTCGAGGGCCATTTTTTCCAGTTTTTCGTGAACAATCTATGGTGAACAAAGTTTGTTCTCTCATGAATTGTCTTTTGATGTTCAGACTATAAACCTCCCAAGCCTTTTCATAACTTTTCAATTTTTCTGATACCAGCCAGAACATAAACAAAAAAATGTCAAGTATGAATTTTACACTCTTTCACAAAAGTGGATTTTTTTTTTCACTCAAGCGTGAACTATTGTGAGATATTTTGGTGTCCTTTGACAGAAGAGACACTAAGCTATTCACAGGTATGGAAATACCCTAAAAATCATATTTTGAAATATTTAATTGGACAGACTTTTTCAACTGTCAATTTTAAACGGTTCTCAACTTCGTGGATACAAGCCAGAACAGTATCAATTTTTGTCAAGCCTGACTTTTGCACCCTTTCACAAAAGTGGTTTTTGATCTCTCAAGAGTAATAACTAGTAAGATTTATTGGATGTTACTTCATAGAAGAGACCCTAAGCTATCTACAGGAATATGTTCTGAAAATATTCTGAAACATTTATTTTGAGAGACTTTTTCCAATTGTTAACTCTTTTTTTTTTGGGGGGGTGCGTTACTGGTCCTTGTAGGTTTTAAAATGTAAATATTTAATGGAAGCTATTTACATTAAATACAATAATTATTTCACAGTGAGAATGAAAACCATTGGCACCTGTGGTAGTCACGTTCAAATGGTAGGGATATCGAAAACTAAATCCACTTAAATTCACCAAATATGTGTTTATTTGTTTGTTTTTTCAATGAAAAGGCAAATGCCAGTTAAAAACCGTTATGGTCCATGATACCTCCTTGTTGGTATAGTGGAAAAAAAACCCGTCAGAAATGAAATACCGACCTGAGTACGGAAAAAAAAAAGAAAAAAAAAACCCACTGCAGACTGCTCTCGGTGCTATTGTTCATTTCTACTGCTTTTGTTACAAATGCGAAATGGGGAGTGCCGTTCATTTTAGTTTTTTAAAAACATGAATCTACTACATTTTCTCATCAAAGTAACACAACATTAAATAAATCTATCAGTTTCGTCACCTGGGGGGGGGGGGGGACACCCGATTCTCAGATAGGGAGAGAAAGAGAGAGAGAGAGCTAGAGAGAAAGAAAGTGAGGGAGAGAAAGAGAGAAAGAGAGAGATAGAGCGAGAGGGTGAAGAAGGTGAAACGATCAACAAACTAATCATAGATAAGATTTCTACTTGCTTTAAAATCAACAGGATCAAGGAAAACACTACTTGGTAGAAAAAAAAATATTCTAAATTATTCCAAATTATTCTAGCGAATGCATTTGTAATCACCTTGTGTCGCCTTGAATAGAGCAAGACTGGACTGGAATAATAGGAATTTCAGTTAGGCAATGATCACGTTGGAGGTATACGCATAGGTATTCTGCCTCCTCTGGATAACAGTCAGACCCAATTCCGGAAACCGAGCACTGGTGTATATTACTCCGAAAACGGCGTATGAAGCAAGATGAATATAGAACCATCATCGTTCAGTGCGAAACAGTGTGTACAAAAGGCGTGGGGAAAATCGTGCAATGTCGACCTGCTGTTGAAAATATAGTTTTCAAAAATAATGCTGTGGATATATTTATTTTAAATGTTTCTCATTTGAAATTGATTTCATATGGCGAATCATTCAAGGATTTTGAAGATAATTGACAGGCAGCATTATTTTCTAATATAAATATATCGTTGGCTGGTTGATTTTGCAAGATTTTTTCTATGCCTTTTGTACACACTGCATCGCACGGAACGATGAGGGCTCTATATTCATACCCCGTTTTCAGAGTATATACCTGTGCTCGGTTTTCCGAAGTTTGGGTCTGACTGGATAGTGTCATCTCAGTTTAGTTCTACTGCGCCTAATTTCTAAATCAAGTAAGAGTAGGTATTCTTCACTTTCGTCACGAATGTGATTGCATATTTTGATAAGTTACCTGTAATATTTTTTGTCCAAATCATGTGATTGTAGGGCCCTCTGGGAGAACAGTATTACGGATGAGGCTACCCTAGGCAAACAAGACATAGTAGTAGTAGTAGTAGTAGTAGTAGTAGTAGTAGTAGTAGTAGTAGTATTTTTATTATTATTATTATTATTATTATTATTATTATTATTATTATTATTATTATTATTATTTTTATTATTATTATTACTACTATAATTATTATTATTATTATTATTATCATTATTATTATCATCATCATCATCATCATCATTATTATTAATGATTTGGCGTCACATGTGCCTGGGAGGGGAAAAGCAAAATGAATCACTGTAACCCTCAGGTCTCTCCTCCCGATATAACTGATTGGAAAGTGCAGGTGTACCACTACACTGGGGTTTCTCCCTACTCTTCTACGAATAGTGCAGTGAGTTCTTAACATACAGAGGTGTTTTTTAAACAGCATACTCTTCCCCTCTTTTTGGCTTCTACCAATCTCTTTTGCACCAGTGGACGATATGCCCATTTTCCATTTTTTTTTTTAATCAATATTTTTCTCATTTTCTCTGTCATTGCATTGCATCCTGGCGTTATGTTTCTAAATGAGAACCAGCTTTATATATCGGGTTCATATCGCAGTATATAGACCGACAGCCCACGAGACTGACATTTACAAAAGGTTCCTTAAACCGACAGCCAACGAAAACCATAAAACAAAAAAATATGCCTATATACATAAAAGGAAAAATATACATAAAAGGAAAAATATACATAAAAGGAAAAAGTCTTATTGGCCATCCGTCTAGTGAACCCTGAAAAAAAAACTGTCAGAAGGCCCGGGAGACCTGGTAGGCTGTCGGTCTCTTGGAATTTTGGTCCCTTGAGCTTTAGGCCTTTGGCATCAGCTCCTACATTCTTGGACTTCATACCGCTTACCGTTCAAATCTCATGAAGCTGTGAAATAAATCTTAATTACGGAAGCGATTGAATGCAGGAAATGTTAAAGTGTACTCTTTGAAAATATTACAAATCAATATATTATTTAGATTTGTATTTTTTTTTCTTAATGCGCTATCAGAATTCTCCTTCCACCTCGCTTAACTCTCTCTCTCTCCTCCACTTTCTTCCAAATCCAAATACATGAAATTCTTATATTTTTTCAACTCCACGCTATTCACTATGAATTGAATATTTGCCTTCTTTCCTTTGTATAGAATAGTTATTATATTAAAACAAAAAAGTTTATATCTTTTGTTATTATACTGAGTAATTACCTACCTAAGTTGTTTTAAGCCCGTTTTGTTTAGAGCTTCCATCATTTCTGTATAATCTAATATTAACATCCATTTCCCTGTAAATTTTTTTAATGGAAATATTATCAATCTTGATAAAAAAATTTAGCTCTTGATAAGAAAAAATGGTAATAGATCATGCGTATGGGCATTGAGAGGGCATTGATGGAGAAGAAGAAGAAGAAGAAGAAGAAAGTGAGAGAGAGAGAGAGAGAGAGAGAGAGAGAGAGAGAGAGCTAGAGAGAGACATCTTTTAGCAAGATGGGGAGAGGGAATTCTGATAATAGCTCAACAGTATGATATCTCAATTTGCTTTATAACTATGGAGGAGGTGATGTTACATATGACGATTTACTTTGATGTTTAGCTAAAAGTATGATAAACTTATTTATCTCCTCTGGATCTTCTTGAATGAATGGAAGTTTATGTTTTTGTTGTAGCATGCCGAAGGGCGGATTTTTGGTTCATGGTAAGGGCAAGTTATTATTATAAGCATAACGCCAGGATGGAATGACAGATAACATTGTGATTTTTTGATCAATTCATGTAGAGAAAGAATACTAAGAAAAAGAGGAGACAGTACTAAAAGAGAGGCAGCTATCAAGACGAAAACTGTTTATTGTACAATCAGTGTGCATGGGTTTTGACAAAGAGTATAAATGCGAAGAGTGCTCAGTCCCGAAATAAAGGTTATAGTCTTTATCAAGATATTTGTATTTTTCTATTTTGTTAATTTTTTTTAGTATTTTTTTTTTTTTTGTACATCGCTTTTGGTAAAGCCGTAAAGGGCATAATCTTGATATTGTCCCTTCAAATACAAACGTATGTCCCCAAACAGATAGGAATCAACTCTAACTGCACCAGGGAGGAGAGGGAGCTAGGAGAGATGTTGGTATTTTTGTTAAAGTCATTTGCTGTGAAATTTCTGTTAACATTTATGTGATTGGGGGGGGGGGGGGGGCGTGGTCCAAACATGTTCCCTGGTGTTAAGCTCTGTAGGAGCAAACAATGCGACATCTAACGGGAATGTCAGAATAGTATCTAAAAAATAAAAACTGATAGAATGCTATCTTTATTTTTCTAAATCAGAATATTTCATTTGATATCACGATAATTGCAAATTAAAGGGATTTTATAGATTTATAATGTAAATTTATAGGCCTTATTCTGTTGAGAGTCAAGACAGGAAAGGCTTTATCAAGATGAGATTGCGTGCGAGCAATTCCTTATATAAATACATGTACAAAGATTAATTAAGAGTGCCATATCCAAGATTCTCGTATTTTGATTGGTGGCGTATCCATGAATGCACGTGCCCCTATTACGTGGCAGCCAAAACCAAATCTGACTTTCTTAGTTAGACATCGAATGAAAGTGTGTGCCCCCCCCCCCCACCCCCGGCACAGAAGGAACATGAAAAATGTGACAACTTTTTTTGTCCTTGCTTGTCCAAAAATTCAGAATAGAAGGCATCTGATTATATTTTGTTCGTCAGGCGTGAGCCCCCTCCCCTCCCCCTGCATTCCTGGATACGCCGCCAATATGACGTTGAGTTATATTTAATATTCTACTGTAGCAATTCGAGACGGCAGGCGAAGAAAACAGTATAGGGGTTTGCTCCGAAGCCCTCACCAGCGCAATAGGGCCTAATGGCTAGCAATTGTATGATGAAAAGGGACAAAATGGCCTCCGTATTTTGAATTGAATTAACTAGTAACCAACAATTCATTTATTACAAGTCCTATTCTGTCTTGCCCGCTCTCAGCTGTATTTGTCTCCCCCCACCCCCCCTCACAGGTTTTCATTTTCTCATACTCTCTTATTCTCTCTTACAACCGATCTGTAAAAAAATGACTCCAATAGAAATGAAGACAAAATAATGATCTCTTGTTTTTTGTTTTTTGTTTTTGTTTTTTGTTTTTCAGTCTCTACATCTAATGAGATCGACCACCAACATTATGCAATCCCATTCTTCACGTCCACGACAGAATAGCAGGGGTGGGGGGGGGGGGGAATCGGCCGAGGCCCCCCCCCCCTTTTTGAAACCCAACTGGTATACCTTAAGTACACAATGAAAAAATAATTGCCTCCTTCATTAAGTACTTTTCCGGCTCTGTGCCCCCTCTTTTACAAAATCCTGGATCCTCCCCTGGAATAGGAATTACATTCTCTTGAACTACAAACTACAGGCATACCGGGCTCTTGCCTAAAACGTAAATAAAACCGGAACGAGTACCATTAGTTTGGGAGCCCATGAGGCTAACAACGTCGGTCTATTAACCCTCCGAGAAAACTTGTAAAAAGGCCCACCCCGCAAGACTGACGTGACAGTCTCATGGACCGGTGGCGGATTTAGGGGGGGGGGGAATCCTGGCCCGTGCCCCATCTTTTGAAAGAAACTTATACGTCATTGTGCTCCCTTTTAGAACTGATAACTTATTATCCATTTTTTATTTTTTATTTTTTGCCTGTCAGAGAATTATGGAGAAATACTGGATCCCATAAAATCTGATAACCCCCCACTGAGCGACTTTTGGAGGGCTTGCGAGAAGAGAAAAATACGAATCTCCCTCCAAGCAGTTCCCCCGAAGTTGACAGACTTGCATTTGTGTGCCCCCCCCCCCCCCCAGCTATATAGTATGGCCTATTATAGTTCTTACAGTGCAGACACTCTTGTACGACTGACAAGGGTTTGTGCCTGCAAAGTATGGACAGTCAGTGTCAGACTCATTTGGTTCAGAAGCCCCCTCCCACTACATTGTCGGTCTCTCGGGGCTGTCGGTCTCGTTGGCTGAAGCCAAACTAAACGGCGATCAGCAAACAAAAAACTTTGATGAGCCAAGTTTGAGGCAAGCAGACAGAGTTCCATCAGCAACACCACCACCTCGATCGGGATCGCAGAAGGGTAGACCCTATAGCCCAGCTAGGGCTAGACACCTTGTCGGTCACTATTCAGCTCAGCTATTCTGCTTGCATGATCTAACATCAGTCATTTGGCTAGGCGCAATTCTGTGATAGAACATTGATTATATGAATTTATAAATTTTACACATTTAATTTTTCCTCTGGTCCGTTACAAATATAATAGTGAACTGGAATAATATAGTTAGAGTTTCTTCTTACCGGCTGGGCTTGCCTAGCCTTCGGGCGGACGTACGTCGTCTGCTAGCGCGCGATCTCATTGGATGTGGATCTCACGTGATCGACTACACGCCTATGTACACGCCTACCTTACGTCATCAATAACAACATACGGTTGACCGTGTGTAATACGACAACCTTTTTTTGTTGGTCAAAAGCAAGCATATTCCCGTTTATCTACGCGTAGATCGAGTCTTAAATATACCTTATCAGAGCTTTAAATTTCATGTAAATCACATTTTTCATAATTTGAAATAAATACTAGGGGAATTAAAATCATTGCAAAATCCCTGTTTTCATGTGTTAACCTATGGCAACTGGAAGGCCAAAAGCATGCATATTCCCGTTTAGTCATGCGGGGTCTATTGGACTCGTCAAGCCTTGATTATACCTTTTCAGAGCTTTAAATTTCATGTAAATCACATTTTTCATAATTTGAAATAAATATTAGGGGAATTAAAATCATTTCAAAATCCCTGTTTTCATGTGTTAACCTATGGCAGCTGGAAGGCCAAAACATGCATATTCCCGTTTATTTATGCTGGGTCTATTAGACTCATCGAGCCTTAATCATACCTTGTCAGAGCTTGAAATTTCATGTAAATCACATTTCTTATATTTTCAAATAAAAACAAAGGGAATTATAATCATCCTAATATTCCTTGTTTTCGCGTGTAAACCTATGGCAGCCGAGACTTTTTTGGTCAAAAGCATGCATATTCCCGTTTATTTATGCGGGGTCTATAAAACTGGACTCATCGAACCTTAATTATAACTTTTTAGAGCGCGGAACCTTAATTATACCTTTTCAGAGCTTTAATAATAATAACAATAATAATTACATTTATAGGGCGCTTAACATTTATACGGGCGTTTCTAAGCGCACAGGTGGTCTGTCTAACTCAGTATACATGGAACATCCAATAGCTTAAAAGCAACAAAATGAAATAAAATGTTACTAATGCAATACAGTTAAAGGGTCTCTGAGGTCAAAAAAAATAATTTGTATACAGTTAGAATGTATAAAATTAACCCCAAATAACTTTACCCGGCATTCTACAGGTTAGCGGTTAAGGAGTTTGAAGAGAATAAAGGACAGCGTGAACGAACGACGCGCGGAACTCAACTCCAGTTGAGTTCCGCGCGAGCAGTTTTCTATGCGTGTGCGTTTTTTTATGCGTGCACGTTCGGCGAACGCCAAGACGTGATAGTGGAATTATCGCGATCGCATTATCGCGTTGTCGTCTGCTATATTATGTACAGCGCCGGGGCTGACAAACACTCGAAAGTTGATTTGGGGCGGAAATTACTGATAATATTTAACCCTAATGAAACAACAAATGAATAAAGGATACAACGCAAAATGTTTTTATCTAATTGGAAATTGATTTGGCGCGTAAATTATGGATAATCTACAATCCAAATAAAACAACAAATGAATGAAGTCTTACAACGGAGAATGTTTTTAAAGAATCAAAAATTGATTTGGGGCGTAACTTACTGGGATTCTGTACCCCAAATTAAACAACAAATGAATGAAGTATACAACGCAAAATGTTCATATCGAATAGAAAATTAGTTCGGCGCATAAATTAAAAAGAATCTACAGACCAAATGAAACAACAAATAAATTAGAACTAAGAGTAAGACGCAAAATACATTTATCGAATCGAAAATTGATTTGGCGCTTAACTTAGGAATAATATACAACCCAAATAAAATATGAAATGAATGAAGTATACAAAGCAAAATGTTTTTATCGAATAGAAAATTGGTTCGGCGCATAAATTACAAAGAATCTACAGACCAAGCGAAACAATAAATAAATTAGAACTAAGACGCAAAATATATTTATCGAATCGAAAATTGATTTGGCGCTTAACATAGGAATAATATACAACCCAAATAAAATATGAAAAGAATAAAGGACCAACGCAAAATGTTTTTTTATCAATAGAAATTGATTTGGCACGTAGCTAATGAATAATGTACAATCCTAATAAAACATCAAATGGATGAAGTAACGCAAAATGTTTATATCGAATAGAAAATTGGTTCGGCGCATAAATTAAAAAGAATCTACAGACCAAATGAAACAACAAATAAATTAGAACTAAGACGCAAAATACATTTATCGAATCGAAAATTGATTTGGCGCTTAACTTAGGAATAATATACAACCCAAATAAAATATAAAATGAATGAAGTATACAACGCAAAATGTTTTTATCGAATAGAAAATTGGTTCGGCGCATAAATTACAAAGAATCTACAGACCAAGCGAAACAATAAATAAATTAGAACTAAGACGCAAAATATATTTATCGAATCGAAAATTGATTTGGCGCTTAACATAGGAATAATATACAACCCAAATAAAATATGAAATGAATAAAGGACCAACGCAAAATTTTTTTTTATCAACAGAAATTGATTTGGCACGTAGCTAGTGAATAATGTACAATCCTAATAAAACATCAAATGGATGAAGTAACGCAAAATGTTTATATCGAATAGAAAATTGGTTCGGCGCATAAATTACAAAGAATCTACAGACCAAGCGAAACAAAAAATAAATTAGAACTAAGACGCAAAATATATTCATCGAATCGAAAATTGATTTGGCGTTTAATTTAGGAATAATATACAACCCAAATAAAATATAAAATGAATGAAGTATACAATTAACGCAAAATGTTTTTATCGAATAGAAAATTGGTTCGGCGCATAAATTACAAAGAATCTATACAGACCAAGCGAAACAATAAATAAATTAGAACTAAAACGCAAAATATATTTATCGAATCGAAAATTGATTTGGCGCTTATAATTTAGGAATAATAAACAACCCAAATAAAATATGAAATGAATGAAGTATATAACGCAAAATGTTTTTTTATCGATGGAAATTGATTTGGCACGTAACTAATGAATAATATACAATCCTAATAAAATATCAAATGGATGAAGTATACAACGCAAAATGTTTATATGGAATAGAAAATTTGGTTCGGCGCATAAATTACAAAGACTCTACAGACCAATGAAACAACAAATAAATTAGAACTAAGACGCAAAATACATTTATCGAATCGAAAATTGATTTGGCGCTTAACTTAGAAATAATATACAACCCAAATAAAATATGAAATGAATGAATTATACAACGCAAATGTTTTTTTTTTTTTTTTTTTTTTTTTATCGATTGGAAATTGATTTGGTGCGTAACTAATGGAAAATATATAACCTAAATAAAATATGAAATGGATGAAGCATACAACGCAAAATGTTTATATCAAATAGAAAATTGGTTCGGCGCATAAATTTCAAAGAATCTACAGACCAAGTGAAACAACAAATAAATTAGAACTAAGACGCAAAATATATTTATCGAATCGAAAATTGATTTGGCGCTTAACTTAGGGATACAACTCAAATAAAACAAAATGAATGAAGTATACGACGCAAAATGTTTTTATCGAAATGAAAATTATAAGTTGGCGCGTAATTTATGAAGAATCTACAACCCAAATAAAAGATGAAATGGATGAAGTATACACGCACATTTTTTATATCGAATATAAAATTGGTTCGGCGCATAAATTACAAAGAATCTACAGACCAAATGAAACAACAAATAAATTAGAAATAAGACGCAAAATACATATATCGAATCGAAAATTGATTTGGCGCTTAACTTAGGAATAATATACAACCCAAATAAAATATGAAATGAATGAAGCGCTTAATTAAGGAGATGAATAGTACAACCCGAATATAAAATAAATTATACAGACCAAATGAAATTAGAACTATGACGCAAGATACATTTATCGAATCAGCGCAAAATGTTTTTTTTTATCGATTGGAAATTGAGTTTGGCGCGTACAACCCAAATAATATATGAAATGAATGAAGTATAATGGATTATTGATTTGGCGCGTAACACAACCCAAATAAAACATGAAATGGATGAAGTATACAACGATCAATTTTTATATCGAATAGAAAATTGGTTCGGCGCATAAATTATAAAGAATCTACAGACCAAAAGAAACAACAAATAAATTAGAACTATGACGCAAGATACATTTATCGAATCAAAAATTGATTTGGCGCTTAACTTAGGAATAATATACAACCCAAATAAAATATGAAATGAATGAAGTATAAAACGCAAAATGTTTTTATCGAAATGAAAAATATTAAGTTGGTGCCTAATTTATAGAGAATCTACAAACCAAATAAAACAACAAATGAATCAAGTATTCAACACAAAACGTTTATGTCGAATATAACATTGGTTTGGCGCATAAATTACAAAGAATTTACAGACCAAATGAAACAACAAACAAATTAGAACTATGACGCAAGATACATTTATCGAATCAAAAATTGATTTGGCGCTTAACTTAGGAATAATATACAACCCAAATAAAATATGAAATGAAGTATACAACGCAATTTTTTTTTTTTTTTTTTTTTTTTTTTTTATCGAATTCGAAATTGAACTGGAAAATGATTTGGCGCGTAACTTACGAATAACATACAACCCAAATAAAACATCAAATGGATGAAGTATACAACGCACACTGTTTTTATCGAACTGAGAATTCAGTTGCCGCTTAATTTATGGAGAATCTACAACCCAAACAAAACAACAGATGAATCAAGTATTCAACGCAAAACGTTTAAATCGAATAGAAAATTGGTTTGGCGCATAAATTACAAAGAATCTACAGACCAAATGAAACAACAAATAAATTAGAACTAAGTCGCAAAATTCATTTATCGAATCGAAAATTGAAACTTTCCTGAATCGATATATCGTTAGGTGAGCTATCGTGATCGATCGACTAGTCTTTGCGCAAGTCTTATTTATATTAATTTTTGGGGGTATTTTATTTTCAAAAATCAATATCTCCTGTATCCTTTCACCGTTGAATGTCGTGTTAAGTTTTCTGGGGTTGATTTTGTGTAAGCTAACTATACACAAATTATTTTTTCAGGCCTCAGGTACCCTTTAAATTTTTTTTTCGACCACTTCACAACGGACATTATTGGGTACCATGCATCACACCACACACATTCACTCACCACTGGTAAAACCAATATATAAAGAAAATTCATTTCTAATAGACATTTAAATCATAACCTGTTTCTTATTTCAGTAAAAATTTGGTCACTCATCGATTGATATTTTTGGCATAGCATAGCCATGAATTTCAGTGTTTTCAGAGGCTGTTCTGGGCACACATCTCATTAGCCTTTTGACAAGGCCTCTTGACTTGGCTATTTTCCTCGTCATGCTGTGCCTGAGATGAGACTAGCCGGCGACGAAAAGAACGCGCGATCGAGCGACTTTAGTCGCGAGGCCTTCTGGAACCTGGGTTTCCATCGTCCGATATGAATTATTCACGAGTTGACATTCGTATGCTAACACGCCTACCGAGGATTATCGACCAATCACAACGGTATCTGCGGGGCTTGCTTTCCATGTGATTCGTTCATTATCGTGATATGTAAGAAAATGCTAAAGCTTGAGCTTGCGATCGAAGATATAGTCCTTACACAACGGGATCGCCTGGTAAATAGCGCTCTTGCCATATCCCGTGGGAAGGCTCACAAATGCATCCAAATAAAGAACCTAATTTTGTAGTGCCATCAGTGCAGTTGCTACTCCGTCAGTTAAAATGATTTTTGTAGAGAGATTATTTAAATATGATTTTTTTAAATTTAATTTCAATTTAACACGTGTTTCTGTGGGGGCCCCGAATTACTCGTATGTGCCCATCTAGGCAGCTTTAAACTTAGGGGTGTAATAACCGTTTCAAACACACAGACAAGTAAACTAATGGGAAAGTCCATTATATTCGCAGGGGGCGTTCAAGCTTAGTTAAACATGTAGTGTTGCTTATGTCCCCAAAGAAAGACTCGCTGTGTTTAGAGGGAGTAAGGGGTGGGGAGGGGGTCAAAGAAGAAAAAAGAATGAAATAACTGAGATTTCAGCCGTCCCAAACTTCGATGGGGGGGGGGGGGGGGGGGGGGTTGTCAGGCCCATTACATCCATATCATTTTTTCCACGTACTAGTAATATTCATTTTATCAATTTTGTTTGAATAAAAGCATATACAGTGTACATATAAAATGCTCTTTATATTTTTAGTCCATTAAAAAGTTCAAGTAGTGAAAGACAATAACTAAATTCTATTCAACAAAATTTTTTATCAGTTCGTCAATGATTTTTTTTTTTTTTTGGGGGGGGGGTTGTCAGTGTATTTTTTCCGTGATTTTTTTCCCTCTTGCTCAATGAGGGGTCGGAATGACAGGATGAAAATAAAATTAAAAAACATAATTTTCTTTTTTTTCAATCTCCCCCTTTTTTAGGGGGTGGGGGGGGGGGGGTGGGGGGAACAGCCATGGTTCCCCTGGATATGCTTTATGCTCTGAACCGGTTTCAGCATCATATTGTTAGTCAAAGATCAATATCAAGTCATTGGTTACTTTCGGTTGGTCGGGCTATCACTAGTTGCCTCACAAGGTTTGGGTGGAGAAGGGGAAACACGGAAAAAAGTGACTTACCACACCCCCTTAAGGGGTCTATAAGGGTACCCCTGTAAAACAAATGCAATATTCGTAACTTCCAAAACTTTTATGTAAAAAGTATTAAGAAAATCAACCCATCACATTGCAATCACACTAGCACATCGACATCAGCATTAAAAAAAAACAACAAACACACACACACACACACACAAGACACAGTTTATTTGTTGTTCAGTTATTTTTTATGTTATTGCTTCTCATGGTATTCTCTTTTTAGTGTCAGTTACTGTTTATGCTATTGCTTCTTATAGTTCTCTCTTTTTAGTTTATAGTTTCATTACTGAACAACAAGAACAAAAATAACATATTTACAATATATACAATATAATATGATACCCATGTGAGCAATAGTTTTGTTGAGTAAATGTATATTATGATAAAGGATGAGTTTTCGTCACATTGTTACCACTCGCATCTGATTGGGTGTGTATAGTGTAATGTGATTATATCTCAAAACAAAAGATGACACAGGAAACGCTCCATTTGAGTTGCAATCAGACTCTGACAATCGTCAATTAAACTGTACCCATTCGGCTTGTTGAAAAGAGGGAGGAGTGTGTATGAGTATGTGGTGATGCTATGTCAAGGGACAAGCACCTCCACACATTCACACACACTGCCATCTCTCTCCAACAAACCGAACAAGTGCAGTAAAACTGACGAATGAAATAGGCTGAAAGTTTCCCAAACGGAGCGTCTCCCATGTCTCCTGCGTCATCAGTTGTTAGGAGATAAATCACACAATGACTGCTCTACACACACGCAATCAGACGGGAGTGGTAACAATGTCACCAAAACCATCCTTTATTCATCAGTAATAATAATAATGAAAATAATGATAATGATAATAAAGATAATAATGATACTGATAATGATGATAAATGAATAATATAAATAATATATGAATATAAATTATATAATATAATAAATTCTGATATAGGAATATATGTAATGAAAATATATAACACGAATAAACTATAATAAGATACAAATATATGCTATAAACAAACATCAATAAAGTATAATAAGATATAAATATATGCTAGAAATATTTAACATTAATAAAGAATAATATGTGAATAAACATGTACACAATAAATAACATAAAATATGAATAAATTATAAGGTATGAAAATGCTATAAATAATATATAATATATAACAAAAATAAATCATAATACATGAATATATGTTTATACAAATGTAACAAATAATATACTATATAAATAAATTGTAATAATATACAAATATACGTGATAAATAAATATATACAATAAGATATGAAACAAAGACAATATTTGCCAATAAAAGGTATAGATAAATTATTCATAATAAAATAGATACACAAAACAAAAACAAAAAAGGGGTAAATAAAGTTGCATGGCACAGTATCAAGAGAGACAATAGACACTACTGTGGGCTCAATATACTACGTTAGAGTTTGTATCATCTTAACCCAACAGATTTCTCACGTCATGAATTTCAATGTCTCTGAGACAGGCATCTTTCAAAAAAGAAGAAGTAAACAGGTGTGAGTTTGATGGCAACTAGATATATCCAGGAAGACTTCTCTAATTGCCATCAAATGCACAATCTGTACTCCTGCCATTCTGAATAAGAAGCCTATCCCAGAGACATTGAAAGCTCAGGACTGAGTGAGAAAACTGTTGAGTTGAAATGAACGAGAAAAAAATAAAAAAAGAAAGAAACTGAGAAAAAACAAAAACAAAAACAAAAACAAAAACGAAAAAACAAAAACAAAAACAAAAACAAAACACAAAAAACAACTCTAACATAATACATGTAAAAAAAAAAAAACCCTGCAAAATATGAACACTCAAATGATAAAACTTTCATCCCACTCAGCGTAAGGTAATGCACAGTGTCTGTGGTTGCAGCCGTCAATTTGACCGAAAAATAATTAGATTTAAGTCATTCCCACATTGAGCTGAAGAGTAAAGTGGGAGTCTATCTCTTGAGGCTTTGTTTAAAGACCTTGCTGAAGGTCCAACCAACACACCACATGGCTTAAACCTTGGCAGTGGACGTACCTAAATAGGATCCACATTCTACGTGTTAGGACTGCCCATATCTTTCATAATTATAATTTTTAACAGTGCTAGTGTAGTGCATGCAGCATGCACTTGTGGTCAACCATTTCAGACCATTTCAGACCATTTCTCATAATATGAATTATTGCGAGCTAACCAAGTTTCAAACAGGCATCTAGAAACTGCATCCTGTGTGAACTGATGCCCTTAACTGCACGACACATAAGTCAAATGAAAGAAGATCACTTGATAGCAGATCACTCCACCCTAAGAATGCCAATGACACTGTGCATTACCTTTAATCTCTATCAAAGTCTGTCGCAAAATTAAATCTTAGAAGGGGAAGGTTGCCCTTGTTTAATTCTATCTAAAAGATGCACCTATGTCACTCTATGATATGTTACTGCCAATTAACATTTGTTCGTTTTTTGTTTTTTGTTGCTGTTTTTTTTTCTTTTGCTGTTTTTGTTAGTTTGTTTGTTTGTTGTTGTTGTTGTTGTTTTGTTTTTTTTTTGGGGGGGGGTTACGTTTGAGACTTTGCATGCACCTAAATACCTGGGCTGGTATTCAATTTAATACTTGGATTAAATCAACATTTTCCCTAGCCCTTTGCTTGGCTAAGTAAATGGCTAAAGTCTTATTTAGATAGCATGTAAGTACTGTACATTAGCAAGCCGACTTAAAGCCAAAATACATACTAGTAGCTATTGAGACGTCCCATGGGCAATCCAAAATCAGGCACATTTTATAATGCGTCACAGTAAAAGTGGGCTTGTGTTATTTGCTTGTGCATAGGTTATAATAACCAGCGTACTTTGTGAAACTCTGCTAGCCAATCTAGGCTTCCAAATGATCGGCTGCCAACTGGCTTTCCTAGACTTACAGTAAGATACATGTATAGCACTTCAACTACAGAAGTTTGTTAAGTATTTTGGCTATGCCCAAAACTGAATAAACTACACAATTTTCTGACATAAGTATTGAATTAAATACCGTTCCAGAAAATTTGATTTTAAAGGCTTATAATCAAACCTTCCCATGGGATCTCTACATTAGGGCTTCCTGCATTGACTGGTCTAGCTTCCTCATCAGCCCCCCCCCCCCTCCCCCCCCCCCCCCCCCCCCCCCCCCCCCCCCCCCCCCCCCCCCCCCCCCCCTTAGGGCCTCCCCAACTGCAGAGCCATCCATACACAGAGTTTGGCCAATTTGATTTCAGTTGGGCAGAACATTCCTTCGTTGCATGCTTGCCTAACAAGGCAAGCATGCGCCATTTTAGAACACTTCAAATCTTGCCTCAAAACACAAGCGTAGCCAAGGGGGGGGGGGGGGGCAGGGGACAGACTGCCCCTGACAACTTTTGCCCCCCAGAATTGTGCCTTTCCTTTTAGAACTGATAACCTTTTTTTTTGGTGCTTGTCAGAAAATTATGGAGGAAAACTCTGAGTACGGATGGCTGTGCCAAATTGATATTCCTAGCTCCCCCATCAGGCCTCCCCATAGTTATGATCTCCAAAAACCATTGACTGGCCTAGCTTCCAAACATATCTTCCCATAGACTGGGCTAGCTTCCCATAGGACCTATTCCACCTACTAGCCTAGACCCCCACCAGTCCTCATCAGCCAGCCTCCCCATACACTGGTCTCCCGCATCCACCTCCAACCATGCATTCACACTACCCCAGCTCACAATACATGATCTGACGACGGCCTGATTGTGGAAGAATTCGCAGAGGGTCTATGTCAAATAATTACAATGTCAAATCTTCCTCATCGAGGTTCCAACTGCTCTTACAATTGATTTTACAATTCGTAAAAGAAGTAAGAACCTTGATGAGGAAGATTAGCATGTATCAAGGTTATGAGAACAAACCCTTTGCCATTTCTCCCAAAACCAGGTCGTGGTGAGATGATGTAGTGTGTGCTGGGCCTCAACACTCACACATCTTCCAGGTTAGCAGAAGAGCACATCTCCCTCTTCTTGTTCTTTTCCTCCAAGGTTGTCTCTGCTACTTATGATCCGATGGCACAGAAGGGAATCTGCATTTGAATCCATCAACAGCTCTCCTGCGTCCTGCTTGTCACCTAAACTGATCAGACACAAACAAAAGGTTAGGCACTGGATGGATGATGCAGATTTCAAAGAATCAACATGGAAAAAAGGCCATGTGTCCCAAAGCATTTGCCCCTTTTTGGCCCAAATTTTACTACCTTAAAGTATGTGACTTTAAACTACAGCAAAAACTAGAACAAAATATCTATACAGTACTTACCTTGCGCCATAAGTCATCCCCCCCCCCCCTCCATTAAACGGTGAAAAAATGGAAAAGGGGGGAAAGTGAAATATAAAAGGACATCCGCCCACCCCCCCCCCCCTCATTGATGGCCTTGTCAATTCGCATTTCAAACACCAAGAACAACAGATGCCCCCATCCACCCTTCCCCATGATGCTAGTGCCTGTTCAATAGCTGGATCAACGCAGCGCCACTAATTCCTAACACACAAGATTTTTTTCTTCAGTTTAGCATGATGTTAGAAGGTATGGGCGTGAGACACAAAAACATTTTTTGAAAACAGAATTGTGACAATCCAAATGCAGCCTCCATCAACCAAGAATCCTCAGAGAATGCATGAAATATATACTGCAGGTAATTGTAAAATGGTTCTACACTGTTTTGTTCAGTCAAATTCGATTGGACAACAACATAATCTCCTCCACCTTGATAGAATCAATTAAACACATGCCGTCCTTTAAAGATATTAAATACAGATAATTCTGCATGCTCAAGAGGCAAGATTATATTAACTTTTGTTTCAATTTGAAATTGATCTAGTGACTATATTTTCCCTTTCACTCCTTTGTGTCTCTAAGTAGCCAAATATATATAAAGCTGTGAGTGGCAGTTTAGGCAGAGAGCTGCTGTGAGCCTATTTCTATGTGTTTGGAGGTGACGTCGTTTGCATATCATTTGAATTTAATAAGTCTAATTAACTTTGGTGGATCCCTGATGGATGATCTTGGTATTCCAGATTCTGAATGCTTGAAAACATTCTATCAGATTTTCAGCAAGACCATTAGTTGGTTCTTTAGCTGAAAATTCAACCGGGGATGCCTTCAAGATATGTTCAATGCAGGTATCTGCTACATACGCATACCTGCATGAAAGCAGGACAATATCACTGAAGCACTTTGGTTGCACGATATCAAAATAGGCCTATATAAAAGCATTCATGTCATGAGCCAATAATGGGAATGTCTGAGTACTAAGAATGAAGTTTATGGAGGACAATTCTTTCGCCGCCACTACCTGGAGAAAGACATAATTAACTCAACAGAGCTCCGTTGAGTTGGATCAGAGTGGTGGGTTAGCCAGTTCTTTTCATGTTGATAGTGTAAACCAGAATCACGGATCATAAAGCGACCCTTAAAGTATTGGGCAGTAAATCAAGAAGGCCCAATAACCCTGTATATCGAGCTGGGCCTTTCAAAAGCACAACTTCTCTGCCCATGTGCACCTGCACCATTGATCAAATTAGTAGTCCCAAGGAAAGAGTAAACAAATACATAGAGAGTGATCTAGCTCAGGAAAGTTCAAAAAGAGCTCTGAAAAAAAAAGAACTGCTGCTCGGAAATCTTACATTGCTAAATGGGAATTCAGTAAGGAGCTCTTGTTAACGAAGTACAAAATGTTTCTTACGCTACAAGCAAATGTAGGGTCCCATGGGTGCCTTAGCCAAGAGCATCCTTCATGTCCATGCTGATTTGATCGGTCCTGTCAAGAATGATTATTTGTGACCCCAACAATGTTTCGCCAAGCCTGATCTGCATCAAAAGAGCTGGCATCCACTTCGGAGAGGGAGTATCCAATTAAGTATTTGATTTTATCAATCATTTTTGTTGTGGGTCTTCCTTCTCCTATGTCTCTTTGATATAATGACCAGAACAGAAGAGACGTTGGGCGATGCCAGCATCAAATGGGCATTTCTTGACAGCCAGCTCTTGTATTATACTGGCATACTTGTCATTTTCCAGGAGTGCCAAACATCTTGCTCCAGCACCGAATCCTAAACGTATTGATTTTACTGCTTTCTACTTTGGTCATTGACGAAGGACTCACAGAAGTACGTGGCAACTGAAAATACAAGAGCCTTCATGAGTAAGGTCTTGGTAGCTTAGTGACATTGTGAGAAGTCTGTTGATTTGTGCTCTACATCCACCATCAGCAGATATCATGCCACCAAGAAAGATGAATTCTTCAATATTCTCCATTTCTATACCATCTCACCAACTACCATCAACTTGCCTTTGGCGACATTAACAGGTAGCCCAAAAAGCTCACTTTCTTTGTTGTGGCATAAAGGGTGGTGCCTTTTAAGCATATCGGAGGTTGCTTAGATTTAAGCCACCTTGGTATGCTAACCTGGTGGATGCCCCGTTACTTGCCGTTGCCATGATTGATGTAGGAGAGATTTCCGAAGGGTAAATAGTTGTTCAGATGTCCACAGCAAGAATAGTGGGTTGGTTACGTAGGTCCTTCCCCACCTGCAATACCAACTTCCTGGGCTGTGCTGCTAATCAGAATCTTCAAACTACCAGCTTGCTACCAGTTGAGTTCCTCTGACATGATTGCTACAATGATCTTGCTGGCCTCTCAAAAGCTACTGAACTAACGCTGGAATGACAGGAACCTGATGAAAACAAATAAGTGTAGGCCTACTTGGCATGGAAATACTTGCCAACACCTTGAACTAGCCCTACCAGGGAAAATAAATGAATAAACATTCCTTGTAATTTCCTTCAGACGACGAATAAGGAAGCCATCATGTCCCTCCTATTGCGTTTCATCGCCAATTTTTCTGGTGTCCCCAATCTGCGCCTCATTTGTGACGCTATCTCCATGACAGACCAAACAATTTCCGCCAGCATCACATTTTTATTTCAATTTAATTTACTTTAACTAAAGGAACACTCCAGCTAGTGACCTAACAACATTCAGATATTTTCTTAGCCCTGGACTGATATTATGACTCTGCAAAACATCACGCCATGAATGAAGGGGGTTCACACCTGCAGTGCACTGTACCTTTTCTGAACATCTAGAATGTCACTTGTCTTCTACTTTTATCAGACCATCTTTTACCATTGCCTCAGCATAGACGTTGAAGAGTAGAGGCGACAAAAAGCATCCCTAACATATACCACATCCAATCATTGCCAGTTCAGAAAACTCCAACAAGAACACTTACAGTCTGAGACAAAAACAGGGAAACGACAAGTCTCTCCAATCAACACAACTATCCAAAGGGATTTCCATCAGGCCATTTGAGCAAAGCTTTCTCGTAGTCAACAGAACTAACATGCAAGGCATATGCGTATTGGAAATATCGTCCACTCAATACAAAAACTGATTCTCGCATGCAAGACCAGGGCCCCGTCTTATAAAGAGTTGTGATTAATTGCAACTTAATTTGCAATTGATATCAATCCCAATTATGTACATAAGAGATAGGAGACTGCAAATTTGCGATTGATTGGAGGACTAGCGATGATCTATTGAAACTCTCTATTAGACGAGGCCCAGGTTGATCTTCTTTCCTTTTGCCGTCTTAATAATAATAGTTATCAACTTCTTGTCCAATCAAGTCCAAGTTCATAGATGTTTCGGGGTGATTTTGTGAATGCCACTACCCCAGATTTTCTTCATATTCTTGAACACTTTACCTGTGATGATTTCTCCTCCAGCAGGTCTTTCCTCTTCAAGATGACGAACAGTAGCATACAAATTTTCCGGTAAAATGGGAGGGCTGATATCATCAGCCATATCATTCTCTGCTATTTCCACAGGTAGAGCCACTGGTTTATTATTCCTTCCATATAATTCTTTTATGCTCTGATGACATCTGTTGTCTATGTTTTCTATGTCCAGTTGATCAATCAAGACATCTTCATTTGAAAGCAAAATTTCGAAAATTTCATCCTTCCCATTTCCCTTTGTTCTAATCATCACTAATCAATTTCAATCTGATGAACATCAAAACCAATCTTCCACTCAGGTTGATATCGTCCAGTTCTTTACACCGATGTTCCCACCAATCATCCCGGACGTTGCTGGTTGATCTTCATATTTCATTATTCTGCCTCTTGCATCTCCTTTTACATTCTGCAGGTCTAATTTTTCAACTTTCTTCTTCTATTCATTTTCTTGATCATTTCCTCTTCACTATCATGTAAGTGTTCCTGCAACAAAGGGCCCCTCAAGAAGGTTTCTGGCAGTCAGTAGAGATTGTAGACCGTGGGCACACACTCTGCTGCTTGTTGCTTCTCATTGCTTCTCATTGTTGATTCACTGCACTAAACAGATCCCATGCATCCTTTTTTTTTTTCAGCTGCACTGTCACCACCATCAGCGTAGTCAATTTGATATCATGAAGCATCACCAGGTGCCTTCCATGAGGAGCGACGTCTCAGGTTTTTATCAGGTGCTGTTCAAAGAAAGAGTTGGTGGT
Source organism: Heliocidaris tuberculata (assembly GCA_025618425.1). NCBI lineage: Eukaryota > Metazoa > Echinodermata > Echinoidea > Camarodonta > Echinometridae > Heliocidaris > Heliocidaris tuberculata. Next base: position 40,492,917 of record CM046841.1, read on the forward strand.
CACCAGTCGCTGCCTCTAGGAGAATTCTACCAGTATATCTCCTCTGTGGTCTCGCACAACCACTCCAATTTCGCAACATCTCTCTAGATGAAGATATCTGATAGTGCTATTTCAGTAAATGGAATATACATGTAAATCTAGGCCATGCTCTCAAAGAAGCCAGCAGAAAGAAAAGAAGGCAGATTTAGGGGGCCATGCTGCTCTAAGTACACAACCAAAAAGAAATGTCTTTCTGCTTTCAAATTTCAGACCCAAAAGATGTGATAACCTTTTTTCTTTCTTTTGTCCTTCTTATTTTTGCTTTCCTGTATTGTTCCCCACCCCCACAAATCATAGAATCTATTGCATACTTACCTTGAAATTACTAGTCCACACACACATCCAATCGTATCTTAACTATGTAGAATACCTATGTAGAATACCATTTGTGTCAGTTATATTTTTATGGTACAGCCTAGCCGAAAAGTTGTCAATGTACACGACAATCATGAAAAAGGATGTATTCTACATGTTTTGGCCCAACCTGTTAGTTCGTATGATTTAGTTTTGCTTACGGGTCCCGATATAAAAAAATGTCGGAAATATCAATAAACCCCTGAGATCAGAATGTTCTACATCAGTATTTTTTAAAAGTTTGTTTTATGATAAATATAAACAATATTATAAAATCAATCATGTTTTCAAAAAAAATCTTCTTGACTCTAGTCCAAATATCCATACAGCTTATTGAAAAATCATAACAATAAATTATAATAACTAAGGTATAATAATTGGTCCTTATTAAAAAGTTGTCAGAAATATGAAATAACCCGTGAAATCAGGCTGTCCAGTATCTTTTTAAACGTGTTTTATCATACATATAACCTTCTTATTAAATTTTCTTTTGTCTTAATCTTTTGTATAGACTATAGTCCAAATATCCATACAGCTTACAAATCATAAAGATATTCAACGTATTTTAATCAAGTTATTTATAAAACACCAATGTAGTAAATATATGTTTTCTTTTGTTGCTGCTGTTGTTAAGAATTGGCCTTTAATAGTACAAAAAACTGTATTATCCATATTGAAAATATTTTTGATGGTTTTTGTTTTTGAAATGGTTAAACCTTTATAAATACATTCATTTAACTGGAATATATATATATATATATATATATATTCCATATATATATATATATATATATATATATATATATATTGTATAAGATATATCCCACAGAACTTTAATTGGCATTCCCTAGGTTAAATGTTTAGGAGAACACGAAGTAAATAAACGAAAATAAAAACCCCAACACTGGAACCAAATCGACATGAGATTTAATGTGCAGACGTTTCTAGGAAGTGAGTACAAGTGCGAGTCGACTAGTTGATCTCCGGACAAGTCTCTTTTACGTTTGTAATGAGTACATTTAAACCTACAATATCTAACATTAGAAGCTACTTTGTATTTCGCATGTAGTATAGCGGCATGGAACACCTAACATATAATTTCTGTAAAAATTTTTTTATAGTGATTGACCCCTTCTTATCAAACTCCCACGAGTATGCACCTAAATGTAGTTGGAATAAGACAACCTTATTGACAAATATAAATGCCAATTTCCAGACAGCTTGCGGAATCGAATTCAAATGAATTCGATTCATGAAATTTCAGTGACTGAAAGCTACTCCTTATAATGCAATTTTCATACAACAGACCATAGCGATAGAGTGACAGCTTAAATATATCGTATGATGAATTTTCCCCTTGACTCTCTGATTCCCGTAAATCTTGATTGTTCTTTGGGCAACCCTCTTCAGAATCGTGGTCCTTCATGTTTTTTTTTTTCTGGAGCAACTAGAATGCATATCACAATCAATGCCACTATTAAAGAATCCATGCAACATGATCTTTAATAGAGATATTCGAGGAAGAGGTGTAACTACTGGATACTAAAGTGTGAAAACAGGACAACATGGCATCTCTCTGTAAACTTTCCCTAGAAGAGGTGGACTGGCAATTGGGAGGTTTGAGAGTTTTCTACCTAGGACTGGTTGTTCATTTTGTCTTTAGCCCTTTTCATTGCTGTGGGCAGTTTAACCCTTACTGTACTCCTCCCCCAGACAAATTTTTGTCACTTATTTATAGCCAAGGCATTTCATGCTTTACCACTTTCAAGTCTCGCACATTATTTGTCACCAAGTGTATAAAAAATCGGATGTGAGGTTGCAGAGTCACATGACCTTTTGTGAGAAAGAGTCTTTAAAGAAACAAAATAAATGAGAAAGTGTACTTTAAAACTTTATAAATAAATCACTTGTATTTTCTTTTGCAAACGTATTATCACATTCTCTGTCTGAATATTATTGCAAGTAAAATCTGCAAACAGCAGATCTTTTTTTTTTAATGGTTCAAAGTTGAGAAACAATAAAATACAAAGAGATTTGTGAAACAATAAAAAGAAATTAAATAATTTCCAATTTTTCTTTCAAAATAATGTTTGTAAGGATAATAAGCAACTTTTTTGTCAAAAAGATATAATCCCGATTACGTTATATTAAAAAAAAAGGATTTTTCATTTTGATTATTGTCAGCCGTGCAATTCTCGACGTCTGTGCAAAATATCGCGGCAATCAGTCTTTCAACGGCCAGGACTACCATCCCCCCCCCCAAGCCAGAAAGTCAGGAGGAGCTTCAAATATCCCACTACAGTGGGGCCTAAACTGCCCACATTCAATGTTGTGTCGTAAATGAAAGAAGAAAATCTTGCCAATCTTTTATAATCAAAGATTCATAAACTGTAAAGTTGTCTTGGAATGGCATCTGTATCATTATGATGAATAAAAAAAAAGCATATCAATTGAAAACCTATCTAATGAAATTATTTATTTGTTATATGTCATGTATTATGTTAATAAACTTGGCGGTACCGTAACGACACAATTGAACTTTCGAAAATACAAGTTGGAAAATGAGTTTTTTTAAAAAGGTGACAGAAGGAAGAATTGTGGATAGAGATAAATTCTTGAAATTCCTTTTACATAACTCTTCCAGTTTTATTGATATCTATGAATTCAGAGTTTCATTACGTTTACTGCAGAATGAATAAAATTTATTATTAGAAATCAACCCCCACCCCCATTTACGTCCACAATGTTAGTTTTTTTCCTACAAAAATTCCACGGACATTGTTCTTTTCTCGAACAATCTAAGACACATTGATAAAAAAATTCAAAACGTTTAACAACCATGAAAACCATGAAAGGCAGGCCAAGGTAAAAAAACAACACTTTTTCAACCTTTGCAAAAATTCAAAAAGGGAGGACAGCTTTGGGGAACTTTGATTTAAGCTACGCAACCATTATTCTCTCATTTTCATTTTTCACATATATAATTATTTCCACGAGAGTTGCCAAAGCTGTTGTATATGTTATTTCCTTACAATATATATATTCTCATTTAAATTTTCAAAACATGAGAAGCAATTGGAATTCCTGGCCTAAATTTTAATCCCAGTATGCCCCTATACAGTGTGTTTCTTAAAAAAAGGAAACCAACTTTTCCCATCTATATCTAGAAAAATGATCATGTCCGGATTATTTCTTATCAAAGTTCAGTTTATCCTCTTTCATATTGTACCCAATATGTAATGATATTTTCATGTATGGCTGAATTTAAAAGGTTTTAATTGAGTGATGTCAAAAGCAGTTTGTGCAAAGAAGTAATGCAAAGTGTAATTCTATTAGGTACAGTGCAAAAAAAAAAAACAAGTGATAAAGATACATAGCAAAAAAGAAGATATTTCACGGTTCCTTATTCATCTTTCAACATGTACGCAGCCTTGAATGATATATTACTAGTCCAAAATTAGCCCCAATGTCCTTCCAAATGACTGCCTAATCTTTCCAAGCAAGTGTGCTCGAGAAAGCAGAGTGAGATCCAGTGAATGGCTATTCATTGCGTAGATGAATAGATCTCATTCTCATACGCAAATCAATTTTTACATTGCTAGTTCAAACTTGTTTAAGTTTAATGATTTCACGATCTAATGATCTACTATAAATAAATAATATATATATATGTATATATATATATATATACTCTCGTGGGTAAATTTACATAATGTGAGAAATTAATTGTGTGTGTGTAGATATATAATACATATATGCGTAAAATACATCCTTGTTTATTCATATTACCACAGCCTGTCCCTAACCCTAAAATCGAGGGCATTATGATAATGGGTGGGTTTGGTGGGTGGGTGGATAGGTGGGGGGGGGGGGGGGGGTAATATAATCTTTGTGTTTCTGGAGGAGATGCGCTATCTTCTTATTTTGACAATTTTATTGATAATACCCCCCCCCCCCCTTGGTACAACATCATTTTTCATTCAGTGCCACTTCGCTACGACAACACTGATGATGATATATTTCAACTTTGCCTTGAGCCCCTCCTGCAATGGCAGACATCCCTGACCATGGCCTAATGGACAGGGCAGCTACATGTATCCTCACCCTGGGTTACTAAATCTGCAACCTTAACAGTGACCACATTTACTACTACCGACTCAAGGACCTGTGAAACATGTACCTGTTGAATATGGGGCACTGTATACTCACCCTCCGGAAAGGATTAGAAATGCACAGAAAAGAGCAAGTAAGGTCAAACTTTGACCAAACTTGCTTTCTTCTGTGCATCGTTAATCCATTTCCAGAAAGAAAATATACTATGTACATACTAAACAAGCGTTGTTTCACAACTCTTCATTTCAGTATCATACACTTACAAACATTCCGATCAGGAGCTAAGACTGGACATCATTCTCTGCTTGTTCTCTTTCTCTAGGGTCATCTCTGCCATGTCATGATCCAATGGTACAGACGAGAACCTGTCTCTGGAAACACCAACAGCTCTCCTGAATCCTGCTTGTCACCTGAATTGATCAGACTCAAAACACAAGGTTAGGCACTGCATGGATGGTACAGATTTCAAAGAACCAACATGGTAAGAAAGTCATGTCCACAAACATTTGCCTTTTCCCCAATTTTGGTTTCAAATTTTCTGCTGTAAAAATGATACCTTACGAAGTAACAAATGAAATAGACTTACCTTATAAACACAATAGGCTTCCAGTACATGTACGGTACACAGAAATAACTATCTGGTATGGGAAATTCTTTAATAAAATGTAATTTTTAGTATTTATGACTGAATGCCTGAAATTAGCTGTCTACATCGATTAGGTAGCGTCATGTAAAGATTACACTGTACCTATGAATTTATATGGGTGAGGGTCCATAAGCTATGCAGGTCTATACGAACCTGCCTGCAAATACACGCAGAGCAATTAGTACAGTGCACTTAACATTTTACAGGAATAATTAGGAAAACCAAATGAGGTTCGTCAAAAAGAAGTAATTTTTGTTCCTTTCTTGTCATATTATCAATAGTTAAAAGTCAGAATGAAATTCACGTCAGTCAGGTCGATCTCCTACAGTTTAAGGGGCAGGGCCCGGTAGGCTCATCATTCACAGACCGCCATATCCCAGCCAGGAATTACCTACACTGTCTTAATGCCATGACCATTTTCCAGAAAGGAAAAGAAAATCTTCAAATAAAAAAAGGAACAAAAACAAAAACAAAAACAAAAACAAAAAACAAGAAACAAAAAAACGGCATGCAATATGCATTTCAAAAATATAAAAACATATATCACTATTTTTTTTTTAAACATATCACTGGTGTAATGGAATCCAGGGACAACTATGCAAAAGTAAAATGAATTTTTTTTTTTTTCAATGACTGGGAGGGTCGTTCTCCAACTGTTTAAGGGGCAGGGTCCGGTAGGCTCATCATTAACAGACCACATCTCCCAGCCAGGAATTAATCACACTAACTAAGGAATTTAAAACATCACAGAATATATTTAGTGTCATGGAATCCAGGGAGAACTATGCTAAAGTAAAAAAAAAGGAAAAAAAAAAGATGACTGGGCGGGTCGTTCTCCTACAGTTTAAGGGGCAGGGCCCGGTAGGCTCATCATTCACAGACCACCATCTCCCAGCCAGGAATTTCCTACACTAACTAGGGCATTTAAAAAATCACATCATATATCTAGTGTGATCTAAACCAGGGAAACAAAGGCTATTCTTGACTCTTAAAAAAAAAAGCAGCTGGCTGGGCGGGTCGTTCTCCTACAGTTTAAGGGGCAGGGCCCGGTAGGCTCATCATTCACAGACCGCCATCTCCCAGCCAGGAATTACCTACACTGGCTTAATGCCATGACAATTTTCCAGAAAGGAAAAGAAAATCTTCAAATAAAAAAAAAAGGAACAAAAATAACCCCCCCCCCCAAAAAAAAAAAAACAAGGGAAAAAAAAAAAAAACAAGAAACATGAAAACGGCATGCAATATGCATTTTAAAAATTTAAAAACATATATCACTAATTTTTTTAAAAACATATCTCTGGTGTCATGGAATCCAGGGACAACTACGCTAAAGTAAAATGAAATAAAATTTAAAAAAATTGACTGGGCGGGTCGTTCTCCTACAGTTTAAGGGGCACGGCCCGGTAGGCTCACCATTCACAGACAATCATCTCCCAGCCAGGGAAACAAAGGCTATTCTTGACTCTTAAAAAAAAAAAAGCAGCTGGCTGGGCGGGTCGTTCTCCTACAGTTTAAGGGGCAGGGCCCGGTAGGCTCATCATTCACAGACCGCCATCTCCCAGCCAGGAATTACCTACACTGGCTTAATGCCATGACCATTTTCCAGAAAGGAAAAGAAAATCTTCAAATAAAAAAAAGGAACAAAAATAACCCCCCCCCCAAAAAAAAAAAAGGGAAAAAAAAAACAAAAAAAAAACAAGAAACATGAAAACGGCATGCAATATGCATTTTAAAAATATAAAAACATATATCACTAATTTTTTAAAAAACATATCTCTGGTGTCATGGAATCCAGGGACAACTATGCTAAAGTAAAATGAAATAAAATTTTAAAAAAATTGACTGGGCGGGTCGTTCTCCTACAGTTTAAGGGGCACGGCCCGGTAGGCTCACCATTCACAGACAATTATCTCCCAGCCAGGAATTCCCTACACTGTCTTAATGCCATGACCATTTTCCAGAAAGAAAAAGAAAATCTTCAAATAAAAAAAAAGGATAAAAAACACCCCCCCCCCAAAAAAAAAGGAGGAACAAAAACAAAAACAAAAACAAACAAAAACAAACACAAAAACAAAAAACAAGAAACATGACAAATCAAAACACATATCACTAATTTAAAAAACAAAAAAAATCTCTGGTGTCATGGAATCAAGGGACAACTAAGCTAAAGTAAAATTAAATCAAATTTAATTTTAAAAAAAATGACTGGGCGGGTCGTTCTCCTACAGTTTAAGGGGCAGGGCCCGGTAGGCTCATCATTCACAGACCACCATCTCCCAGCCAGGAATTACTCACACTAACTAAGGAATTTAAAACATCACATCATATATCTAGTGTCATCTAAACCAGGGAAACAAAGGCTATTCTTGACTCTGAAAAAAAAGCGTCTGACTGGGCGGGTCGTTCTCCTACAGTTTAAGGGGCAGGGCCCGGTAGGCTCATCATTCACAGACCATCATCTCCCAGCCAGGAATTCCCTACACTGTTTTAATGCCATGACCATTTTTCAGAAAGTAAAAGAAAATCTTCAAATAAAAAAGGATCAAAAACAACCCCCCCCCAAAAAAAATAAATAAATAAAATAAATAAATAAAAAATAAATAAATAAAATAAATAAATTATTTTAAAAAAGGGAACAAAAAAAAAAAAACAAAAAAAAAAAAACAAAAAAAAAAAAATCGTTACCCGGAGTTAACAAGAAACATGAAAAATCAAAACACATATCACTAATTTAAAAAAAAACAACATATCTCTGGTATCATGGAATCCAGGGACAACTAAGCTAAAGTAAAAAAAAAAAAAAAAAAATGACTGGGCGGGTAGTTCTCCTACAGTTTGAGGGGCAGGGCCCGGTAGGCTCATCATTCACAGACCACCATCTCCCAGTGAAGAATTACTCACACTAACTAAGGAATTTAAAACATCACAGCATAATCTAGTGTCATCTAAACCAGGGAAACAAAGGCTATTCTTAACTCTTAAAAAAAAGAAAGAAAAAAAAAAGAAAGCATCTGACTGGGCAGGCCGTTCTCCTACAGTTTAAGGGCAGGGCCCGGTAGGCTCATCATTCACAGACCACCATCTCCCAGCCAGGAATTACTCACACTAACTAAGGAATTTAAAACATCACAGCATATATCTAGTGTCATCTTGACCAGGGAAACAAAGGCTATTCTTGATTCTAAAAAAAAAAAAAAAAAGGCATCTGACTGGGCAGGTCGTTCTCCTAAAGTTTAAGGGGCAGGGCCCGGTAGGCTAATCATTCACAGACCACCATCTCCCAGCTAGGAATTACCTACACTGCCTTAATGCCATGACCATTTTCCAGAAAGGAAAGGAAAATCTTCATATAAAAAAAAGATCAAAAAAACAAAAAACAAAAAGGAACAAAAACAAAAACAAAAAACAAAAACAAAACTAAAAACAAGAAGCATGAAAACGGTATGCAATATGCATTTTTAAAAAATCAAAACATATATCACTAATTAAAAAAAAAACCCATATCTCTGGTGTCATGGAATCCAGGGACAACTAAGCTAAAGTAAAATGAAATTTTTTTTTTTTAAATGACTGGGCTAGTCGTTCTCTTACAGTTTAAGGGCAGGGCCCGGTAGGCTCATCATTCACAGACCACCATCTCCCAGCCAGGAATAACTCACACTAACTAAGGAATTTAAAACATCACAGCATATATCTAGTGTCATCTAAACCAGGGAAACAAAGGCTATTATTGACTCTGAAAAAAAGAGCGTCTGACTGGGCGGGTCGTTCTCCTACAGTTCAAGGGGCAGGGCCCGGTAGGCTCATCATTCACAGACCATCATCTCCCAGCCAGGAATTCCCTACACTGTTTTAATGCCATGACCATTTTCCAGAAAGTAAAAGAAAATCTTCAAATAAAAAAGGATCAAAAACAACCCCCCCCAAAAAAAATAAATAAATAAATAAAATAAATAAATAAAAAATAAATAAATAAAATAAATAAATAAATAAAAAAAAGGGAACAAAAACAAAAACAAAAACAAAAACAAGAAACATGAAAAATCAAAGCACATATCACTAATTAAAAAAAAATAACATATCTCTGGTATCATTTTTTTTTTTTTTAAATTAGTGATATGTGCTTTGATTTTTCATGTTTCTTGTTTTTTGTTTTTGTTTCTTGTTTTTTGTTTTTGAATCCAGAGACAACTAAGCTAAAGTAAAATTTAAAAAAAAAATGAGGGGCAGGGCCAGGTAGGCTCATCATTCACAGACCACCATCTCCCAGTGAAGAATTACTCATACTAACTAAGGAATTTAAAACATCACAGCATAATCTAGTGTCATCTAAACCAGGGAAACAAAGGCTATTCTTAACTCTTTAAAAAAAAAAAAAAAAAAAAAAAGCATCTGACTGGGCAGGCCGTTCTCCTTCAGTTTAAGGTCAGGGCCCGGTAGGCTCATCATTCACAGACCACCATCTCCCAGCCAGGAATAACTCACACTAACTAAGGAATTTAAAACATCACAGCATATATCTAGTGTCATCTAAACCAGGGAAACAAAGGCTATTCTTGACTTTAAAAAAAAAAAGCACCTGACTGGGCAGGTCGTTCTCCTACAGTTTAAGGGGCAGGGCCCGGTAGGCTCATCATTCACAGACCACCATCTCCCAGCCAGGAATAACTCACACTAACTAAGGAATTTAAAACATCACAGCATATATCTAGTGTCATCTAAACCAGGGAAACAAAGGCTATTCTTGACTCTTTAAAAAAAAAAAAAAAAAAAAAAATCTGACTGGGCAGGTCGTTCTCCTACAGTTTAAGGGGCAGGGCCCGGTAGGCTCATCATTCACAGACCACCATCTCCCAACCAGGAATTACCTACGCTAACTAAGGCATTTAAAACATCACAGCATATATCTAGTGTCATCTAAACCAGGGAAACAAAGGCTATTCTTGACTGTAAAAAAAAAAAAAGCATCTGACTGGGCAGGTCGTTCTCCTACAGTTTAAGGGGCAGGGCCCGGTAGGCTAATCATTCACAGACCACCATCTCCCAGCTAGGAATTACCTACACTGCCTTAATGCCATGACCATTTTCCAGAAAGGAAAAGAAAATCTTCAAATAAAAAAAAAGATAAAAAACAAACCCCCCCAAAAAAGGAACAAAAACAAAAAAAACAAAAACAAAAAGAAAATTAAAAACAAGAAACATGAAAACGGTATGCAATATGCATTTAAAAAAATTCAAACATATATCACTAATTAAAAAAACAAAACAACATATCTCTGGTGTCATGGAATCCAGGGACAACTAAGCTAAAGTAAAATGAAATAATTTTTTTTTTGTTTAAGTGACTAGGCTAGTCGTTCTCCTACAGTTTAAGGGGCAGGGCCCGGTAGGCTCATCATCATTTACAGACCACCATCTCCCAGCCAGGAATAACTCACACTAACTAAGGCATTTAAAACATCACAGCATATATCTAGTGTCATCTAAACCAGGGAAACAAAGGCTATTCTTGACTTTAAAAAAAAAAAGCACCTGACTGGGCAGGTCGTTCTCCTACAGATTAAGGGGCAGGGCCCGGTAGGCTCATCATTCACAGACCACCATCTCCCAGCTAGGAATTACCTACACTGCCTTAATGCCATGACCATTTTCCAGAAAGAAAAAAAAAAAAAAAAAAAAAAAAAAAAAAAAAAAAACATCTGACTGGGCGGGTCGTTCTCCTACAGTTTAAGGGGCAAGACCCGGTAGGTTCATCATTCACAGACCGCCATCTCCCAGCCAGGAATTACCTACACTACCTAAGGCATTTACAAAATATCACCGCATATAATTATCCAGTGTCATCTAAACCAGGGAAACAAAGGCTATTCTTGACTTTAAAAAAAAAAAGCACCTGACTGGGCAGGTCGTTCTCCTACAGATTAAGGGGCAGGGCCCGGTAGGCTCATCATTCACAGACCACCATCTCCCAGCTAGGAATTACCTACACTGCCTTAATGCCATGACCATTTTCCAGAAAGGAAAAAAAAATCCTTCAAATAAAAAAAACTGAAGACCAAAAACAAACAAACAAAAAAAGGAACAAAAACAAAAAAAAAACAAAAACAAAAAGAAAACTAAAAACGAGAAACATGAAAACGGCATGCAATATGCATTTTAAAAAAAAATCAAAACATATATCACTAATTTTTGTAAAAAACATATCTCTGGTGTCATGGAATTCAGGGAGAACTATGCTAAAGTAGAATTTTTGAAAAAAAAAGATGACTGGGCGGGTCGTTCTCCTATAGTTTTAAGACTTTCTCTTTTTTCTGGAAATAGTCATGGCATTAGTGTAGGTAATTCCTGGCTAGGAGATGGTGGTCTGAATGATGAGCCCAGAGCCATCCATACACAGAGTTTGGCCAACTGTTTCAGTTGGGCACAACATGGCGTGTATTCCTTTGTTGCATGCTTGCCTAACAAAGCAACAGGCATCCATATTGTTACCCACTGGAGCAGAGTTGGCCAAACTCTATGTATGGATCGCACTGGATGAGCTTACCGGGCCCAGCCCCTTAAACTGTAGGAAAACAGTCATGTTTTTTTTTTTTTTTTTTTATTTAGAGCTATGCATAGGTTTCAACAGGTAGGTAGTAGGTAATTCCTGGCTGGGAGATGGCGGTCTGTGACTGATGAGCCCTGGGTCCTGCCCTTAGGGCAGGACCCAGTCAGGAATTACCTACACTAATGCCGTGACCATTTCCAGAAAAAAAGAGAAAATCTTGAAATAAACAAGAAAAAAAACAGGGGGGAAAACGGCATTTAATAGGAATTTGAAGAAAAAAAAATCAAAATATCTTTTTCAATAATTTTTCGGTGTCACAGAATTCAGGGACAACTATGCTAAAGTCTAAAATAAAACCCACACATACAAATATCTGGTGTCATGGAATTCACGGAAAACTATGCTAAAGTCTAAAAAAAAAAAAAACTACACAATTAAAATACATTTTACTGGGCGGGTCGTTCTCTTACATTTTAAGGGCACGGCCCGGTAGGCTCATCATTCACAGACCATCATCTCCCAGCCAGGAATTCCCTACACTCTTAATGCCATCACCATTTTCCAGAAAGGAAAAGAAAATCTTCAAATAAAAAAGAAACAAAGAGCAAAACAAAAAACAAAAAAAAAAAAAAGAACAACGGCATTCAATATGCATTTGAAAAAAAAAATCAAAATATATATCAATATTTTTTAAACATATATCTCTGGTGTCATGGAATCCATGTCATGGAATCCAACTAGGGAAAAAATAAAAAATAAAATAAATAACTGGGCGGGTCGTTTTCCTACAGTTTAAGGGCCAGGGCCGGGTAGGCCCATCATTCACAGACCGCCATCTCCCTGCCATGAATAACCTACAGTAATGCCATGGCCATTTTCCAGAAAGGAAAAGAAAATCTTCAAATAAACATGATAAAAAAGAAACAAAAAACAAAACAAAGACAAACAAAAAACAAAAATAAAAATAAATAAAACGGCACTCAATGTGCATTTGAAAAAAAAAAAATCAAAATATATATCAATGATTTTTCAACACTTATCTCTGGTGTCATGGAATCCGTTTCGAGGAATTCAAGTAAAAGAAAAAAAACATATATATATATATAAACTGGGCAGGTCGTTCTCGTAGAGTTTAAGGGGCAGGGCCCAGCTGGCTCATCATTCACATACCGCCATAGGGTCATGGAAACTAGGGAAACCTACGCTTAACTCTAGAAAAAAAAAAGCAGCATCTGACTGGGCAGGTCGTTCTCCTACAGTTTAAGGGGCAGGGCCTGGTAGGCTCATCATTCACAGACCACCATCTCCCAGCCAGGTATTACCTATACTAACTAAGGCATTAAAAAAAAAGAAAATATACATACAATTAAAAAAAACATATCTATAGGGTCATGGAAACTAGGGAAACCTATGCTTATCTCTCTCTCTAAAAAAAAGGCATCTGACTAGGCAGGTCGTTCTCTTACAGTTTAAGGGGCAGGGCCCGGTAGGCTCATCATTCACAGACCACCATCTTCCGGCCAGGAATTACATACACTATCTAACGCCCTGACCATTTTCAGAAAAAATGGCAAAATTTGGAAATGTTGGAAAATAATAACATTATATAATATACATGATATATCTGGTGTCATGGAATTCAAGGAAACCTCTGCTAAGCCCTCTAAACAAAAGAAAAAGAGAGAAACAAGCACAATAGTTTCAGACTAGTACAAGTCTTAATGCAAAAGGAGAAGTCAAAAAGCACCAAAAATGTAATGGCGCCTCTATGGTCAAGCATACGCGATTGTCAAAATCCGGCAAATTATATGCCCTACGTATGACCATTCTTCATAGGGCAAGAGGCCAGAGTCTGTCACGAAATAGTCACACAATCAAGCCCATAAGATTTGACACCTTAAAGTTACTTAGACCATCTAAGAGACTAAGTCACTGATAAACAGATAGTCATCCGGGCCTGAGCTGTCGGGTTTAGCAATTCAGAGCCACTGAAACAGACCCTCAAGTCATTTTCTCACCATCTACCCCATGCACTAAACTTTGTCAAATAGGAACCAAACAGATGAATGAAAACAAAAAATAACCAAAATGGGGCAACATTAGGTCTAATCTAATGCCCAAAGGGAACAACATCAAACTTAAAACATGTATGTGTCTGTGTCAAAAGAACAACTAAAGTGAATAATCGTAGGGGTATGGACAAAAGGCATATACAGCTTTTTATCTGGCCCCTGAACCCCCTTGAAATAAATAGAATCTCCTTAGTTTAAGGTATGGAATAGACATGATGTGGTGACAGCAACGGGGTTTCAAGTGGAAAGAAAGTGAATAGAATACATATTCATATTAGATTTAAAGTAGAATTTCATTGATTTTGAATATTGATTTAATATTTTTTATTGCATAGGTGAAGCTTAGATTGAACAAGGTTATCAAAATTCAACGCTTGGAAACATTTGAAGTAATGATTATTATCAATTATAAAATGATATAACACAGCCCCGCTATAGCACCTATAGAGCTCTTTGAACGCTGCTGAGATATGTGACGTCATACCGGGGAGCAATCCTTCCTAAGCAGACGATGCCCATAACATCTTATACATTTTCAGTGCCTATTTTGTCATCTCATCTTCACTTATTTCTCTTACTTCACTAGCGTCAGTATAAATGCTTATTTGTTGCCTCACTCTAAATTTCCTGCATGGTATTATTTTGATGAAATATGCAGCGTTAAAAAAATAAAGGAATCAATCGCTTGTAAACAAAAAAAGAAGCCATTGTATTTTCAACTGCATGCACCGCGGCATGTCGGCGTTTCAAGAGGGAACGAATACCATCCATGCTATAATTCAGCGGGCTTTACAATTCGAAAGTGTGATTTCTTTGATTGATCATTGACCCTTATCATGACTTTTTACAAACAAAAGATTTTAGTTACTAGAAACGGTTTCACTTCCCTTTTAGAATGATGTGAAATACGGTCATGGTGAAACACACCAAACTCTTTATAATTTAAAAATAATTGCATTGCAGTTACGTTCACTTGATATAGGACGTCGTCTGCTTAGGCAGGATTGGCACCTGATGTGACGTCATGAAAACATCGGTATATTTCTGGCGAATCGCTCGGATATCCCAGATGCTGAGAAGTGTTTTTATTTGTGTTATTTTTTAATCATCAAACGCGCAGTTAACGTAAAACTTATACGATTACCATCTGCAAGCTTTCTAGTTTCTAGAGATACATTATTGAGCATATTTGTGATTTGCTTTGAATATCTACTTTAAGAACTTACACACTCTTACCTTTACTTATGCCATCCGAAGTGATCCTTAAAGGAGAATGAAACCCACAAAACATTAGCAGATGGCAATAATATAAAAATGTGAGCCTGCTCCGAAAGTCTCTAAACACCCTCAATAGATGTCACCCCTATGGGTTGGGTAGCCATTTCAAATAAATTGTGATGTCAGTGTCCCACAATTGATGGAATTAACAATGGAATTCCTAATGAATACCATTTGGGCAATGCATTCAAACGCATTCAAATTAATGGATGTTTTTCATCTCATGACCGATGGTGACTATAGACATTTGGTTCAGCTGCTTCAAGCAATAGACCGGTTCGGTAATATTCAAATTTTATACATAACTTTCAATCGAAGGTTGTTCTTGACAATCTGAAAGCTTGCCCGAGGCTTGTTGGACATAGCAACAAGTAATATATGCAAACTGGATTCCAAGCATTGAGGCTCATTGATAAAAAGCAGGTTAATGGAATAGCTCGTCACTAGGTGCTCTGAGAAGAAATGTGCATATTTGTATACATTACAGAACCGGTCTATTGACATGATTGAGTAGATTATTTTGTGCTGCATCGTTTGGCATGCATTTGTTGTTGATGACTCAGAGTGTCAGACAATTATTCAAAATTGAAAAAGGAGGATAAAGAAACTGCTCACAAAAATCATCTGTGTTAAATGCCGGAATCGCAAGATAGAAATTGTTTGCAAAGGTGGGTTTGATTGACTATATCCATTGTATACTGGTCAATGTACGACTCTGAACATGCTGAAATTACAATATCCTTCAAAATGGCGCCCCTCGTGGAAGGACATTCAGCACGGAAAGGGTAAAGTTTGAAGAAATCGTTCTCCTCCCCAGGTAATCAAATGGGGGTGCATTCAAGATGGTTTAAACAAACTCACATTTCTATATTAGATTATCTGCTAATGCTTGAGGGTTGTTGATCTCCTTTACCGGAATTGCCATTAACTATATAGAATACACTTCTTACTTTTTTTCGATATGATTTCTCTTTTCTTGCATGATGCGAACACAGCAAATCAAAACATCCACCCAACCAAAACGTTTGCATGGTGCTAAAACAAACAGTGTATTCCTCTTGTTTTGGCCCAATCCTTAAAAGCCCTTTAAACAAGGCAAATTTGTTTCACACGATTTTCTTACCACCCTGATCCCATGAAATCTGCTTCTCATCCACCCAGTGTCGAACCTGATGCCTGGGTCCTCACAGTTCAGGTGGCAAAACAGCATGCAGGAGAGTTGCTGGTGGTTGCAAAGACAAATTTCCTACCGTGCCATCTTCACATGAAATGACGTGAGACAGCCCTGGAGATGAAGAGCAAGAAGAGAAAGAGGTGAAGCCTGCTGACCAATGGATGTATGTGAGTGGAATGTAGTGTGAAGTCAGTGTTTTGGTTAGAGATCTAACTTCCTATGGTGAGAAGAATGAGACCCATAGGCCAGGGGGAACTCCAGGACGAGAGGCTAATAGGAGGGGGAGGGAGGCGCGATGGAGGGAGCGCTCCAATTCCCACAATCAGACCCCTGGGGAAAATCCTTTCTTAATGATTAAAAGCTGATGTAAATTTTGCACTAGGGGTAGGCTGCAGATTTCCTTTGACACATGATTTGTTCATATTGGCCAACTTTTCAGAGTTACATGTACATAAAAATGTTCATATTCTTTCCATTTTTCCCCATTCAAATCTTCTGCCAAAAGATTTCTTCCCTTCAAGTCCCAGAAATTGTTAACTACTTAACATTCTTTGAGTAAATATTTGGTTATTTTTTACACATTTCAACCCACTGGCATTGTTACGGGTTTTATAGGAGAATCTGCTTTAATCCATGAAATTTATATGTTTATTAACTATTTAACCTTCTTTAAGTAAATATTCGGTTATTTTGTACATATTGTAACCTATTGGCAAAAGATTATTGCTAAGGGTATTAAAGAATAATTTGCTTCAAGTCCCGGAAATTCATATATTTATTAACTATTTAACCTTCTTTGAGGAGATATTTAGTTATTTTGTATTTGATTCTATCATTTCTTTGCTTCCTTGGAGCATTTTGAAATGCAGGTTTTGGGGAAAAGGACAAAAGCATCCACAGTACTTTGTTCAGAAAAAAACACACCAATGCTCTTTTTAGTATCTTCATTTCTCATCCACAATACTTTGTTCAGAAAAAAATCACCAAGGCTCTTTTTAGTATCTTCATTTCTCATACACTTTCGGTGTATATTTTGGAAAGACCTAAATAATGTAATACCTTCAAGAATGCACTAAACATATACATGAGTATGCCCAGACCTCTGTTATGGCACACTTGCAAGCCATACAGATTGACGTTACAAATGTACCTTTCAAGTAAGCCTACACAGATGAAGGATGAGTTTAGAGAGGGAGAGGGAGAGAGAGAGAGAGAGATAAGTTGTCGCCAATTCAGAGTTGTCCTTCAAAGTAGTGGGGTTTTCACACAATGTGCTAATTCATCTATAGAGGTCTAGGAATCCAGTAGCTACCACCTTTTAAAAGTAAACCACAGTGTTCTAAAATCATTAGATGTGGAAACAAAAACGGTGTATGTCTGCTCAGGTGAAAGTCACAGCAACATATTACATGCCTGAGAAAAGGGCTTAATCATTAGCTTCTGTTTTCTTGTATCATGTGTATGGTGCTCGTGTCTGTCCACCATGGTACTCCAATCATAATGGTTAAAGCTGAGCCCTCTGTAGTGCTCCAGCATAGCAGTTACCAGTTTATATCTGGGTACGGTGCAAAAAGGCATATGAAAATAATACCTACAAATACTAGTGCCAAGCTGGTTTAACCTCTTGTTTGTAAGTTCAATAACTAAAAAAGAACTATATCAGGTGCCCATTTACACCTAGGTGAAGAACGACAAATGAAGATTAAATGCCTTGCCTGAGGATACTATAGTGCCAGGCTAGGTTAGGTAAATAACTGAACCACTATACCAGGTACCCATTAACACCTGGGTGAAGAGAGGCATATGAAGATATTGCCTACGAATACTTGTGCCTACGAATACTTGTGCCAGGTTGGTTTAACCCCATGATTGGAACATTATACCATAACATGAAGAATGGTCTACCTTGAATAACACTGTGGTTTACCTTTAAACCTCAACTGAGTGGGATGAAATTTTGTCATTACTGTGTCTATTGCCTCTCTTAAAAGTCCATAGAAATAACTATAATTGGAATAACACAAATATATGCTATGGATAATAAATAATGAAATTTAAAAAACCAGTGAAGAAATAATATTAATTTTATATCAATAATATGAAAAAAAAAATGGTTTTATGATACTCATAATAAAGAAAATGGTAACAAGAACGAATAATACGTTAACAAAATGAGAATAATGATTATGATGATGATAATAATAATAATAATAATAATAATAATAATAATGATAATAGTAATAATAATGATAAAAATAATATACTACTATCAATAATAACAATAGAAATAATAATAATAATGAGAATAATGATAATAATCAATATTTGTAGTAATAAATTTTAATAATAGTATAAATTCATATTAAATAATAGTGATAACAATAAAAAGGTGAATAATTTATGAAAAATCAATAATGAATAATAAATCTCAAGAAAACAGATTGCTCACATGGGTGGAACAGTTGTTCATTCAAAATACAAAAGTGATCCCTTAGTCCTAGTCCTACTGACCCAATATCTCCTGCAACACCATCAAAACCAAATAACCACCCAATAGAACCCAAACCAAACCAAATAAACCCGCATCAAAAGACAACCCAATTGAAACCACGCCCTAACCACCCATACCAAAACTGGAAAGATAATCCCTAACCCAAACAAAATCAATGAACAACTGGAAAAAAAGACAATAAAACAAATATCAAAAAGAACAAATGATGAAAACCTGGCAAACCCCTTCTTCCTTGAACTCCTTCCACCGCCATTTCGACCTCTGCACCTCCTCTCTCCTCCACGTCCTCCTCCTCCTGTACCTCCCTCTCCTCCTCTCCTTCCACTTCGCTCTCCTCCTCCTCTTGCTCCAGCTGTCTCTCCTCCTCCAGCTCCTCCTCCGAATCCGTCTCTAGCCTAAGCTCCCAGTCCTCCTCCTCCTCCTCCTCCTCCTCTACCTGCCTCTCCTCCAGCTCCTCCTCTTCCTCCATCTCACTCTCCTCCTCCTCTACCTGCCTGTCCTCCTGTTCATCTCCTCCTTCCTCCTCCTCCTCCTCCTCCTCCATGACCTCTTCCACCATCTCTTCCATCACCTCTTCCACCGCCACTGCCTCCTGCTCCAGGGCTTCTAGTGCCGCCAATTCAGCCTGCTCTTCCTCCAGCCTGAGCAGTAGATTGTCTGAAGATAATCCACAAGATGATCGTTACCATTCTGAAACAGGGGCTTTGTTATTTCATTATTCCTTATGTGTGATAATGTATGTTAAATCTGATCTGTAAAATATGACAGTTCGACAGATCAAACGCTTCCAAATTCCAAGTAAAGATGATAAAAACAAATAATTATGTCAAAATTCTTAATCGATGTTTAGTAGTCATTATCAGAGGTAAAACTTAATTATGTCTGTATATAACATATTCTGTTTGAAATGTAACATTAATTTTCTTTGTTTTAGAAATGTTGCTTTGAAGAAACACATTAAACTTTGATGCAATCTGCTTTTTCTTTTTCTAAACTAAAGAAAAGCACACCTTACTTTAAGGATTTGAATAAGATCTATTGAAATACGAGGTAACTTGTACATTATATTTTTTTTAAGTGTTGACTTCCTTTAAGCATATTAAGAGTATAAATAAATAGTTAAGGCAATCGCGTTAAGAAATTAAATTTGTCGATGCTTTGAACAATATTTCACGTTTAATTATTTTTGTTTTTACGAGAAGGATCTTTCCAGTTTCTCCCTATGACCAGTATGAATACCCATTGCTTTCTTCATCCATTTAAAAAGCAGAGAAATATAGAGTGTTGTTTTTTATTCAAATCTTCAAATTTTGATAAATGAGTATAATTACAATACAATATTTTCAGCAAAAATCGGAACATCTCCTTAAAATAGGAGCCCCGTCCCATACACACCCTCTCGGTTGTGTAAGCAGTTTACACATCTCACAGTTTTCTATCAAAAGGAAACATTACAAATATATATGTAATTGTAAGAATTTGAATACATATATATATATATATATATATATATATATATATATATACATATATATAAATTCAGTGAGATAAAAATATTAAATTCACCAATTATTTATATAATTATATATGTATTTACATGTATCTATATTTCCATTCATTTCGATTTATTCTTCTATTTTCACTATTCCGAAGCAGACATTTATTTTATATTCATATATATATCATAACGTTTAAAGTTTCTGATTTTCTATGATAAATTATTCTTAAACAGTGTTCCATTGCTTCAAAGAAATATCAGACTTTGTTTACTTGAGAAAATACCAAAGTTGGGTATACTTTTTTGATACGCAGTGTATATTAAACACCACGCAAGTCGATATCATGTACATGTATAACAATACTTACGGTGCTGTGTGCACTTCGGATTATCGCCGCGGTGGAACCTGGCATCCCTGCTGCGTCGTACCATTTTCCTTGTGATGGCCGAACACTTTATACTGGCCGTCTGGCTATAAGATTAGCAAGACTGTATGGCAGCAAAGAAGAAGAATAACACATCAGGGTATGAGCATGATTAGACAGATATATAATTTAGGCAAGGAAGAGGAGCATTAGCGCTATTTTGTCATTAGATTTCCATATTGTGGGGTTAAGATCATAATTGACATGAAATGTAATTTCACTTATTTTGTTCTGATCTACGCTCTCGTAGGGCTATTGACATGTGGTCGGTAACGTAAATAAATTGTCCTTATTCTTCCCTTAATACATTACTGTCTATATTAGTGATTGCAATTTCTTACGTCATTAGAGCCGATTGATAACTCTGGCATGAGGGAGAGGTGTGCACAGATTGACTGTTGTTGTTGTTTTTTCGGTTGTGTCAGAGAAGAATTATGTTTCTGCGTTTAGAAACGTTGTATTAAGTTATATATAATAAGTATTATTATTATTATTTTCATTATTATCATTATAATGATTATTATTATTATTATTATCATCAATGTGAAGAGTCACGAAGGTCATTTAATTTTGTCTGATACTGTTCATCTTTTGTATGTAGTCCATTTTCCAAAATGCATCTGTAGTGGATATGCGACTATCTATCATGGTATCTTCTCCCGGCTTGGAGGTTGATTGCAACATTTTCCACACATCTCTGTTATTTGCACTTCTAGATCACTCTTGGGGAGTTACAAAATCAAAATGGGGAAAAAAGATAATTTTGAACACGACAGATTATTTTCTAGTTTATATCCACTTACTCCATTGTAGGACAAAAATGACACTCAAATCAGGTTAGAATTTTTTGTTAATCTTGCTATTAAGAACCAGCAAATATTGACGAAAAGTTTTGGACATGTTGGAAGATGCAACATCGACAAACAAGCCAGGAAAGATAAACAGTAGATGAAAGCGATTAGATTTATCTTTTTATGTTGTTATCTGCGATTTTAGTCATCCAAAAAACCCTATTTTTGTCTCGGAATATGAAGCACCTGGTATGGGAATTTTGTGTTTCGGAATTATGAACCTTCAGGAAAACAACTCCCCTACCCTAACAACTATGGCGTGAATGGATATGCAGCAGCTATTAATTAAAACAACAACATAAAATCATCCCCGCATTCAAAGAAAAACAAATGAAAGTGGTATTTGAATGACCTACTCTTCATCGGGGATTTCCGGGCGATGCTGGTAACAAATCCGGGTCAGATGCTTTGTCTTACGCTTGCAGCGCTCCCGCTTCGTCGTGAGGGACAGGCACCTATGTGAACCTTTGCCAAATTGGGCTCGATTGCGAGGTGGATCCATGTCTATGATTACAAAACGAGAGTAAAGAAAACAAACAAACTGAAATAACAGATGGATGTTTCATCAGAATATATCCAAAAACAAATCGCAATCCAAGAATTTGTAAGCTTTTGGAGATGTTATCAAATGTATACACTGATTGATTTGTTTTTGTGTGTGTGTGGTTTTTTTCATTGAACTTGTAATAATTGTATTTGGGGGGCAAGAAAGTTTGGGGAGGTCTGTAAATTGCACTGATTCCAGATTTTCACATTTCCTTAAACTGTAATAATATAGATTGTAAACTATTCCGTTCTTCTCCTCGTTTGTGAAGAATAGATTATTCAATAGGCCACCTCAAAGTGGAACCAACTCTTTATCGAGTAATCTATGAGGAATATACAATTACTACGATAAACTGCTTAGTGAGAAATATTCAGACATCATAAAAAAAATAAAAAATAAAAAAATAAAAAAAAAAAAAATAAAAAGTATTTTTGAAAACTGGCACGACAAGTTTTTGAAAATTATGGTTTTGGTTATAAAACGTAACCCAACCTTGAACTACAAACCGCAATGAGCAATAGGAGTTTATGTAAAGAATGTTATTAATGAAATATCACTTTAATAAACTATATTTGTTTATCAAAATTCTATATTAAGTTACACATCACTTTGGGAGGCACAATAAAGTGTGTTTATAATTATAGTACCACCTGCAATCTTATTCATCTTAATAATACGAAGCACCTTCTTCATGAATTTGACTGTATACTTCTTGTCCTCTCATTTAATCATATACATACCGTCGTGATAACTTCGGATAACTTGTTGAAGAATACTTGATCATATACCAAAGGAGAGAAAAAGAGAAGTTATGTGATAATTTCCACATTATATGCATCTATATCATGCATATGCTTTTTGAATAATGATCAGTACTTTATATATAACTGACATCAGAACCAATCAAACGTAGATGCTATAGCTACAGCACGACATGCCAAACCCCGATTTATGGAGGCCGAAAACCGGCCCGTAGCCCCCCCCCCCCCCCCACCTATCTGATTACACAGTAAAATATATGTTTGTGTGTGTGTGTGTGTGTTTTCTCTCCCTTTTTTTTTTAGATTTTAGACCCGAAAGGCAGCTGAAAGACATAATATTTGTTTTGTTTTGTTTTGTTTTGGTTTTTTTTCAATTTATTAGCACCCAAAGAGACATTTTTCGATACTGTGCTCTTTACTTTTTTTTTTTTTTTTACAGAAGCCTGGATCTGGCCCTGCATGGTTTCGTCTTCTTTTATAGATTTGATCTCATTTATAGGCTAAAATTGGTTTTTAAGGCCGGTTGAACACCTTCAATTGGAATGGGTGTGTAAAAACGGCATGTATTAAGGTAGTTTATGCACTCTAACCCCCTAGAGTTAAGAAGAAGAAGCCTATTCAGATAAAACGAAATACATAAAAGAAAAATGTCTGTCATAATAAAGGAAATGATAATCGTATCGGTGCTTGCTTACATGTTTATCTATCTGATTGATTATCGATTGATTAATGCAATGACTTTTTTAGTCAAATGAAGAATTATTTCAGGGTTAATAATCATGGAATTGTTCTAAATCCTCCTAAATTGTGGATGATTTTCAAGCTCAGTCACAATGCGACCTTGCCGAACAGTGTTAAGCATGGGTTGTATAAAGCAGTGTTTTAAACTGAAGCTAAGCGGCACGTATCAAGCCCAACGGAGCGAATTTGTATTCAAGATATTACATTATTCATTGAAATCAAATTCGAAATATCTTAAAACATCCAAATCAATAGTGTATGCATATGCATCAATTATTGAAAATGTATCAGTCAGCGGTGTAGCTAGGATTTTTCGGGGGACGGCCGGTTGGGGTCTCCACCTTTTTTGTGGAGGAAGGAGGCACTAGGGGAAAAAAAAGTTGTGTTGAATGATTAAATGATATGCTCAACTGCAAAGCTTCCGAGCAAGAAAAATGCTTTGATGTATTGGAACTGGACATATAATGAATCACCCGATTGGATATTAAATTTTCATTTTATTTCCTTTTCCAAATTTTTGAAGAGGGAACATGTCGGGGGAAGAGAAACTTTATGGGACATGCGCCTCCAGCGGCAATGGTACATGTCCAAAATGTTTTAATCATAATGACATGAGGCTAAAATGTGTGTTTGCTCTCTTCGCTCGCTCACAAATAGCTACGAACAGATTGTGCTGTCACTACTAACACAATAGATATTAAATGAAGGTAAATTCTAGTCATAATTTACAAATTATGGAAAGGCGAGTTAATGAGGCCAGTTTCACACAAATTAGGGCCCGGAAAAGTAATTTTACTGAAATAAATGGACCACCTTTGTTCCAAATCCACCCCGCAAGTGGGCGGGGGGGGGGGGGGGGTCGTCTCTTTTTTTTCGAATATCGACTTTTCATTTTCTAAAATTTAGCGAGCAAGCAAAGATGTTGATCCTTTTCGTGGTGACAGCTACTAGTAGTGGATTTTTATAAATTCATTTATAGTGTTTATCAGTAAGGAAAGATATAAAAAATAACAAAGAAACAACATCGTAACCAAAGAATGAGGTTACAGTTGCCCAAATACTGGTGGTTTTTATATTCTAAGAGGGGGAGTTTGCTGAAATTTCTCTCACCATCCCCCTCTTACACATATGGAAATATATCTGTAAGGAGAAAACACATCAAATTGTGCCTTTTTAATTCAGAGAGCATGTGAGTAAAAGGATTGTTAGCACTCTTCATGTTAATTACACTAATCATTGTTTCAAAGTACTGATTCGACGCAAATCTTAAAATAGTATTCGATTGCAATGGAGAAAAGAGAAATGCAAAAGCTGAAATAGCTCGGTTTCAAAATTCAACTTTAAAAAGGAGTCTTAATTTACCAAATTAAAGTTTATAATTTTTGAGCTGTTAAGAATAATTATCATCTTGTCCTTGATAAAGCACACCAGGCTACATCGGATTCTGGGCGTTGTGGCGTGCGCCTGTAATCCAGCTGACAGTGGAAGTTATAAACTGATTCAGCGGACCCAGGTTCGAAACTGAGTCACGTCTTTCGGATGGTGACGTTAAAGGTCGGTCCCCAGACGTAAATAATCATATCTGATTGATACACGTCTGTAAAAACCCAATTACACACACATTCGGAAAAACGAAAATTCGACTTGAATACAGCATATAAATATATTCACATAAAACATAAAGACAGATATAAGCAAGTAATCTTTATAATATCCTGAATGCACTAAAATAAATACAACAAACAATAACAACGACAACTAAAACAAACACATGAATACACAAAAACTGTGTAGTGCATGTAGGCCTATGTACAGGATCACATTAAAAGCATGGGTGCATATTAAATGTCAAAGAACTATATGTTAATCACAAAGAAAGTTAACGTGAAATTGCTTTTATAGGCAGACCGTGTCAAACAAAATATCACATTCATTGATACGACAACAGTTATGCATTAAATCTTGAAATTAGGCTCCCATCCAACAAACCCATGGATAAAGAACATACAGCACGTAAACAGCATACACAAATGCGCGCGTAATGTACGGGATTGGCGCCACACGATAGTAAAGGCCTATAGGACAAGCTGTCTTTATCGGATTAGAAAAAAATACAATTTGACTGAGTTTTAACTCGTATCTGACTAAGGTTTTCACATTGTAAAGTTGAAGGATGTCAAATTTATTTTTTGTAGTAATTTTTGTTAAAAATCCTTCATTAATATATTTAAAAATTGCTCTGAATATTTGATTAGATTTTCACTTTTTGAAAAATCAAAGGCCACAAAATCTGTGTGTATCAGTAATTAATTCAGAGCACAACAATGGCCATTGTGCACTGCAGATGAAATTCCAAAGCACCTCTTTTTATCCAGTCATGAATCAATATCATTAATGACACTGGATAGCAAAAAGTTGGTAGAAAATGACAGGTGTGATGCACAATTTTTTGTGTTCTGAATTAATTACTGACACACGCAGATTTTGTGGTCTCATATTTTCAAAATGTGAAAATCTAATCAAACATTCAGAGCATTATTTCACGAATATTAATACAGGAAATTTCACAAACTTATTACAAATAAATTTGACATCCTTTAATTTTACCCTTTGAAAATCTCGGTCTGGTACGAGTTAACACTTTTGAGTTATTAACAATCAAAGGTGTCTTTTTTTTTAAAGCATGAAATAGTTTTTATAGACAGACAATGCCGGAGATAATTTCATAATTATGTCAATTGCATCAAATGTTAACATTCATCAATATGACGACAATAATTCAATAAATCTTGAAATTAGGCACCCGAACACAAAATATACCATCGACACAAGTCATATCCGAGGTTACTTTAGGATAAAATGACTATACAAATATACAAAATGATACACATGCTGCTACACATACCTGGAAATGTGTTCTTAGATATCCGAGACAACATACATCGCCTTAATCCAAATTAAAAACATTCTTTATCAAAACAATCTCTGGTAGACATGAGAAAGTAAATTGGTCGTAAGATAGAGCCAAAGAAGATGATGTTCACTTACCAAATACCTTGAGCTACGCTGAAGAGTCAGTGAAATTTCTTGGTTTTATACCAGATCATGATCAGAGATGCTCGCATTGAACATGACCACTCAGCTAGATCAGACTCAATAGATGACAATGTCAACTTGTCCATTAGCCAAACATTCTATTCTGATCGTCCTTGCTCATCGTTAACTCTCTGAAAGACGGCTTTGTCAAGATAGGGGTAGTCATTGTCCCCTTCAACTCTGACATGGTCGTCCCAAGCAAGACCAAGCACCAAGCCTGTAACAAACTAAATCAGTAGAACGTTGTAAACACTGGATTAAGAAGAATACATATTAAAACGATTACTTTGCAAATCTGCTTTAATAGTGTCCAGTCTTTTTCATTTCTTTAGGCAATGAAATTTTGCTTGCAATGGCACTGCAACAAGAAACAGAGACACCCCCCCCCCCCCATGGCTAAAATATTGAAAGGAAGAAAAGGGTTAATAGAGAGAGAGGGGGGGGGGGCAAAAAGGAGAAAACAGGGGGAATGGAAAGGGCATACAAAAATAAGAAGCTATGACCCCTCCCACACTCACCACTAATCAATGGCCTTGTTAATTTGCATTTAATCCATCGAGTAAACGAGTAAAGCGGTCCAGCGGCAACCCCACTCCCCCCCCCCCCTCCCCCACCGATGGTATCGCGCACCCTTTAGTGTCTGGTTTGACGCTACGCCATTGTATGCTTGTATTCGCTGTTGGTATAGGTAAGACAATAACCCCCCCCCCCCCCCCTCTCTCTCTCTCCCCCCCTCTCTCTCTCTCTCTCAGTTCACCAGCCTCTGAGGTTGTCAAAGAGCATTATTTGGCCATACACAGTTTTAACTGTTCAACCTCCGAAATGGCGTAATGACCATAACTTGCTACGAACCCTTCAAACTTATATTCTTTATTATTTCAAAAGTTTTGGAAAACTGTGGCAGAAAGCATTTGATTTTCATATTTCATATATAAAAGCACAGATATAATACCATCTGCGCAAGAAGTGCTATGAAATAAATTTGACAAATGCAAACAATTTAGATGACTCTCTTTGGTAATAAATACACAATTGGCCATTTTGTGTAATGTATTCAAATTTGATGCTTACCTCTTTGTCAAACTCCTAGTAGTTAACTATGACATCCACCTATATCAAGAGTAATAATGCAGATTGCAAACATTAAGTGTTGCTAGGTTGGGCAAACCAAGAGTTTATCCAATCTATCAACGCCTAATGCATGGAATTCGCATTCTATCGAAAAAGAATAGCTTTTTACAGAATTGTTGAATGTAATAGTTTGTCACTATAGGCAAACCTGTATTAATTTGAATACATAATGAAAATGGCCTATTGTGAGAAATTAAAATGAGAGAATAATGGTGCCTGCTATATCAAAGTACGGTACCCCATTGCTTTCCTCCCTATTTTGAGATTTTTGCAACTTAAGGTTGAAAAAATATCTCCGCCGGGAATCGAAAGCGGGTCCCTGGCTTAGAACGCAAATGCCTTCCCCACTAGGCCATTTTCTCTCCTTTTCATTACTCACAATTAAATATGTATTATTTTTTGAATATCTTTTATATATATTTTTCACCATTTGAGGGAAGGGATGGCACGTGCCTCCGCGCTTTTC
Organism: Heliocidaris tuberculata; assembly: GCA_025618425.1. NCBI lineage: Eukaryota > Metazoa > Echinodermata > Echinoidea > Camarodonta > Echinometridae > Heliocidaris > Heliocidaris tuberculata. The sequence goes on from CM046841.1 coordinate 40,521,168, forward strand.
TTACAATCAAGCGTTCTTTGCCAACAGATATTACGATACACAAACACACACACTGTTTTTTTTAATGATCTTTATTTTTATTCCACTCGATAATTATACATAAATCATAATAATATATATCATAAATCAACATTGCAATAAAAGTATATAACAAATAAAGCAAGTTATCATGTAAAATTTTCTATAAATGAATAACTGAAATTCAAAACTTTAAAGAAAGCATTGAATGAAATCTTTTCATAAAATAGCCCCCCGCCCCCCCCCCCCCTGAACAAGGGAAACAATATACATGTACATGTAAATCATGTAAATCTTCCTTTCATTGAATTCAATCAAATGATAAAAATAATTCTTCATTACAAAATGGAACTGACTTAGACAGAGTGACTCATACAAGAACGATAAAATTTATAGGTTATCAAGCATACTCATGAGGTAAAAACATCCTAAATTACATAGGCCTACAGTCAGAAAAAAAGAAAGAATGAAATCAATAAATCAAAACAAATTACACACCTCCCAAAGTAAAACATTACCAAAGCCCCCCCCCCCCCCACACACACACACCCCCTCTCTCTTTCTCTCTCTCTCTCTCTCTCTCTCTCTCTCTCACACACACACACCCAACACAATAACAGTAAGGATACCCGTTCACACTCATATTAACCTTCAGTTCTTCCCGGTTTTTTTAAGTGTACTGTCAACCTACCCGTTTTCGTAGCTAATTCCTTTTCTTCCTCTGTAAAATACGGAATAATTTTCTGTATCTTGAAACTGAAAGGTAAATGACCTTCTGCCCATAATTTAAAAATTGTAGATTTCAACCAAATTATGATGGTATTCACACAATTAATTCTATTTGAGTTACCCGATAATCCTATATTATATCTCGCTACTTCATATCCCTTAATTCAACTACATCAAAGTGTTAAATAGTAAATTGACATAAGTCTTTGACCTTAATTCACACAACTGGAAAATAAGTGTAGGTAGGTTTCTTTGTCCTTTTTTGCAGAATGAACAGAAATCGTCCTCAACAAAACCAAACTTCGTAAGCTGTACTTTTGTGTATATGACTCAGTGTAATAGCATGAACTGAAATTCTCTCTGTTTTCTGATAAGTGTTGTGCTCCTTGCTGTTACGAAAAGATTACTTAGTTCTTTATCCGTTAAGTCAAATTTGCTTCTACAATTCTTTACTTTCAAGTTATATGATTTACGTAGATCTTTGACAAAACAGTCATAAATTTTCTTTGATTTTGTAGCCTGAAATATTGTTATCTGACCAGATATATTTAGGTTTTCATCGAAAGCAAACAAATCAACTTGTTGAAATTTAACAGAGGGTGGCATTCTTCCAACTAGTGGGTATAACATGTACAATTTCGATAATATGAAGCAATTGATTCGCGTTTAACCCAATATTTTGGAAATGTGTGTGTGTGTGTGTGTGGGTGTGTGTGTGTGTGTGTGTGTGTGTGCGTGCGCGCGCGCGCGCGCCCAAGCGTGCGAGCACACACACACACACACACACACACACACACACACAAAAGGTTGTCCTTGCATCACATAATTAGATCTTTCATAATTAGTACATTGATGTTGCATGTGATACTGGAAGTGACCTGTATCTCAACTTGCTTGTTATAGTCCGTTGTCATATGGTCAAACATGGGAAATTTTGTGAGGATTGTTGGAAACATACATTTTTGGAAATATAATTTCATGGCTAAAACTATAAACGTTGTTTCCAAATTTAAAATGGGTCTAAAGTTACTTTTCAGGTATTTTTAGAATGCTGATTTTGGTCAGATTTATGATTTTCGAATTATTTTTTTTTAATTACCCTTAATTGCAATAGGGATATGAATTACCACTGTTTGAATAGAAATTATATTAGAGATGACTTTTGTGAAGAAAAAAAAATAATGCAGAAAATATATAAATTATCAAAAATATGTTTTTATTCATATCTCATTTTATACGTGGTAGAGATCGATGCAGCGTACTTACATTAAATCGTAAATCATTAAAAAAAATTAATTAATTAATTAATGTTTGACATAATATTCATTATAATACTAGACAATATAAAATATAATACATTATTAACCATATCAGACATCTGAGCAATGCAATTTTTACATTTTATTGCCCGGCTTTGACAAGCCAACAAAATTGCGGGCCGATAAATTGTTTATGCCCGGTTTCGAAAGTCAGTGGGATTTTGTGTGTTAAATAGTGGGCAATAAACTGTATTTTTTTAAAAAATATTTTCGAGTTTGCATGTAGATGTCTGATTCTGTTATTAATAATGATATGGACTGGCTATTTTGGGGGGATAGTTCAGGCAATAAATGTTGTATCCCCCTCAAGGCCAGTCGATATTATATTAATATTATATGATATAATATTCATTTTATTATTTATTTGAAACTATGTTGGCACACTGAGCGACAGTCAAAATCAAAAGTTATAGGTAAAAAAGAATCACTAGAAGAGTGCTATACAACACGATCACCTACAATTCTCTTCTTCATAGTTTAACTTCTCACTCAGTATTTTGTTTTTATCAATATTATTATTAGTAGTAGTTGTAGTAGTAGCAGTAGTAGTAGTAGTAGTAGTAGTAGTAGTATCATTATTATTATTATTATTATTATTATAATTATTATTATTTATAATGATATTATTATTATTACACTGTATTACTAATATTACTGACATCATCATCATCATCATTATTGATTCAGTTTTGAATTGATACTATTACTTTTATAAGTTTATGTGTGTCAATCAGAGAAAAGAGAAGAAATCTGTTTTCTGTGTGCCTATGCCGCTGCCTCTCTAATTGAATTTTGTATTTCGTTCTTGTCATCATCCCACTAGAGACAGTCTGAGAGCCTGCCCCACAGAGTCACCCATCAAACCCATTTGACCCCAGAAACCTCATTTTGGAGAAACGCCGATTCAAAACGCACCCTTTTGTGAGTTTTACATAGTCGTTTTAAACTTGTGATTATACAAAGAGACTTATGACGCAGCCGTGTTTTTAAATTAACGGGTACCAAAAAGCCTTATTCTTGCCTGAAAAAATGTGAGCATAAACGCAATCAAAGTCTAATGCTAGAAAAGAAAAATAACCAGAAAGATTATAATTATAACAAGCCAACAACATAAATGTCATTTGATTGTGAGTTTGTGTGGGAAAATGTTACTACCGTCGAAGTAATACAAACACACCAGCGCCCCCATCCCTTCCCCGATGGGGTATTCAAGACAGAGTCGGTGTACGGTCCGAAAAGAAAACACAAAATCTATATACTTTATTTACTTGCCGGGCAATGTAAAAATACATGTAATGGATTAAGAAATTACTTCCAACAGGAGGGTAATATACGTGTCTGAACAAGTGATGAGCGATTCTACTGGCCAACTAGCATCGACTAGTGACCTTTCCTAAATTTGTGGTAAAGGGTGATCCGTAAAACGTTATCCAAGTTGGTAATAAAAAAAGTGTCCTCATGTTAGGCAACTTTTTTCATTCAATTGTTTTAAAAATGTGTGTTTAGGTCATACGTAACTGCCAAATAACAGCCCCCCTCCCCGACCCCCTGTTTGTCAATCCAACCAGACAACATGATCCCATTCCATCCCAGATTATGATTTCAGCTCTATGTTTTTTTTTTCTGTCTTCAGATGTGGGGGTTGGGGTTCGTTTATGCCATTGAGGAAAATTGTGAGTGAAGCAGAATGAAGAGATAGGAGTATGCTAGGGAGAGATATATTATGTATAAAATGTGTTCGCTATTTCAACAAAAAGGTAGTATGTTTTGAAGACCCAATACGATATTAAACATATCAATAAAAAAGAAGACACGGAGCTATGCCCAACGCATGTTTAAAAAATAAATTAAGAATGACATTCACACGGGTATATTATACCTAAGTTCATAAACGGTTTCATAACACGGATCGCATGACCAAACGTATGTCTGTTTTAAAGTGAAATTAAAGGTGGCATGTGTGAGGGCAAAGTTTGTTTCGAATACGATCCTAGAGTTTAGTCCCAGATGGATACCAAGGCTCAGATAACTCGGGATGGAGGCTATGAAAATTGTATGTTGTATCAAATCATACCGTAGTTACCGGTTAAAATACAGCATGCTATTCGAGCACGGTATGGGAAACTTTTATCGTGGCGTGTTGATACAATCAACAAGCTCATACTCCTCATAGGACGAAACTGAAGGCCCTCTAAAGAATACGGGAAATAATTTGACCTTTTTGTTTCCTGCCTAACCTTTTTTTTTCTGTGTGGCTCTTGGGTGAATCGGCAATGAGAATGTTTAACCTGCTGTAGCGAACTCTGTGAAAGTTCAATTAAAGTATAACCACTTTAACAGATCGATAGAACTCAATACCCTTGATATTGAGGCGTTAGTCACTTTGGTTTTCATGAACGTTTTTATTTGCCACTGCAATGCAAAACAAGACAGAGCATCTTCCAAATCTGATAGATTATGCAGTCTTCAAATTTCATGTTTTGCCAACGTCATCTGTTTTCTTGAAATTGCATAGCCTCGAGTAAAAATGGTGGACACCGAGTTTTACGACGTGGGACTCTTCACAGCCTGGGATTATGTCGTGCTCGCAGCGATGCTGGCTGTTTCGGCTGGCATTGGCATCTTCTACGCCTTCACCGGTGGCAAACAGTCGACTACCCGTGAGTTCCTGCTCGCCAATCGTAACATGAACCCGATTCCGGTTGCGATGTCGCTGGTAGCAAGTTTTATCTCGGCGATCACCGTACTGGGAACGCCAGCCGAGATGTACTTGAATGGACCCATGTACTGGCTGTATGGAATAGCATTCATTGGTACGGGAGTCGTCACGTCGCTCTTTCTACCAACATTTTATCGCTTAGGTGTGACAAGTGCAAATGAGGTAGGTATCTGCAAAAATATATATTTTTAAAAAGTATTATTTGCATTGGGACAATGATTTTATGTTATTGTTAAAGCGATCGACCACCGGCCAACACTGAGACTAACATTCGAATGGGGAATTTCGGCGCAATTAACCTGCCCTTTTTGTTGTTGACCGGCCCTTTTTAAACCAAAGTATTGACCGGCCATTGTGGAAAACTCCCCAAACTCGCCAACTCCCATTCCTAATTTTGAATACACACTAGCGTTAAAAAAAAAAACAACCTGTTCCAGGTGGTACTCGTGTCCCCCCCCCCCCCCCCCGGGAGATCTGAGAACCTTTTTTTTTTCGTTTGTCAGAGAAACATTCTCAATTGAAAAGTGAAAAATATCCTTTATGTCTGGATTTGAATTTGAATTTGAAAATTCAGAGACCAGATTATGTGTTTGTTTGTTTGTTTGTTTTCTTTTTGAGGGGAGGGAGTGATTAGAGGGGCTATGCTCCTCCCAATTAAAACCCCACAAGCAGTCAAAGAATCATAGTTCAATCACTGAATTGATTTTTTCGCGATAAAACTACCATCCAACCGAAAATTAGTTTATAATAAGCAATTCTGGCCTTAGCATGTGTCGAACAATCTGATAAGTAGCTCCGGAAAACCACCAAAAAGACAGAGACAAAGCGGAACTACCGTGCGCCTGTTTTTAAAAAGCCGATTACAATGTTCCATCCAGGGGCGGCGCCAGGGTATTTTGATAGGAGGGGCAAGACGACCTAAAGATGACTTCATATTTTTTCTCCATTAAATAACAGGGGTAATATAGAGTTATATGTTTAAGACCTCTTTTTTTAATACTCCTCTTTCTTCTTTCTTCCTTTTTCTACCCTTTTCTTCCTCCTTTTCTTCGTTTTTCTTTTTTTTTCTTTTTTCACTACTTGAAAAATCATAGGGGGGGCGGTCGTCCCCTCTGCCCCCCCCCCCTGTAGCGCCGCCCCTGGTTCCATCATAAAGGATGGGGCTCATCAAGTCATAAAATGTATTACACCGAAACTAATTTTAGTCGATCACTCCCACACTTTTACACTTCCCACATTTACCTGCGAGGGCATATTCTTTAGGGTGCACCGGTGCCATGGGGTGGGGGAGGGGGGGGGGCGGTGCACGCACTGGAATTTCTAGGTGGGTTAGGTCCGGCTCACACGAGGCGTCATTTGGTGACGTTCAGAGCTATCCATTCAGAGAGTCCTGACACTGGAGGTCGCTTCTGATTGGTCAGTCATTTCATGGAGCTTCAAAAAGTTCCCTCTCATAGAGAATGTACGTGAAAGGGAACTATTGGGAGCTCCATGATCCGCCATGTTTTAAACAAAGACCGCGTACGCACATGCTTATTATGCGCGTGTCACAACTCTCTCTATCAACGCGCTCTGGTGACGTTAGGACAGCGTCAGTGACTGGTAGAGTCTTTTGCGCCTCTTGAGAGAGTGATATCATTTAAAGAGTGCTTGCAAATGAACAGTGTATAATAACAATACTTTTAAGAACGGGCGTATGGGATAATTTGCCTTCACAGGCTCGTTTGACGCAGGTAATGATGTAATCGTCGGGCCTAAAATGGAAGAGAACAAAGGAAGGACTTGAAAGGATTTCGTATCACCTTACTTAACAGTTATTTTGTCTTCAGTGGGTAATTGTACGACATGGTAGCTATGCGGGTTATAAATATCATGAATCTAGGTAGAAAGTCACTTTACTGGGCAGTTCGATGACGTTTTTAAAAAATAAATTTAGTCTATTGTTTTTCCGATAATTATCATAACGGTCCACATTTTTCTACAGTACCTCGAGAAACGCTTTAACAGAGCAACGAGATTACTTGGGATGACACTATATTTCCTGCAAATGGTAATTTTTTTCTTCAATTTTCTTATTGATATAATGAATAATAAGGACAAGTAAAGCATCGTTTATATTAAGTAATTTGGCTAGACCGTTACCTAAATATATAAGCAAATAAGTACAATTGTCCTTATTTTGAAACCTGCCTTGATACGCATGATTGGAAAAAAACACACACACACAAACGAAACGAAACAAAACCTGATTGTGTTTCTGTGTGTCTTATGGTTATTTCATTGACTGCTTAACTCAGTAAATGAGTAACTATTCTCGTTAAAGTTCTCACGAAGTGAGATGAGCGCACAACTAAAAGAAAGTTAGTTTTGAACAAATCGCTTTCAAAGTTTTAAAGCATAATCTCAACCTCTTTAATGTATGAAGGGTGAATAAATTGTATATCCTGGGATAGATCATAATTTTTATTTCAGTGTTTAGTTTTATGTTTAATCATTAATTTGCCTAATTGTTTATATTTGGGGGGAAAATAAACATAACCGTCATTTCGTGAAAACACGAAATTCAAGGACTCGCTCTTCTTTGTTTTCACGAAGTGACGGATCTCAGCTGCACACGTAAAACATACGGGACAGTTGTAAGCCGTCACTTCGTGAAAACAGAAAATCCTTTTACTAGGTATTTTCTTGTTGACGTTATCGCCATATTTAGTAAAGTATCAGCGACACTTTCATGGTGGAGAAACTGAATTGTAGGTTTAGTTTTTCAGGGTTACACCATGTAATTCTTTCAAGGAATAAGAGCCCTGAAAAGGGCTGCTGAGAAACCGCTCGAAACGTCGAGAACCACAGAGCGCTTAGCGGTTTCTCAGCAGCCCTTTTCAGGGCTCTTATTCCTTGAAAGAATTACATGGTGTAACCCTGAAAAACTAAACCTACAATTCGTTATCGCCATAGTTATATAATTATACATTATTATAATCTGAAACTTTGTGAGCTTCAAGATGTTAGTCAATGATGTCCAAAAATGCAAAAAACTTAAAACTGAAAAAATGTGCGTTTTTTCCTCATTAACGTCACTTCGTGAAAACAGGAACGTTCTCTTAAAAGAACTATTAGTGTTGACTGCTTTTAAGTGGTAATGTGGCTATCTAAATGGCTTATGATGTGTATCCTTTTTCATACAGCTTTTATACCTTGGTATCGTTATCTATGCTCCAGCACTCGCCTTAAATCAAGGTAAACAATCACATATTCTCCTTACTTCAATGCATTTCTGAACCCCTTTTTTGGAAAGTGGCGTTGAAGAGAAGCATACTAAAGCTTTTCGTCTTGCACTCATCAGAGTATAAAGTTCTTTCCATGAAGTCAAATTTAAGAATCACACTTTCTAGACTCCATATAAAAAAAAAACCAAACGAAAACAAAACAAAAACTGTACTCAAACTTTATATGCTTATTAAATCGTTTGATGTAGTAACAGAACATGATACGTACGGACCAAGTTCTAAACCTTTTGGCAATCAATGTTTAACCATTAACCTCAGAAGGCAACTTTCAGTCACTGCCATTGTCTCAATAATTAATGAAACTGATCATAGGTTTTAAATTTGGGACTTGATCATTTTCACAGAAATACCCCCCCCCCCCGGCCCCTCTTCCTCCTCTTCCCCGAAAGTCCAACGAGGCCTATCAGCCTCGGGGACCAAAACTCCAGGTAGTTTGCAGGCACAACCCTTGTCAGTTGCTACGTGTAACACGGGGTTTGAACTGTAAGACTGTAGACTGCATCATGTTTATAAAATGCTCTTGCCAATTAAGGCACAGCCGGAGACCGATAAAATTAGGGTAGTGTCAAGTCTTTATTGATGTTTTTTTGTGTGAGACCAAACCAAGGTTAACCCATTGGCTACGGGCACCGGAGTCCCCTGTATCAAGCCTATGGGAAAGAAGAATTTAGTAGTCGACGGATTAAGAACCATCTTACCAGATGAGTGCTTTAAATCCACAATATACTCCCACCTTTCAACATTTTTTTTTTATCCATGATTTCTACAGTCAGTGGCTTGGACCTTTGGGGATCCGTTTTGGCGATTGGTATTGTGTGCACATTCTATACGACTATTGTAAGTATGCTGAACTTTCCTGAGTTTATCACGCCCGTGAAGGCGATTGAGACATAGGCAATTGTGAACGTTAGATCAACACCATAAGTCAAGATCCGTAGAGAGTTACGTAGATATCACCCTTCATGAGTCAAAACCAAAAAACCAAAATACATCGTATACCACTTTGTCTCCTCAATATTATACGGGAGTCTTATCTTCACTGTTCTTTACTTTAATTTACACACACATGCCAACAGAGTGAGAGTTTGTTCTTTCGTATATGCTTACTTACAGTTTTATATCACCGATTGACGTATCTCATTACGTATAGGGTGGTATGAAAGCAGTGCTATTGACTGATATGTTCCAAGTGACTGTCATGATGGCTGGATTCTTGGCTGTCATCATCGCTGGGTCTATCAATGTGAGTGGCTTCGACGAGGTTTGGCGGATCGCCGGAGAGGGCGGGCGACTTGACATATGGGAGTAAGTCCTCATAGCTAAGTAAATACGTTATATAATATACAGCCATTTTAAAGACGTGTATTTATGCATATACATCAGATACAATTACACAAGACGAAATATGAATTATGCTATTAGTTATTTTTTTGTTTCAGCTTCAATCCAGACCCGACTGTACGCCATACTTTCTGGACCGTTGTAGTAGGTGGAACGTTTTACTGGAGCACTCTATACGCTGTCAACCAGTCACAGGTCCAGAGGTACCTCACGTGTGGATCTGAAAAAGCTGCTTTACTGTAAGTAAAGAGTTGAGTAGTAGCTATCCAGTGTGTAGAATATGTTGGCAATCGGAATCTCTCTGTCTCTAGAAAACATACAATTTCTCGATCATCCAAGCTCGCTCATGTTGAGCATGTATCATTATATATTTATTTATTTATACAACATGGTGAAATGCCATGGAATGAATTAGAATGCACTCATATTTAACACAACAACAACTACAACAATATCTTATTCCCTATGGGAATGGGCAGTCAAATCGAATGCATTACACTGCACATTCTCTCCCCCCCCCCCCCCCACTTTTTTTAACAGCCAGAACTGAGTCCACTTTTTTTTTTTTTTTTTTTTACATAACAGAGTAGAAAAGATTTTGGTCATAGTGTTGTCAAAAGCGTGAAACGGACTGACCTCCTGCCATTGGTAACTTAAATAGGAATTTCCTTTGATTATTTTCGAAATTTGAGTTTGGTGCTTTTATCTGCCTAAAGTAATAACATTGTTTCAATATATTTTCTCACCTTTATCTCCAGAATTCAACTAAATCTGTGTTTTCTGGTATCGAAGTCGTTTGAAAGGAATGCTCCCTCAATTCTCTGAAATTTACATTCATTCAGTATTTCTACCTCTTTTCATGCATTTAACGGGTGTTTTCCACATGTCCAAAATTTCCTAACAGGTCTCTGTTCTTTGCTATCGTTGGGATGATCGTCGTAGTGTCAACAGCGTGCATTTCAGGTATCGTCATGTATGCTAACTTCGCAGACTGTGACCCACTCACCATGACTTACGTCTCCAAGTCAGACCAGGTAAAATCTTTGTTCTGATTAAAAATAAACATTTACTTCTCTATATTTGTGTTTTGTTTCGTTTTGTTTTTGTTTTGTGTTTTTCAAAATGAGAAAAAGTAACTGCATAAGAAGTAAATGTTTGTCATGAGTGAAAAAAGAAGCAATTACTTCCTCTATATGCTTGTTTATGGGTGGGGGGGGGGGGTCTTGTTTTGTTTTGTTTTTTGTAAATGAGGAACAGTAAATCTAATGGGAAATAAATGTTAATTGAGCTGTTGAAAATTCTGTCTCTCTAAAAGTTCATACTATTCGCCTGATTTCCTAAAATTATGACGAGGTATAATTGTAGCATATTTCCGTTTTACAGTTTTTAAAACGAGAATCTAAGAGTTTTTCATGTTTTACTCGAATTCTAGTACGTGCTTTCTCTTAGGACTCAGACCAACATCTAATTGAAATGAGCAAAGAATGTAATTTGCTGAAAATATTTCGTTCTTATCTCATTATTCAGCTCTTGCCATATTTTGTGATGTACCTGTTTGGCAACATGCCCGGATTACCTGGTCTATTTACTTCAGCTGTTTTCAGTGCAGCGCTCAGGTATAACTAACTTTAGACATGTTAGAATAGCAACGTCACTTGACATTTGATATCTGTATGTCATTAACTTTACAAAGAAGGTATCTCTGCAATTTTATTTCTGATCACACTTGTCTTTTTCCATGGCATTATGAATCGAACTTTATTTCATTTTCTTTCATGAGCAGATATCAAAGTTTAATATGGAAAAACGTGTAACACAATAATTGACATTTCATTATAATCAGAGCGTTTCATTTCGGTTACAGTCTGACAGTATTGAGAGGTTGTGCAATGTGTTCGATATCTTTAGTGAAATTTACTTTATAATGGCCATCATTCTCCAACGCCTTGTAATATACAACAGTTCTTCTTCAGCTTGTGTTTCTATGTACTGTATTTCTTAACTTATTTTATGAGGATGGAAATCAGATTATGAAGCGATTTCTCATTAAAAACTATTTGGGCACCAAAGATCATTTCCCCAATGAATTGAAAAGCCAGAGAGTTATTGTATTATACTGCATGTAAATTTGCACAGTTTTATATTCCATTGTTATGTCTTATATAGGAGTCTTGATTTTTAATAATATATCCATTAATGTTTTTCTTTCCTTAATTGATTAGTACTGTGTCGTCTGGTGTCAACTCATTGGCTGCCGTATTCGGCGAGGATGTCGTGAAATCAATTTGGCCTGACATGAAAGAAAAGACCTATACATGGTCCACCAAGGGTCTTGGTAAATACTCCTAAAACCATGAAAACCGAGGCTTGTTGATATAATTAATGCCGACCTTCATGACCCTTCAAGACAAAATTTAAGACAAAAGCGTCATGCGTAAAGTCTTTGAATTGTAGCAACTAGTCGATGAAACAGACATGCATACTTTGAATTACAAGATCGAAGAATAAATTGTCTCTCTTTCTTTTATCTAATGAGACTATATAGCTCTGTTGACCGACAGTCAACGAAAAAGAAGACACTTGAAAACATATTATTCTATCTAGAGGCGGGGTAACTATGCTATGATTGCAGGGTCCACAGTATTCAGACGAACAAGGCTACCCTGGGCAAATAATACCATTGTTGTTATTATTTCTATTATTATTATCATTATCATTCTCACTATTATTATTATTATTATTATTATTATTATTATTATTATTATTATCATGATTTTTACTATTATTATCATTATTATTATTATCATGATTTTTATTATTATTATTATTATTATTATTATTATCATTATTATTTTTATTCATATTACAATTATTATTATCAATATTATCATCATCATCATCATCGTCTTCGTCATCGTCATCGTCTTTACATTCATCTCGCGAACCTTAAGGTCCACGATATCAAGAACCGAAAAAAGTTAAAACACAGTGTAATTACAGTCTGATGGACAGACAATTCAATGGTACACTTTAAACATTCTTCATCATTTCAACGTTTCTCTTCTTTCTGATAGCGCTCTTCTTTGGGCTACTGAGTATTGCAATGGCAATGGTCTCGTCGCAACTAGGTGATGTTCTGAGTGTATGTAATATCTTTTATCATAAAACTCTATCCGATATGTTAATTGCAACCAGAGTTACATAATCATTGTTGTAGAAACTTTTGTTAATGATTAACATATATTTCGCTGATTATTTTGCCCTTGGTGGGAATGGTAGCATCACTCAACTTTCTGTGAATACTTAGCCATGTTAACAAGATATGACAATAAGGAAATGCTAGGTTTAAATGGGAACACTTTTTTTTTTTTTTTTTTTACTATTTTCACGTTGATAAACCTTAACACAAAATGCCAATATATATATATATATATATATATATATATTCATGGAGTGCATTAATATAATATCCGTGAAGTAGGCCACCCCATTTCCTGAGTCATCATGGCCAAAGCACTCGAGTATACTTTGACAATTTGTACAACTATGAGTGCCAGATATATTAATGTGGCATGATGTCCTTTCGAAGCAATTTTCTCTTCACATTTCCTTCCAGGCAGCTTTCAGTGTGTTTGGAATGATTGGAGGTCCACTTCTCGGGCTTTACAGTGCTGGAATGATACTTCCTTGGATCAACTCTCTAGTAAGTTAACACATATTTCAGTAAGTACGAGGCGGTACGGTTCAAATTCCCAAGCCTTACATTCAAGTCATTTTTCAATAATGTACGCAGGATTTCGCTTTGGAAAATTGTCACGGCGGATTTAGGGGAGGGGGGGGGGGCAATTCCGGCCCCTGCCCCCCCCCCCCCCCGCTAGACCTGATGGACTATCATTTTTTTATTTTTTCTTTCTTTTCTTTCTTTTCTTTTTTTTTTTTTTTTTGCTTGTCAGATATGATAATTTAGAAGGACAAAGAGACCCCGAAATTCGTGATGACCCTCTTTTTTTTAAGCTTGTCAGAAAATTTTCTGAGATTTGTGCCCCTGCCCCTTTTTACAAAATCCTGGATCCGCCACTGCGTAAATGGAATCAACTTATAAAATGTATAAACATGTACAATAGTGTTCATAGGTAACACCGAGGAACGAAGGATTTTGATATCATCTATCTCTCTTGTCTCATTTTCACACTCTTACTCTTCATTTTTTTTTTCTGAATAAACCATCATCTATCTTTTAATTTTTGTTTCTTTTCTTGTGGACTCGCTTTCATTTTCTCTCTGTCTCTCTCTTTCTCTCTCTCTCTGTCTCTCTCTCTTTCTCACCCCTTCCATCCCCCCCCCCTCTCTCTCTCTCTCTCTCTCTCTCTCTGGACACTCTTTACACACTTGTCTCTCTTTCCCTCTCTGTATATGTTATAGGGAGCGTTTTTAGGGACTCTGCTCGGCTTGACCTGGTCACTCTGGGTAGGGATAGGGGCACAATTTTACCCTCCCTCCTCCGAGAAGCCTCCACTAAGTATAGCCGGATGTAATATCACCATGGACACTATGACAACGCTATCTGCTTCCATGATAGCTACTTCGACCATGGCGCCACCAATAACAAGGTGTGGTAAATACGTTCTGCAAGAAGATTGTATAAAATAGGGTCGTAGTACGTCCATTTACCTACATATACATAAACTTATCAAATTAAAAGAATAAAAAGTATATTTAAAAAAGACTACAGCCCATGCATTGGACCTTAAAATTTTCTGACAAATTTTCTGAGGGTTAACGAGGTCCAAATTTCGATCTCTTTGGCCGTTAGTCCCTTGGGTTGTCAGTTATTATTATCATTATTTTTTTATTTTTTAGTTTTTGTATACTTGAATGTCCCTAAAACATCCCCCCCCCAAAAAAAAAAAATAATAATTGAAGTCATATATGTACATGGGCATGAATATCTTCGAGATGTAGAAGATCCAAATAATTTGCATGACGACGTTGTTAATTTTCAATAGAGGGCGTGGTATTAAACTGGTTTTCTTTCTTTTCTCTCTCCCTCTCACTCTCTTTACCGCTAAGTTTTTCTTTTGTAACTGTTATTGTCAAAGGAAATCTAATTTTGTAACTGTACATACAGGTAGATCTGAGGGGCAGAATAAGAATTTAATATTAGTTCCATACACATTTGTTTCTACAGTTTCCCGACTTACATTATGTCAACCTAAATGGTAGATCATACTTTCCTTTAGAATGCTAGAACGACATTCTGATCTCTTGGTTCCAAGCTATTTTTCTTTCCACAAACTTTTTGTCTTCTTTATATGTTTACTCCCCCTTTTCTCCCTTTCTCTCTCTCTTGAGTATTAGTGCATTACCCGCAGCTCATTACCCCCCCCCCCCTTCTCTTTCCCCTCGATATCCTACAAATTTCTCCCCTCTCTGACTTGCAGACCAGCTATTGCCAGTCTCTACAGCCTGTCTTACGCATGGTACAGCTGCTCCGCAATGCTCATGACCATCTTTTGGGCACTGATTATTAGCTTTTTGACAGGTAATTTGGGATTCCTTAAAGTTAGTGTCAAATATTTCAGTTTGTAAGTCATAAGTGGAAAAATTCTTTAAATACAGAATAGAGTTCTGCTTATGCTACTACGTCGTGGAAGGAACGGTCTGGAAGCAATTTGGAAAGGTTGATTAGGTAGTATATAAGAATTGTTGTATACTGTGTGAAGTTTTGGAATCACCAAAAACGGTTAACAAAAATGACTCAATCCTGCTGAAAGTCACATGCACTGCACACAAAACTGAGTGTATGGGACTACACACACACATATACACACACAATGAAGTATGAATATTGGGAGTCCAAATTTTTCACGCAATTCTTGCCATATTTCGAATATAATAGTATTTGCAGTCTTCTATTATATCCTTCCAAATTGACATAACAAAGAAGAAGGAAAAATCTCACAACTTACCTTCGCCTTTAACAGAACTCAACCTATAAAAAAAAATAAACATAAACAAAACAAAACAAAACAAAAAAAAAAAAAAAAAAAAAAACAGGAAAAAAGGACCATGTAAAAAAGAATCATGCAAAAACCAGCATATATATCTGTGTATTTTCAGGGTGTCCAATTCTTTCATTAAAGGAGAATGAAACCCTGGGGAAAAGTACATTTTAATGAAAGGAGAGAATAGAGAGAAGCAATTTTTAAAAAAGTTCCATCAAAATCGGTTACAAAATGAGAAACCTATGAAAGTTTGAAAAGTCTCAATTTACTTTCTGTGGTGATCCTCAAGTTGGCAATGTTGCTTCAAATTGACAAGCAGGTTTAGTAATACAACTCTCCATATGTTTTGTACACAAAATTTCATATTTTCCCCATTATCTTTCAAGGTGCAGCTTGTCTCCTTCTTAGCTCAAGATATATCATTTGAAAATGTATATGACACAACATATGCTGAGTTCACAAAAAGACAAGCAGCATCTTTAGAGATAATAGAGAAAATATGAAATTTTGTGTACAAAACATATTGAGAGTTGTACTACTAAACCTGCCATTTTGAGGCAACATTGCCAATTAAGAGTCAGTGGGGTTATCAATGCTATATGAGCTACGGGACAAGTGCATCTCGTGGAACTGCTATTTTGTTTAACAATAATTTTGAATATCAAGTTAAAAGCGTTAGAACAGATCCACTGGGGAATTGGGTTGCATTAAATTTAGAGGTATTTGGTTATGATATCACTTTGATTAATGTGTATGGCCCAAATCTTGATTCGCCAGAATTCTACAAAAATTTATTGAGCGTGATTGATGAGTTTGAAACGCCACATATTATTTGGTGTGGAGATTGGAATATAATTCAGGATATAGAAAAAGACTGTTATCATTATAGGGGTGTAAACAATCCAAAGGCTAGAGATGTACTGTTGGACATAATATCACAGAAAAACTTGTGTGATCCATGGAGAGCTCTTAACCTGGAATCTGTGAAATGTACATGGCATGTAAAAAAATTTTCAAAAGGAGCTTGTTTGGATTATTTCTTTATATCAAGTGAGCTGATGACATTGGTTCAGGGGTGTGATATTGGAAATAAATATAGATCTGATCATTCTCCGGTTTGTTTGAAATTTAGATTTGTAAAAATATTAAAGGGTAAAGGGTTCTGGAAATTCAATAATTCTCTTTTGAGGGAAAAGGAATATGTAGAAATGATAAAGGACACAATCAAAATGGTTACAAAACAATACGCAATAAATTGGGAAGAACATTTGCCAAAAGGGGAGTTAAGATTTGAAGTAAATGATCAGTTGTTCTTTGAAATACTCTTGTGTGAAATTAGGGGTAAAACATTGGCATACAGCTCAATGAAAATGAAAGGAAATAGAATTTTAGAAATAAATTTGAAAAAGAAATTAGGAACACTTGAATTTTGTTTGGAAGAGTTTCAAAGGTTGAATTTTGTTAATGATGTTGCTCTTTTGTTAGATGAGTATGAGTTTGTTCAAATGCAACTGCAGGAATTAAGGGAAAGGAAATTATTCGGGGCTTTTATTAGGTCAAAGGCCAGATGGGTGGAACATGGTGAAAAGCCATCAAAATATTTTCTTTCTTTGGAAAAAAGGAATTTTGTTAATAAGTTGATTCCCATGCTGCAGAAAGAAAATGGTCAAACTATCTCAAATCAGAGTGATATTATGTCTGAAGTAGTAAGTTATTATGAAAAGTTATACTCATACTATGCAGTGGAGTCTGTCTCAATAAGTAAGATTATTGATGTTACAAAATTACCTAAACTTAATAAAGTGGAGGCGGACTCTTTGGAAGGTAAATTGTCTTTGAAAGAAATTACTGCTGCTTTGAAACAGATGAAGAATGGAAAATCGCCTGGAGCAGATGGCTTTACGGTGGAGTTTTATAAGGCCTTTTGGGATGACATTTCTATATTTTTGTTAAGATCTTTAAATTTTGCTTTTGAAATGGGCAAACTTTCAATAACACAACAACAAGGAGTAATAACTTTGTTACCAAAAGGGATACAGTCAAGGAAGCAATTAAAAAATTGGCGACCTATTTCATTGCTAAAATTGCTTCTTTGTCTGTTGCTAATCGGTTAAAAACAGTTTTGTCTAAACTGATCCATTTGGATCAAAGTGGATTTTTAAAAGGAAGGAACATTATGGACACTATTCGTACTGTATATGATGTCATGTCATATGCTGAAGAAAATAATGCAATAGGTTTGCTATTGCTAGTCGATTTCCAAAAGGCCTTCGACACTTTATCCAGAGATTTTATCAGAAGGGTGTTAACATTTTGGGGATTTGGGAAAGAATTTGTTCATTGGTGTGATATTTTTTATAGTAATGCATCTTCTTGCGTGATCGTAAATGGGCATATTTCTCCCTTTTTTGATATATGCAGGGGATGCAGACAAGGGGATCCGTTATCCCCGTACATTTTTATATTATGTGTAGAGATATTAGGATGCTTGATTAGACAAAACAACAAAATAAATGGATTTGAAATAGGAAAAGAGATTGTGACAGTGTGTCAATATGCAGATGATACCACATTCATTTTGGATGGGTCAGAAAAGTCATTTAGAGAAACATTTTTGACCCTTGATTTTTTTTCAAGTTTATCTGGATTACAAGTAAATTTAGAAAAATCTTCTGCCATTTGGTTCGGAGATAGGAGATATTCCAACATAAGATTGTGTCCTGAAATGAACATCATGTGGGAGAAAAAACATTTCAAGCTATTGGGGGTTGAATTTTCTTTAAACATGGAGGAAATGGTTGTATTGAATTATGGAAAGGTTATAGATAAGATCAGTAAATGTATTGATAATTGGCAAAAAAGAAAGCTCACAGTTCTAGGAAGAATTGTTGTTTGTAAGTCTTTATTGGTGTCACAATTAAATTATTTGTTGAATGCATTGCCCAACCCAAATGAAGAACAAATAAAAAGGCTGAATAGCATGTTTTTAAAATTTGTTTGGGGTAATAAACCCGACAGAATTAAACGAACTCAAATAATTCAGGAATATGGTCATGGTGGTGTTAAGATGGTAGATTTGAGAAGCTATATTAAGGCTGTTAAAATAGCCTGGATGAGGCGCTTGCGTCTCAGTGATAGAGTATTTAGCCTGTTTAGTGCTCAGACGAGCACATATAATTCAGTTTTCACTTACGGTTCAACTTGTTTGTTAGAATTAGCAAAAAAGATTTCAAATAATTTTTGGAGCGATGTTTTGATTTCTTGGGCCAATATGGTGAACAGTCAAATTTTGAGTTCAAAAGAAGATATTTTAAGTTCGTTTTTATGGAAAAATGATAATATTCTAATTGGTAAAAAGGTAGTATTTTATTGTCATTGGTTTGAAAAGAAAATATATTTTGTAAATGATATGCTAGAAGAAAATGGACAATTTATCAGTTTTCACTCTTTTGTCGAAAAATTTGGTGTAAAAACTAATTATCTAGAATTTTGGGGCATTGTTTGCTCTATTAAGTCTAAATGGAGAGAGGTATTAACAGGAATTGAAGGGAAACTTCAAAATCCAGTCGAATGCTATTATAGCAAGTTTTTTAGAAAGTGTAAGGAAGGAATAAAAGGTATATATTCAGTTTTAGTTGAAGAAAAATTGGAATTGAGTAATAAGTCAAGAGAGAAATGGTCTTTAGAACTTGATAAAGAATATGATTCTAAATCTTGGAAAAGCATTTTTCTTCTTTCCTTTAAGACGGTCAAGGATACCAAATTTCAGTGGTTTCAATATAGAATTTTAGTAAGAATTTTGACAACGAATGTGTTTTTGAAAAAGTTGAAAATTAAGGAAAATGATAACTGTTCTTTTTGTAATTGTTATCAAGAAACAATTATTCATTTATTTTGTGAATGTACAAGAGTGAAAACTGTTTGGAATTTTGTAAGGGCCAAAATATTAAAGAAACATAAGTTGGCTATTGATTTCACAAAAGATACGATTTTGCTAGGACATGCAAATAAGTGTATTAACATTGTTATTTTGTTTGTAAAGTTTTATATTTATAAAAAAAGATGTTTATCAGTCATTCCATCTGCAAAAGGATTAACATCCTTCATGCTTGATTGTTTTAAAACCAATAGATATATTGCCACCGTGGAACAAAAATTGGTTGATTTTGAATATGATTGGAAACTTGTCTATTGCTTATGTCATTAATTCATATGTATTTTGTCTTTGATATTCCATGTAACCTTTACTTTGAGACTGTATGATTTTTTTATGTATTCATTTTTTTATGTAAAATAGAAATGATTTTGAATCTTGAAGTATGTCAATAAAAGATTTGAATTATAAAAAAAAAAAAAAACATTGCCAATTCGAGGATCGCCATAGAAAGTAAATTGAGACTTTTCAAACTTTCATAACTTTCTCATTTCGAAACCGATTTTGATGGAACTTTTTTTAAATTGCTTCTTTCTATCCTCTCTTTTCATTAAAATTGATTTTCCCCCAGGGTTTAATTCTCCTTTAAGTAAAAGGTGCAGTTTCTTTTTTCTTTAAATTACGTGTTTTATCATTAGGCGGAAGTGGTGATTAAAGTCAGTGTTTCTCAGTTTGCTTCATTTCGTTGAACTATTTGCCTCGGAAACTTCGCTTCACAATTCCATTGATAGCACTGTGCAAACACGACTCGATTGAAAATTTAAGCTTTACAATATTTCTATGCATGCTATTAAGCAGTCAGTATCATAATGACTGATCTATCCTTAATCAAACTATGGTTATGTCAATAACTCAAGAATACATTTTGTTTGCCACTGAACTACTATTGTTTTCATTGTACAAATTTAAATCATAAGCATCAATATAACAGTTGTACAAGGTATTCATGTGGGAGAATTAAAAAAAAAAGCTTCGAGGTGTTAGCAAATGTAGATTATGTTTAGCCAGTTGTAATAATGAGTACAACATTTACATTTTACATGGAGAAGAAAAAAATCAAAATATTTGTCAACAGTTGATTTAACCTGTAAATGAATCCTTATTTATTTGGTGTAATCATGTTTTATTGGCCTAAATTTTTTACTTTGTTTTTTGTTTATTTTTTAAATAAGAATAATGTTCTCTTGCAAGTTCAAAAAATGGTAATTTCATTTTTTTTAATTGCAACATTAGAGATTCCTCGGCACAATGATTTATACATTTATAAGAAACCACACTTGCCGTTTTTTGTACAAGAACCAAGGACTACGTTTGATAAATTGAGATTTTGTTAGAATATGTGAACATAATATATTATCTTTCTTTAAAATAATTGTTGTAATAACATGAAAAAAGAAGTGAACATTTAAACAGTGGAAGTTATAAACTGATTCAGCGGACCCAGGTTCGAAACTGAGTCACGTCTTTCGGATGATGACGTTAAAGGTCGGTCCCCAGACGTAAATAATCATATCTGATTGATACACGTCTGTAAAATCCCAATTACACACACACACATTAGATTGAGCATCGTAGTGGTGTCTCATTCCCCCCCCCCCCCCCCTTCTTGCTATCTACCGTTTACCTCTTGGGGAATCTACCCCCCCCCCCCCCCTCGCTCTCTCTCTCTCTCTCTTTCTCTATTTCTTCTCTTCCTTTTTCACCCCGTGTTTCCGCCACCACAGGTGCTACTGACCCTAGGACTTTAAACCCAATGGTAATCAGCCCTGTAGCCGACCGGATATACTGTTGTCTACCGGAATCCATAAAGCGCCCTCTCAGGTGTGGTGTTGGTGAACTTTACACGGAACGTCACACGGGAAAGGTGAAAATTATCCCCTTATATCACTGTTACTCCCATTTCAGGGATAACATTGTATTTTACACGATATCTTTAAAGAATGACAAAATTGTAAGACAAAATATGCTTGGCATGCTTGTAGGATGTGCCTTTTAAAAAAAAAGGTTAAATGCAGGTAATATCAAGTCAATGTCATATCATTTTGATGATATATCAGTGATGCATACCAAAAAGTGTGTTGCATTCTCAACCATGCGCGCGCGCGTATCACTTTCCCTCTGCGATTCCCTCCATAGAACCCTGTACATTAATCATGAAAAACGTAAATTTCAACTTTTAGAAATACTTATATCTTTTTCACTTTTTAACAATTTAATTCAGTTAAAAAGGAATATGAATATTGAAGAAACAAAGAAGCTGCTGAGCATAAAAATGTAATCATCTCATATGTAGAATTCTGGCCAATTTTGTTTGAAAACGGCCTTTTTATGTTGCCTCACAAAAACGTAGAACACCCAAATTACACGTGTTTCTATGGGGAAAGTAATCGACTCGCAGTGACAAGGTAATTTTGTTAATTGGTTAGCAGTGCTGTTAATGGTGGGAATTAACCAGTTAAAAGGTTTCTTAAAAGAGTAAGAGTTCTAGGTTTGACCTTTCTTATTTTGACTTCTACTGATTTTGTAGAATTCTGGCCTTTTTATGAATTAGTTATGAAATATTTTGTGTTTTTAGACTGATTCTGTGCGCGCGCACCACTGATCTCTACAGAGATCAGTGGCGCGCACGTGTCATTCTGATGACATTCAGGCTACGCGCAGATGCAACAAATTGCGCGAAACTTATTGACATGACCACATAATCAACATTTCCCAATGCTTGCAGACAGTGTCCTTCGCAATTTAATCACATGAACATAACTCAACTGTATCTTTAACCATTCAAAATAACTTCTAAATAGTCGTATGACAAGAACTCTTCTTCAATAATATCTTAGGTTGTTGGTGAAGAAATGAAGGTGGCCTACTCGAATCCAGGCTATGTTGGACAGCTATCCCCGTCCTGCGTTGGCTATGCTCCAAACCACCCCGAGGAGGTAAGTTTCGACCTCAACAAATATGTTAATAACCCTCTAACTGCAATTAACGTGTACACTCCCAACAATGCATTGACACGATTTTGTAGCCTAGCAAAAGTAAAACAATTATTCATGTTTTGTTTTGTTTTTCACTAGTCACCTATAACGCGTCATCCATTCGTAGTCATTAACATCTATTTTTCGGTCCTGTGAGAATTTATTTTCCGTCATTACCCGAACTGATTTTCTATAATATTTCATGTTCATAGGCGTAGCCGTGGGTAGGGGAGCACAAGGGAGTGGCCCTCCTATTCATCCGCTAAAATAAAAAGGTCATCCACCGTTTCTGAGGAACTTAGGGGTCAAGAATAAGCCTATCCCTACCTCAACCCCAGGCGTTTTGAGGTCACTTCCCTCCTGGGCTTTCCCTGTTCAACAAGTCTGGCTCCGCTTGTGCTCATGTTGTCATAGAGCTGACTCTCAAAGTCTCAATGCACATGATGCCAGTAGGACTGAAGGAGTTTAACGCTAGACTTCAGCTTTATTCACTGGAAAAAAAAAGCCCCCACAGAATCACAAACTCACGTTCTGTTAAAAAATTCAAGTATATTTCCAAAGGAAATTTTAGGACTGCCATCTAATAAGAAAACAAAAACAAAATAATTATTGTGAAATCAACAAAATAGTTTATTGCAACAGAAGAGATTCCTCGGCACAATGATTTATACATTTATAAGAAACCACACCTGCCAGAACAAAAGACTACGTTTGATAAATTGAGATTTTGTTAGAATATATGAACATGGTCTATTATCTTTCTTTAAAATAATAGTTATAACATGAACCAAGAAGTGAACATTAAAACCTAGGTCAATGGCACAGTGTAATCTAAAATACAAATGTTTCATTGACAGAGTGTGCAGGACAAATACAAGGTATACAATACATGAGACATCTTAAAGACACAAAAAACAACAGAAACACACAGACTAACAAAAATATCATACATTAGACAGAGATATAATACGAAAACAGGCATTATACAAATTTATACTACCTTCATACATGTTAACACATATCATCAGTGATAATACATTTTAATAAATCGTTTCTTTTTGTAACTAACTGTATAGTGGTTACTTGATGGTTAAGCGAAATTGAAGTATCGCTTTTTCTCATTTCGTTCACAGCCACCGACTGATATGAGACCTCAGCCAGTTCTTGAATAAGAATTGTCTTCAGCCCATCTCTTTGTTTGTTTAACGTTCATTCACGGTGCTGGTGTTAAAAGGTATAAGGGGTCGCAATAGACTTCATTAATTTCCTGAAATTTGAAAATATGATCGTATAGCAAAACTTCTTAAAGGATTCCTTCGAGATCCCCTTCATATTTTGTGTCACCGTGTTTAAAGTGTTGATTTTTAGGATTCTCCTTCTCCGATACCATTTTATGTGTTACTACTGATTCCTGAATTATTAACCCATACGATGCCACAACCTTGTGTACTGATCAGCGTAGAAGTGCCACGAACATTGGTTGTTAATGTTACACTTATGTTGTTATGTTTGTTTGAAAAGTGTTGTCATGTTATTATATGTTCCTGGAAATTAAATGAATAAATAAAAAAATTAAAAATAAAACATGTGCACTAGCCTGTGCTGGCGTGCCACAACCTTGTATAGTAGCTCCCTAGTTGTGCCACGTACATGTATAGTCGCATTGTTTGTTCACGCTTGAGCACCCCAAAACTAAACCTAGCACGGGGGGGGGGGGGGGGATTAGTGGCTGGCACAATAGGGATTAGCACTGTGGCACTGGGGTTGGTACATGGGGGCAGCTCCCTTTTTTCTCTCTTTTTTAAACGTATAATTCAAATATATGAATTCATGATTTTGAGAGGGAAATGAGAAAATATACAGTAGCTCTGTAATGATAAATAAATCAATAAATATATCAATATACCAGTGAAATAAATAACACAACAAATAGTCTCATGTGTAAATATGCGTGTTGTTTGTCTATAATTTTTCTTTTCCTCACTCACTCACAGCTAGCTTAACAATTGAAAGAAAATGGTTTCTAAGCCACATTCATTCTCAATATTAAGCTCAATTCAAAACTTCAAGCTCAATATCAAGCTATACACTTTCGATTAATCACCTGTATTTTGAAAGAAAGAATACAATTTGCTTCGATCTTTAAAGTCAGGTAATTGTTTACTTTGCTTACTTTTGTTTCTATTGAGTCCTTTTTTTGTTATTTCACTTTATACTCCTGCCTATTAACATCTTTTCAATTTCACTTATTCCTGTTGATTTATGTTGACAGCTTTATGATAATTCTGTTCTGATGTCTTTAGTTTTGTTAAGCTGCTTATTATCATTATTTTTTTCATTCTGCTTGATCTACCGAATTCTATTCTGTTGTCTTTAGTTTTGTTAAGTTGCTTATTATTATTATTTGTTTTGCCTACTTGAAGAAAGTCAGGAGCCGAAAGCTTGTAAATACACCGAGTGACCTGCTTCATTTTGTTCGTTCCATCATATCTGCGGCCTGTAACATAAAGAGATAAATCAATCTTACGACTGATATCAATCATAAGTCTATGGCAAACCATGTACTGAATAGTTACAATTGATCGTAAGAATGATTGTATCTCTTTATGTTACAGGCCCCAGTTCATATATATATTTGCTTTTATTCAGATTTAAGTATAGGTGTGTACAATTCATTAATGATAAAAATTATAGCATCTATTTTATATTTTCAACCATAAACATATGGTTTGCGGAAATATTTCATAAGCTGTCGCAAAGATTTCGAAATGTATTATAGACAAGTGGGTTTATTACGTTTGCTTATTTTCTTAAGTTTAAAAAAAGTGGTCATGGTTGATGTAGCTATGGTCTATTAATTAGCAGTTTGTCATATCGATGAATCAATACTTGGAACAAACTTTCCATTATATTGGATTCGAAATAATATTTCGATGCAAAATAGTATGAAATACATGTTTTTATCCGAGTAAGCTTAACATAATTAGTCATCTCTTTATTATGTCGACACATTTACAATTTTAAACATTATTTCATTATATAAGTTCGTATACTGAATGAATTTTCTTCAGGTATGAACTTTATAAAAATAGATAAATCTAACACTGTGCCCTACTTAATTTTATCTTTTATACATTTTCAATACCCCTTTTTACCGAAGCTTTAGTTGACATCGATTATATAATAAAATCACAAAATGTACAATTAATAAGTGTGCGTTTTTTGTTTTTGTTTTTGTTTTTGTTTTTCTTTCTTTATCAAAACTGAGATTGAGTGGCATCTATATATATAGGCCATGAAAACTCATTTCGAAAACCGAAAATTGCTTTGGATGGTTTTCGTGCGACGTACTTGAGTACAGGATTTTCACAATTATATCGCAATTTGAAAAAAAAAATAGTTTCTGTTCATCAAAAGGGAGCGATATGAGTCATTATGTAGCTAATTCGTTGCTAATACATTTTAACCCAACCAATCCAACTTTTGGGACAAGGAAAACAAATGATTTTTTTCGAGGAGGTTTTAAATTGTTAAACAGAATAGTGCACATATTCTTTACTAGTATATGCTATCAACCTAACTTAACGAGAAAGCTGAGTTCGGGGAAAGGTGAAAAATAATTTGTGACTCGTGAGTTTTCTCATTCTCTTTTTCCCGGAAAGGCCTGCTCCTCAAACTCCCTCATATTAAAAATATGACAAGAAAAAGCTCACTGAAATGATGGCGCCGAACTTTCATGCCACATGTATGTGTCCCATGTACATGTTTCTTTTGTACATTCAGCAAGATTGAGTCAATTTCTTCCAGGGGCGGCGCTACAGGGGGGGGGGGGCAGAGGGGGCGACCGCCCTCCCCCCTATGATTTTTCAAGGAGTGAAAAAAGAAAAAAAAAGAAGAAAAAAGAAGAAAAGGAGGAAGAAAAGGGAAGAAAAGGGAAGAAAGAAGAAAGAGGAGTATTAAAAAGAGAGGTCTTAAACATATAACTCTATATTACCCCTGTTATTTAATGGAGAAAAAATATGACGTCATCTTTAGGTCGTCTTGCCCCTCCTATCAAAATACCCTGGCGCCGCCCCTGATTTCTTCTTATTTTTGGTGATTCCACACCTTACAACTTATACAAGTTCTTATGTACTCTATCCTCAACCTTTCCCAATTACTTCCTGACTGTTTCTCTTATACAGTGTAAATCTCATGACCGGAACTCAACTTTATCTTTTAACCATGAAATATATTGGCTGCTTTCGTATTCATAAAGAAAGCAAATGTGCATTGATTCATATAATTGCATGAAAGGTATTACACTCGTCTAAAGTCAAAATGCATCAAAAAACAAAAGCAGTCAAAGTCAATGGAAACAAGAACTCAACATAAAATTGTCAATTGACTCTTGTTTTCAAGATATGGTACTGTATATGTATGGACTGCACGTGTGTTAAGGCAAGCACCGATTCATGATCAAATATGGGAATTACACTATGTTTAGAAACTTGGAAAAAAATCCAACATTGTTATTATTATTATTATTATTATTATTATTATTATTATTATTATTATTATTATTATTATTATTATTATTAATCCTCCTCATCAGTATCATCATTATAGTTACTATTATCATCTAGGGCAGTTACTTAACAAGGGCTGGACCTAAACAGGTGTGATGATACAATATACACACTTAGAAATTATGGTGCAGTTTCGCACCCGTAGAGGTGCAGACCGTTGGTACAATAGCAGCACCCTTTAGGGTGCAGACTTGAACCTCTTTAGGGTGCATATGTGCATCCTATTGTGAGCAGAAGTGCACTCCTGTTTGGGGCTCAAAGTTGCACCCCAATATAAGGTGTATTTTTTGCACCCTCCGGATTCATAACTGCACCCTAAAAGGGTGCATCGTCGATGGCAATCGATCACCATTATCGCCTCTTCACAGCTCAACATCAAACAATAAAAGTTATTGCCAACATTTCATAATTCATGCACGAATGGAATACAGGCAGTTATTATCGAGCTTTCGATTTCTGCTCCGAACGACTTCTGCGACGAGTCTCCAGAGCGTGGAGCCGTCGCACAGGCCAAGTCCGTTCACTTCGCGTTATACGTTTTCGATCTCTCACGACGGTGTGGGTCGCACTTTCATCCATATTTGGAGCTTGTATGACGTCATATATATGTATGTTCGTGCTGAATCTAGGACGACGGCAAAACCAGGGTGCACGCGTCCTCGATTCGGCTAGTGGACAAGGGAGACGACGTGACGCATGCGCAGAGCTTCAAAATGTGGTTCGATCGTACCAGTCGACTATGTCGACGTGCAAATCGAAAGCTCGCTAATTTGTAAAGTACACGCCATGAGGGACCTCAGTGAGATGTATCGAGCCACGCCCAGGGGCATCTACAGTGCGACAGCTTGTTTTTACTCATACGGCTTCAAAAGCTCAAGTATGTACTCCACTATATATATCTATCCATAATAACAAATCAGTACAGTAACAGTTAGTAAAACTAGCACTTTTACTTAAAATGTAATCCCGACTGTAATCACGTATTCTTATTCCATTAACCTTTTTTGACAAAGAAACTATCAAAATAAGCCATGATAAAATATCCATATAATTTGAATATGCGAATTATGTAAATATTCCTGCCTTAATCCCTACAAGTACCGATACATTGGTTGATGTCACCCTCACTATGAACATGGCGAATAAAGAAGCTGACAAAATATACAGCTCCTCATTGTACCTTCCACAATTGCTCTGGTAGACAAAAGAAAATCCCTTTATGGCTATTATTTAAAAATGTGTAGAACCGGTGTCACATGCATATTCACCTGTTTTACTTATTTTACATAATAGCGATGAAGGGATGTTCTTTGGTCTACCAGAGCATTTGTGGAAGGTACAATGAGGAGCTGTATATTTTGTCCGCTCTGTTTTATCATCGTGTTCATAGTGGGCCTGAAAGCCGAATTATGTAGTCTTTGCGCGATTACTCTCTTGAAACACGTCATTACGGACATTTATAATTTAAGCAAATTTTCGACACAAGATGATAGAAATGGATTAATTTTTTCTATTTCTATTTATTCAATTTCTATGCTTTTGAATATTTAGTCTTACTTCATGAGATATTTTGACACAAGTGTCAACAATGCTGGTGTGGGTATTGATGTAAGACTAATACTTCTGACCGAAGGGTGCAGAATTCAACCTTACACATTTTTGAACCCTGGTTTCTGCAAAGCGCACCCGTAGGGGTGCAAGATTACACCCGTGTAGATATAAGGCTGCTCCTCCCAAATTTGTACCCTGAAGTGCACCCTAATTTCTTAGTGTGTAAAGTTAAACAACCAGCACATAACAACAACCAGTTTTACCATTCATTAAAAAAAAAACTGTTACATGGTTACAGTGTATTTTAAAATGTGAAGACAACAAGAAGTCATGTACACATATTTCTTTAGGAGAACACAATTCGAACAATAATATTGCAAGTTGGTTCAATTTCAGCAGATTTTAGTGAAATAATTAAATCAATAACAATACTTTAAGCAGATGTAATACGCACATTCGTGTGCATTCTATTCGAGTTATTCAGTCTATGTGGATTCGTTTCTCTCTCTCTCTCTCTCTCTCTCTCTCTTTAAATATGCTAATAATTATCTGTGATTCTGTGTACAGAAAGTAAGTGTTATTTAGATAACAGAATATAATTCTGTGAGTTGATTCTATGAAGTACAATTTCTATAATTATTTGGAAGGTCTCGGTGATCATACGGTTATGCATTATAATCTGTATAGATTTCTCGATAGGCCTCATAGGCGACTAGAGAGGCGTGGATATTATAAAGACTTAAAAGCGGCTCGAGAATGATTCCTACAGCCCAACCCCTTTCTTCACCCAGAAACATTCGTAAATCTACCCACTGATTAATCGCCGTGTTTTCCAATATCCAGACAGTTGTACTAAAGAAGCACATGTACATAAGGCACACTAATGTCCACTTGATTGATTTATAATCTTCGAAAAGCTGCCTTTGATTAATGAACAAGAATAACGTAATCAGCCACGCCTTGTAAACATTGAAAAGGCCATAGGCGATCATGAAGTAAGCCAATGTCATTTCGTCACGAGATGAATGTGGGGTGCGAATGAAGACAATTATCGCCCCTATGACCCGTAGGATGTTGAGGCTGAACGTTCCTCCACAGCCCAACAGAAGGGTACGATCACAACTCTCAAGTCCACGAAATACAGAGACACCACGTTTCAAGGGGAAATTATGTGACTTATTGTCCGTTAGGTATGACTGAAAATGTAGCAAACCAATGAGAGGAATGCCAGAAGCGATCTCATAGGACCACACAATATAAACATGCATGTTCTTTGGGATGTCAAAATACCGTTGTGCTCTAAGGAAAAGAAGTGAGGTGGAAAGGAGTAGGGCAACCATCAAACACAATATAAACAATCTCTGCAGATAAATTTTCAAATCCTGTTTTCTTGAATTTCTTGGCGGAATCAAAGTTTCTATTTCTCTTGGGTTTTGCTTATTGCCAAGACGGTTCATTTTTCTATGTGAAAGAAATGGTTTCCAAAATGGTTTAGATTTTTCACTGAATAAACAATCAGGAACTTTGCTGAAACAAGGCGATAGTTTCAAAGCACAAGCTGGGAGAAAAGCATTCCATATGTGCCATAGGATACTAGCACCCATTATGCCACACTCTGTAATGAAAGGTGTAGTTAGTTTCTCGCATATCAGAATGAACTCTCCAAAAGTTCCATTTAATTTGCAGGGACGCGTGGGCAGATCAGAAATGGTTCCAGTGAGAAGTGCGCGGAACGGATTATCCACTTTTGAGGCTATGATCCAAACACTGCAGGCAAACATGAAACCTATCGGGAAACAAAATTTTCCCTTTTTGACAAAGACAGCGTCATAATACATGTTGAAAAAGAGCAGTCCCAACAGCGACACGCTCACAGCAGTGATATTAAGGAGAGCCTGGAGAACGAACGACACTTTTTTGTTATATGATGCATTAGAATGAAAAAGACATAGAATATCTCCCGTTACCAAAAACAAGGCATTAGTCAAACCAACAATTGCCAAAATAGCGAAGATGCGGAGAAGAGATTTATGAGGGCGTGTAAAGAGTGTTTGACAAGCACGATCTCTATTCAAAACGCTTCCTGGGAAGTTAAGAATCACAATATCTTGACCAAGAATTGGGGTCTGGATGGGCGTAGGACTTTCTGGCTCATGACGGATTTGAGACACACAACCAGATGTCACTTGATCGTGTGATCTAGAGTGGAGCTCATCTCTCAAAGACTCTAGTCCACCAATAGATTCACCCCTTCTGGATTTAGAGGCTGGGCATTCATTGTCAACGGATGTCGGCATCGAGTGCCGATGAGTTAGTTTCTTTCCAGGGGATGGATCTGAGGGCATTTCTATGTTGTATGCCGTGTTTGTCTCTTGATTTACAAGAAGGACTGATGGCTCAATAGTAACGTTGTTCTCTTGGTCGATAGGGCAGCTGTGTTCCAAATCCAGTTTGTCTGTATCAGCTGGCGTCTCGTGCTTGAGGATACCAACTGCCTTAGCGCAATGGTGGCAGCGAAACGGCCAGAAAACTTCCTGGGATTGATGATAAAAGCTCCTGCGACGAATAAATCTAATAATGTGTATTTCAGTAAATACGATAATGAGAATCAGTCCAGAGCTCGTTACAGAGTAAGCCACGTCAAAGATATCGGCAGAATTGTCAAAAGGTGCGACAATAGTCGTTTGCACAAGAGTGCAGCACAGTCCTAAACTGATAATAAGACTTATCATCAAGATAGCACTAAATGGTGCTCGTTGTGCGAATTCTCTCTTCATCTTGTTTCTAAGTTTACGAAAAATGCGTCTTCTGTGTTAGCCTTAACAACATATAATTCTCAACTGTATTTACTGCACGGCACCTTTACTTTTATATATGCGAAAGAGGCTTATCAAGTGGAAACGTCAATAAAAAGTAGTGGTTGAAGCCAGAATGACGTTAATATGCCAAATCGATACTTAGCTCGATGAATAAGATCATTTAGTTCAGTAATTTATTACTCAATATAACATACATTTATTTTTCCTCTCTCTTTTCCTATTTCTCTCTCTCTCTCTCACACACACCCTGTCCCTCGCTAACACACTATCTTTATGGCATTCTAATGAATTACCAGTCATCTGAAACCTTTGCTTGATTTGTTTCTTCCAAATAGAACGGTTCCTTTTACTTTCGACAGCGTACTCAACAACCATCGAAAGTTCAAAAGCCATTGCAATATTATACATATACGTCTTCCGGAAACCATTATCTTCATAATCAGTTAAGTATTTTGTTGGAGTGGGGAGTGGACCCTGTACCACAAATAAATTAATTCTTCAGTAAATCAGGAAAAGTCTCGGTTATCCCATCAAGCCCTGACGGACATGGAGCATTTGTCATCATACCGAGCTAATTTATGAAATAATAAAGTAATCCAAATACATACTTGAACTTTACTCTAATCTGCTCATCCACTATATAATAATGAGTATATTGATAATATCATCGTTATCATTATCATAGTCTTTATCACTATTATTAAACTGTCATACACAGGCTAGACCAATCCGATGGTAATACTAATACCAATAGTCATAATAATAATGATAATGATGATAATAATAATGATGATAATAATAGCAATAATAATGATGATAATAATAACAATAATAACAATAATAATGAAACACATTTCTAACTCGCCTATTACTACGTTTCCAGGCACCGTGGTGCTGTTGTTCTTGCAGCTATTATGTTAGAAAAAATCTAGTTCAATTCAATTCAAATCATTCTTTATTATCGATTAGAAAATACATGTTAATTTGTTTTGTTTACATACATATTACAAAAAAATAAATATAAGAAAATAAATACAGGTAATACAGGTAATTGATAAGATGGTAACACAATCATAACAGTCCCTATAGTGTTAACAAATAAAAAGCCCAGGAAAACGCAGTTTGAGGGTTATAATTTCTCTTTCGTTTTAAGGATATTGCTTCAACAGAAACAAACTACCTAAATCGAATAACCGTTTGAAGACAATATTTAATGAAAAGAAGAGAAGAAAAAGATTTAATCCAATATCCCAGTTAAAGCTACATTAGCTTTTAATTTAAAAAAAAAAAAGTCGGGTAAGTCGTGTGATTGTCGCGTTCTTGTTGCGTGCTCGTTGAGAAAATGTGGCAGTTAAAAGCAAGAAAAAAAAAAAAAAAAAAAAAAAAGCTCAACCCACGGTCCGACCATTTAGTCTCCACCGACATGCGGCATGTATAGCCAAAGACTATAGGCTACGCACTTCACATAAAGTACAGGCACTAGCCACTGGCTTTGCCAGACGTGTGGAATATAGGGGATGGCCCCCTTATGTTCCTCTGAATATGCCCATGGCACTAGCACTGCCTGCGTGGCTAATGTGGCAAAGGAATGTGGCCGCGTGATGTGACTAACTAAGGATTCTTTTCAGAAGTAGATAACATTTCATCAAACAAAATCTGTTTCAATTTCTAGGCCGAATTCATTTTGCCAATAAAACCCAACATTTATCATGTTTATTGTGAACTTGGCCGTGTCTAAGTTTCATGGCCCCCTGAGCTGTCCGAACAGCGAAGGCAGGATAGCTTTCACCGTTGAGCCTTTCAGCCTCCTCCGTTTAAGGCAGTGGCGTATCTAGGAGGGGGGGGGGGCAGGGGGCACGTGCCCCGGGCGGCACTTCTAGGGGGCGCAAAACACGCAAAAGAGAGAAAGAAAAAAAGGGGGGAAATGAAGAAAAAATCATAATCCTTAAGGATTATGCGCCCCCAATTGGCAGGGTAAATGCATTAGAAATACAGTTTGTAAAGAATTTAAAATGCGAACATTTTCTAAATTTATGTCGCTTTGCTCCCTCGCATAATTATTTTCTTTCAGGATCTCGTAATTTCGCGCCCCCAGTATATAATTCTTAAACAGCTTTTTTTAAGGATTCAAAATTTGAAAAAGATAAAGATGTAATTGTCGTTGCATTGCTCGCTATCATGTTTATATCCCTCTTGCTAAATATTGCCTCCCCCATATAGGAAAGAGTGCATAAAACAGCATTTGCAGAGCCTCAACATTTAAAAGAAATCTCAACTTTCAATCGACTTACTAAATTCCTCAACTATTTCTCAATGGTTTTCGTCAATTTTGCTCCCGATTCTAGAAGGGAGTGAATAGAAACCGTTTATCAATGTACAAAATTCGAACTTCTCTACCGCTCAGTTGCAGTGGTCAGTTGCAAAATTTCCCGAGTGAAATGTTCAAGAAATTGTGTTTTGGGGGGGTTAAGAATGCAAAAAACTTGCCGCTCGGTCGCTTTGCTCCCTCGCTTGTAATATAATGCAGATAGGTTGGGGCACGGGGGGGGGGGGGGGGGCTGCGAAACTTCATGTTTTGCCCCGGGCGCCCTAATCCGTAGATACGCCACTGATTTTGGGCAGCAGCGTGCAGGCCTGGGTGCAAGGATTCACGTATTGCGGGGCATAATATGACTGTGCCTGTGTCAATTAGCGGTATGGCGTAATAATTTTTCCTTCCCAAAAGGGCATAATTGCCTACAAATATTTTCATTTCATTCTCACAATAAAAGGTAAGTAATTGGCAAACTGGATTCGGCTTCGGTAAACCAATATTTATCAACTCATTTTCATCACTCTGTTGTCACATTTCCGCGCCGGTGGAGGCTTTAGATAAACGATGATGGGGGGGGGGGGTTAAGGTTTTTAAAGATACCATAGCTTTTTAAATATTGTA
Source organism: Heliocidaris tuberculata (assembly GCA_025618425.1). Lineage (NCBI taxonomy): Eukaryota > Metazoa > Echinodermata > Echinoidea > Camarodonta > Echinometridae > Heliocidaris > Heliocidaris tuberculata. Next base: position 40,555,368 of record CM046841.1, read on the forward strand.
TTGTATTGTATTGTATTTATTTTCCAATCACGATGATATAAAATGAAACATTACAGACAAAATAGAATGATACATAATAACTTCAGAATAATGTGAATTGGCTGGATGGCCCACTCAGCTATGCGAATATTGCAAAGCTGTTCTTCCCTGGGGTCCAGATGAATACACAGATAAAACAAATAAATCGTTATACACAAAGAAACAAAATGAAAATATTAAATAGTCTTGAGTTAAGAATATACAAATTGAAAATACCTTTAAAAGAGAAAAGAAAAAATGGCACCCCCCCCCTTCCTGAATTGGCAAAACAGGCATGTTCCTTTAAAGATCACAGCAAAATGGAATTCGTATATTTAATAAGTTGCAAAATATATTAAAGTTATTAATCAATTTAACATCTATAGGTAAATCATTATATTGACATGAGCCTCTGTACATAAACATTCTACGGCAACACTCAGTCTTGGGTTTTGGTAACATTATATTTACCTGAGATCTTAGACAATATGAATAATCATACAATCTAAATGACTCCTCTAAATATGGAGGAGCCAAACCATGCAATGATTTGTGCATATTCCCTCAACGAGCACGCGACATTCACGCGACTTAGTTTTCTATGTATTGAGCTTTAAAATTTAAAATCGACACATAATGTGTTATTGTGCGCTGCAATATAAACGCTCTTCTACCTTCCAATTTCCTAACAATTTAAGGTACATGTAGGTAATTGGCAACTGGATTCGGCCTTGGTAAACAAGTATCTATTAACTCATTTTCATCACTTTGTTGTCACGTTTCCACATTAGCTCTCGCAGTACATGTACGTTTTGCTAGTGTGTACTTTATGTGAAGTACATAATTACAGTCTATGTGTATACCACGCGATGGTGGAGGCTTTAGATAAACGATTGGACTGTTGGGGGGGGGGGGAGGTTTTGATAGATACCATAGCTTTTTCGTGTTTTTTTTTTATTATTTTTATTTTTTTTTTTTTAACTGCGAAATTCCCTCAACGAGCACGCGACAATCATGCGACTTAGTTTACGAGGTATTGAGCTTTAGATTTTCATTGCACCAATTTATACTTTATAAATTTGTGGGAAGAAAATCAACACATAGCCTGTACTCGTCTCCACTATCCCTTATGCTATGGTCACAACCGACTGTGCTTGTCCGCAGGTGCAGCCGGGCTATGAGCCAACTCCTACGATTCTTTGGACATGGCCATGTGCGGCGATTTCTTGTCACGGCTAGCTGAGGGGGGGGGGGGGGGGGGACCAGCCTTTACAATATGTTGCTGTAAAAAATCATATCATTGTCCAAAAAATTCCCCCCGCCCCACAGTGGGCCCGGTGTGAGCAAAAGTGCGCCAAAATAGGGATTTGGTCAATGAAACAGAGTTAATTTTTTTCACGTTCTAAGCAAAGATTACAACGTGTAGAACATCTCTGAGCAATATTTCTTCTTGGAATTAATTTTAAGTGGGTCATTTTTATTCAAATAGACGCGAAACTTTGATTATTTGTTATGCATTGTGTAAAATGCAATACTGCGTTTTATTAAAGGTTTTTGCCAAACGGGTTGATTAATGCACTTCAAATTAAACATGCTTATTTCAGAATAGTTATTTTAAATAATGATAGAGTTTACAGGCGAACTCTTATTCCTATCGAAAGTAATTTTGGATGAAACACAAAATATTGGGGGGGGGGGGAATAGCTTTTTTTTTTCATGCGCAAAGATGGTCAACATTTCCGTCGATTTCCGCGCTGAAAATATCATGATCGCCTTTCTTATAGTGTATGCTTTACACTGCTATACCAAATTTGCCTGCTACTTTTTGCAACTTTTCGAGTGAGAACCCATTTTCCACCCGCATGTTCGCCTCTTTTTTCGCCTAAATCTTGCATGCGATAGAAGCGCGCACTGTGTTCATAAAATGCGCAGGCAAAGCACACACAGCAAAGTATAGAAGTTCAATATGCTTTTTGACATGAGTACCGAAAGAAGCTTTAAAAGTCTTCTGGCCCTTTTGAGATGATGGGACATGTCAGAAAACAACTAATATCTAAACATATGGATTGCATTTCAATCTTTAGTCTTCAGTGGTAGCACACATGTCGGTCAAAAAGAGATTCCTAAGTTTCCTCAATGCAGTTCGGAAACAAAAAAGTGGAGGGAAACATAACAGAAAACGAAAACTAAGATAGAAAAAGAAAATATTGAGAGAGATGGAGAAGGAGAGAGAGAGGGGGGGGTTAAGCAAAGAAAGAAAGAAAGAGAGAGAGAGAGAGAGAGAGAGAGAGAGAGAGAGAGAATGAGAAGAGAAGGGGCGACTGGGGCGTCATGTTCACCATAATCTGATGATAGGATTTAAATGTTTACATCAAGCGGGTGAAATGACTACCACTACTGCCTAAATTGATCAAGGGGGTGTTTCATGAAGCTGTTCGTAAAGTTACGCATGACTTTAAGAATGAGTGAAATATGACAAGCCAAATGGGATGCTCAATCATTTTAAATGCATCAACTAAAGTTGAACTGTGCAGATGTAGATTAACATTCTTATTATGACAAATATTTTTAATGCAAAGTATATTTTTTTGTAAAAATTTAATTGAGGTTATTGAAAATAACCTCAATCTGTGCTAAAATATCAGGAAAAACTTTGGGCATCTTATCTGGCACTTCATATTCAAGTCTTTCGTAAAGTCATGCGTAACTTTACAAACAGCTTTATGAAACATCCCCTGGTTTCTTTTTTCAAACATCGCAGTTATATTTTGATGCCAAATATGTTCAGTGGTGTTCAGTATTCTAAGGGATGCTCAACTTTTTGCATTTTTTATATCCCGAGGAAATTGTTCTATTTTATGTTCTTCGTCTAAGGTAGGACTTTTCTTATTATTATTAATAAACTTTAAGTGTAGAAATAGTTCATGTTTGTGCAATTGCTATATAAATAGAATAGGCTTCTGTTATGATGTAGGGTAAGATGGAGATCTGTTTCCAATGTCCGTAAATGTTCCTATTTTGTATAAATAAACAATTGCTTGCTTCCAAGCCACAATTCTTTTAACGACCCACACTTGTCAAACAGTGTGAAGTTTCTCTTCTTTGAAAAATGCGCTGGGCTGTAGAGAACTGTTTCTTTCCTTCAATAAATGAAGTCCAGAAGGCAAGACTTTAAGACCCCGTTCTCACTCACTTTGAAAGTGGACTTTTGGAGCGGTCTATCTAAGACCCGTTCCTCAGGAACGGTTCTTAGGTGAGTGTGAACGGTCAAAGTGGTCCAGGAAGTGGTCTTCTGGACCGCTCCAGAAGACCACCTCGGGGAGGTGGTCTTGAGGAACGGGTCTTATTAAGAGCGGTATGGACCGCTCTAAACGTGCAGTGTGAACTAAAGCGTACTTTGACCGGAAGTGAGCTTGTGTGTTCCGCGGGAAATCACGTGTGATTTTCCTTTTTATAATACATTGCTGCATGATAGAATGGCGAAAAAAAGAAACAAAAGAAAAGACAGAAAGAGGAAATGAAAAGATTATAAAAACGAAGGAAATCATGAAAAATGTAAATAAGGGGAAGAGGATAGAATGATAAAAAAATAAAGAAAAACATAAGAAATGTAAAGCAAGAGAAGAGGATAGAATGATAAAAAACAAAGAAAAACATAAGAAATGTAAAGAAAGAGAAGAGGATAGATTGATAAAAAACAAAGAAAAACATAAGAAATGTAAAGAAAGAGAAGAGGATAGATTGATAAAAAACAAAGAAAAACATAAGAAATGTAAAAAAAGAGAAGAGGATAGAATGATAAAAAACAAAGAAAAACATAAGAAATGTAAAGAAAGAGAAGAGGATAGATTGATAAAAAACAAAGAAAAACATAAGAAATGTAAAGAAAGAGAAGAGGATAGATTGATAAAAAACAAAGAAAAACATAAGAAATGTAAAAAAAGAGAAGAGGATAGAATGATAAAAAACAAAGAAAAACATAAGAAATGTAAAGAAAGAGAAGAGGATAGAATGATAAAAAACATAGAAAAACATAAAAAATGTAAAGCAAGAGAAGAGGATAGATTGATAAAAAACAAAGAAAAACATATAAGAAATGTAAAAAAAGAGAAGAGGATAGAATGATAAAAAAACAAAGCAAAACATAAGAAATGTAAAGAAAAAGAAGAGGATAGAATGATAAAAAACAAAGAAAAACATAAGAAATGTAAAAAAAGAGAAGAGGATAGAATGATAAAAAAACATAAGAAATGTAAAGAAAGAGAAGAGGATAGATTGATAAAAAAACAAAGAAAAAGCATGAGAAATGTAAAGAAAGAGAAGAGGATAGAATTAAAAAAAAAACATAAGAAATGTAAATAAAGAGAAAACGATAGAATGATGAAAATAAAAGAAAACAAAGTTCATAGAATGATAAATAAAACAAAATATAAATGTTAAGAAAGGAATGACGATAGAATGATGAAAACGAAGAAATATATTATGAAAGATAGAAAGAGAATATGATAGACAGAATGATAAAAAAACAAAGAAAAACACAAGAAATGTAAAGAAAGAGTAGACGATAGAATGATGAAAACAAAAGAAAACAAGGAAAGATAGAAAGAGAAATGAAAGGATGATGAAAGATAAATAAAAGACAGAAAGAAGATAAAATGATGAAAAGAAAGATAAGACAAAGAGGAAAATGATAGAAAAACATAAGAAATATAAAGAGAGAAAAAGACGATATAGAATGATGAAAACAAAGAAATACATTATGAAAGACGAAAGAACGAGAATATGACAGAATGATTAAAAACAAAGAAAAATATAAGAAATGTAAAGAACGAAAAGACGATAGAGTGATGAAAAGAAAGTAAAACATAATGAAAGATGGAATGACAAACAAACATACGAAGAGAAAAACAAAAGTGGAAAAAAGAGGCCTTGGAAAGATGTAAAGATAAATGCATCAGGCAAGCAGTATACGGTTTTAATTCCGCGCGAAAAATTTGACCCCCTGACCTCAGCTGCCATAGCAACAAGACCACTTTGATTCGTGGAGCGGTTTGAGCCAGAAAAACTGCTCGGAATGTGAACGCTAACAAACCGTTCCTCAAGACCCGTTCCTCTGGAGCGGTCTAACTAAGACCACTTTCAAAAGTGAGTGAGAACGGGGTCTTAGCTTGCCTTTTGAGTGCATTATTTATTTTTATCTATCTACACGTATCCCATTCATCTATCTATCTATATTCATCTATATATTCATACACGCATTCCTCCATCTATCTATCTATCTATTTATCTATCTACCTGTATTCCTCTTCTTGTATGTTGTTTTTTTTTGTTTTTTTTTTTATAAATATGTTTCTTATTTGTAATTAGTTTTTAATTTCTTTTCAATTAGTGTATAGACCTACATTTACATTTTTCCTCTACTATTCGATTTTTTTCAAGGCTTTGGAACTGATTAGTTAGGACATAATTATAGACCCATGATTGTTGAGAGGGCGCGATTAATGACTATCATGTAGTTTAAAATTCATACCGATTGTTTATAATTTATATAATTTTGAAACCTTTGGAGAAAGTATGATTTGTATCATTATTCGTCCAACACTCTTCTGAGTAATTCTGAGTAATTTGCTTCAGTGAATATTTAAAGGCGAAGGCTTTTCGAAATAATTCACTCTTCTGACATTATAAAAAATAGGGCAGAAGGACTTACAATATGCATGGATTTTATTAGTCAGTATTATGGTTTTGATAACTCGATAGTACCTACAAAATTACTTTTTAGTGATACAGGTACGTTTCTCTTTCGCAAAGTTATCAAGGCTACAGAGGGCGTTCTTTCATTGTTTAAAATCTTCATTTAATATTAAGTCATTAAAAAAAAAAAAATTAAGTTAATATTATTATTAGTATATGTATTATCAAAGTTTACTTTCAAGTAATGACATCATACATTGCAATACATTGCAAATTTCTCAGTATTACAAATATTTTCCAGTAGGGCGCTCCCCCCCCCCCTTAAGTCACTATTACGTACCATATGCCTGAGCTTTAAGTTAACACCGTTTTTTTTTTTATATACAAGCGTAGAGATCGCATTACTAATTTTCTGAAGTAGGACAATCATTGTAATACGATAAATAATGTTATTTTCCATTGGATTTTGGCAGCCAATCAGAAATCGGTATTTTAATGACGTCATAAGTATTCGAAAATATTTTCATTGGATTCTACGGGTCTGAATACCCAAAGACCCATCATCTAAGTTTAAATTTTAGGTAAAACTCAGTGAATATGAATTTTGGCGCGCTTTGGAGCCATTCTGGCCCACTGTGCGCCTTCCCTCAAAAAAACTGAAGAAAAAAAAAAAACTCTTTCAGTTCATCCTCTTTTCTTCCTATTACATGCAATATCCTGTATTGATTTTTTTTAAATTTCGAAACCTCGTGAATATGTTTAAAGGGTCTCTGAGGCCAAAAAAAATAATTTGTATACAGTTAGAATGCATAAAATCAACCTCAAATAACTTTACCCGGCATTCTACAGGTTAGCGGTTAAGGAGTTTGAAGAAAATAAAGGACAGCGTAAACGATCGACGAACGGAACTCAACTGGAGTTGAGTTCCGCGCGAGCAGTTTTCTTTGCGAGTGCGTTTTTTTTTTATTGCGTGCACGTTCGGCGAACGCCAAGACGCGATAATGGAATTATCGCGATCGCATTATCGCTTTGTCGTCTGCTATGTGCAGCGCCGAGGATGACAAACATTCGAAAATTGATTTGGGCTGGAACTTACGGATAATATTCAAACCCAATGAAACAACAAATGAATGAAGGATACAACGCAAAATGTTTTTATCGAATTGGAAATCGATTTGGTGCGTAACTTATGGATAATCTGCAACCCGAATAGAACAACAAATGAATGAAGTCATACAACGGAGAATGTTTTTAAAGAATCAAAAATTGATTTGGCGCTTAACTTAGAGATAATATACAGCCCAAATAAAATATGAAATGAATGAAGTGTACAACGTAAATCGATTTTTTTATCGACTGGAAATTGATTTGGCGCGTATAATTTATGGAGAATCTACAACCCAAAATAAAACAACAAATGAATCAAGTATTCAACAAAAAACGATTATGTCGAATATAAAATTGGTTTGGCGCATAAATTACAAAGAATCTACTGACCAAATGAAACAACAAATAAATTAGAACTAAGACGTAAAATACATATATCGAATCCCAAATTGATTTGGCGCTTAACTTAGGAATAATATACAATCCAAATAAAATATGAAATGAATGAAGTATACAACGCAAAATGTTTTTTTATCAATTGGAAATTGATTTGGCGCGTAACTAATGGATAATATGTGACCCGTCACGTCAAAACGAGACAGAAGTCGCATTTTTTCAAATTTAACTTTATTAATGATTATTATTCTTCATTTCATAAGCGTTAATTTGATATAAAGGTCAACTCTAGAGAGAGAGTATTAGTGGAGATAATGGCTTTTGAAACTCGAGAATAGTAGGGCTCTGGAAAAGTATTTCTTCCAGAAAGACGCTTCCGAAGTTTGACTTCCATTTTGTCTTCATGCACCAGTTTTTCATATTTAATGCCAACTAGATTTTTTAAAAGTCCGTAGTAACCGTTTATCAATTTGAATAAAAACTAGTTCCTACGTTCCTTAAGGGTCTTTTCTCATGAAAACATAAGTTTTAATTCATATAAGTCATGATTTCTAACGCTTTAATGGGTAGGTAAGTAAGTAGTTTCAAGCCACTGAAAAGGCTTCTCGCGTCGACTTATTCCGTCTTTACCGTGCTATTTGTTATGATTTTTTATGCTGGTATATAGTCGATTTTACATTTTAAAAACCTAGAAAAGTTCTTTTCGTTTCAGTTTTGTTTTTATTTTTTTAATTTTTTATATAGATCCGTGATTGTGGTCTTCGAACAGTTTCAGCTAAGTTGTTGCCGAAAAGCAACTTTGGGTAATTTGCATATGCATAATTAGCATAAATTCATGGAAAATTGCCATAATTATTACGCAATCCAAGCCATTTTTCCATGAAAGTTCTACATGTGTTTCATTCAACCAGGAAACTGTAGGTCCATGTTCTAACTATAAGAAAAAAAAAATCACTTTCAGTTGTTCAAATATAATTAAATTGGTATTTACATGAACTTTACGTGATATCTAATTGAAAAAAAATAGATTAAAATATAACTGTGTATTTCTTACAATTAGAACAAGGAACTACAATTTCATGGAAATTTCGCATAATTATACCCGCAGCGTTTTAAATGGCTATTATTGAATGTCTTTTCTTTCACCCACCTTGAAAGTGATACTTGACACAATGCCTTCTGGTCTTTGCTCTCCCTTTGAAAGCTAAGTTGTTGTTTTTTCCTCTTTGCTTTCTAATGATGCAGTAATAAAACCAGGAAGTATTTAAAGCCACGCTACAACAAACAAATCTTTTGTTTGACATTTTCCTTTCTTCCTGCAAGGTATCTCCAAACTTTTCAGTTGCAGCTTTCCTATAAGGTGTGCTTAAGAGCATGGAGTTCATGTCCTGGCGATTATTGATCGCACCCCCCCCCCCCCCGAATCACGCCCTTTATGCCGAATATAACATTGGTTTGGCGAATAAATTACAAAGAATCTACAGACCAAATGAAACAACAAACAAATTAGAACTATTAAAGACGCAAAATACATTTATCGAATCAAAAATTGATTTGGCGCTTAACTTAGGAATAATATACAATCCAAATAAAATATGAAATGAATGAAGTATACAACGCAAAATGTTTTTTTTTTTTTTTTTTTTTTTTTTTAATCGAATTGGAAATTGATTTGGCGCGTAACTAATGGATAATCATATAATATACAACCCAAACAAGACATTAAATGGATGAAGTATACAACGCAAACTGTTTTTATCAAACTGAAAATTCAGTTGGCGCGTATAATTTATGGAGAATCTACAACCCAAAAGAAAACAACAGATGAATCAAGTATTCAACACAAAACGTTTAAATCGAATAGAAAATTGGTTTGGCGCATAAATTACAAAGAATCTATAGACCGAATGAAACAACAAATAAATTAGAACTAAGTCGCAAAATACATTTACCGAATCCAAAATTGAAAGTGAAGACGTTCCTGAATCGATATATCGTTAAGTGAGCTATCGTGATCGATCGATTAGTCTTTGCTCAAGTCTTATTTATATTAATTTTGGGGGGTATTTTATTTTCAAAAATCAATATCTCCTGTATGCTGCCACCGTTGAATGTCGTGTTAAGTTTTCTGGGGTTGTTTTTGTGTAAGCTAACTATACACAAATTATTTTTTTCAGGCCTCAGGTACCCTTTAAATTCATCAATTTTATCTTTAATAAACGTACGAAATTCTTAATCATGAATTAAATACGCACAATTGAGTTTTCCAATAACCTGGATCTCAAGGGGTATTTGCACATAATAATTGTATCTCAACCATGCTGTTGTCTGAGTCTACATTAACGTAAAATGTCGGGATCGCTAGCACAGCTTGCCGAAATAGAAATCTTTAGATACCCAAATATCATCTAATCGAGGGTACACGTCCGGGGTTTTCTGATATCTTGTATTCATATAATTGCTGTTCAGCATATTCATTTGAATGACATTTATTGTATCTTTTATAACCCAATGAGCATTGGGTGACATTGTGGTCATCTGCAACCAATAAAAGGGCTGTGCCAACTGCTCTGTTTGACTAAAAAGGTAAAACAATAAAATTTAAAAATTCAGTGGAATTCCTCTTCGACCATAAACATTTACCAATGTGTATGAAGAATCTTCAATATTCACCTCTGAAATCATGTTTCCTCCTTTTACATCTCTATTACATGACAAACCAGTTCTATCTAAAATTGCAGTTCCTCTGCTATTTAAGGAAAAACTACAAAACCATGACTGGCCTCTCCACTGAGATGAGCAGAATTTTTCATCTTTCTTTTACCAGAATGGGTCTCTTGAAGAAAAACTATATCAGTATTTTCCTTTACAAAGTATTACATATTTTTTTTTCCTTTTAGAATTACTCTGCAGGCCTCTGCAATTAAGGACCGGATCTGTAATATCATGTTATTTCTGATGCACGTCCATGAAAATTCCACACCTTAGGGTAAACAAAACAAGATAATGACGAAATAGTGTACCATGTCACGAAAACAGGGTTTGCAGTGATTAGATTACCTGTACGATAATAGTGATATCTGATCAACTTTAACTTTAACAAAAACCAACAAAAATAATGCACACTTTTCTGATGTCTTAGCAGTTTCCCATTCCTGAACTGCCACAACTTCCTGGAATAATCATATGAAACAAATATCGTGAATTTGATCTTATCATGGATGTTTGCTTTGAAAGCACCCAGAAGACATTTTCTCGCAGCTTCCTTCAATCTGCAGGAAAGAACCGAAACCGACATGAACATGATGAATAGGCCTCAGTGGGCTGGAGATGATAAAAGCCAGTATCACTTGCAGCCTGACTGGCCAGCTGGCCACTTCGGTGCGCTCATTGTATTGCATCTCTCGTCACTGTAAAGTTATCTCCATTCAATGATGACTAAATATCGCCATAATCACGTCCCTCGACTCCTTCAGGTGCATGTGGAATGATGATGTTTCTACGGCTGCATATATTTTCTAAGTCGCCGATTTTTTTTCGTTCACTCCTTCTAATGTCAGCCTTCAATTCCTTCATCTCACCCACCTCGAGCCGAATAGCTGCGTGCTCCTCCCTGCAGTCACATTATAGCACGGCCTCGTAACGTGCCTGTTGGCGCAGTTCGAAGGCCTGAAACCACGCTGGAGCCGTGAGCAAAACTTCGGGCTTGACGATCGGGCGCGCTGCACGCAGACTGCGATCATGGCGATGGTGCATCCTCCATTTTCTACATCGTGGGTCTCTTTCTCACCGGGAATTCTCAGTACTCGGTGGGTCTCTTGATCTAACATCCGAACTTATTCTCACAGACAATTTCAAAGAAACTTAAACGCTGATGAGTCACTTACGGTAGTAAAATGAAAATCTAAAAGACTTACCCAAGAGCGAGATGTTACCACGCCACCATTATTGCATCCTCCTCATTGTTATAGGGTTTTCTTTTCACATAATCATTCGGAGGAAAGTGATAATTGTAAAATAATAAACAGCTTTTGTCAACAAAATAAATAATACTCCAAAAAAAAGCATAATCCACTTAGGAATATCTTTTAATTCAACATTTTAATGGGATATCACTCATTATTCAACCAATTAAAATTGCTGAGGTAAACACGGTCAATCCTTTGCAAGTAAGCCATTTTTATTTGATAAAAGAGTAATCCATAATTATGATTGATGTCTCTTTTCGAAGAAAAAAAAATAAGATCGTCAAATGATTTACATTATTTCTGGCAATAAGGTATGCTAAAACCACCCACCGATTCTGTATGAACATGATAAAAACAAAGCAATTTAGTGTAAAGAAAAGGAAGCACTTCGATGCTCGATTTGAATTTGGTGCTTATGATTTAGAATGCTTCAGTTGTTTTTAATAATCGAGGACTGTAATGACGTCACCTAGCAATGCAGTGCACCATGACGAAGTTGTATATTCCATAGTCTGCCAAAGGCAAGCTTAAAAAAAAAAAAATTGTTGAGGCTTTGTTTGCTTTGTGTATTCGGCTCACTTACCTTCTCCATTTTTTCACCGCCTGATATTATTAATGATACTCCGGTATGAAATGAATGCATATACAGTATGTATGATTACGTGGGGCTGTTGTTGAAATGGCTTGGGATCCTCGTTTAGCTATTCATTAGGTGCATGACTTAGACAAAAAATACTTTACGATTTACTTCAGAGGACAAAACGAATGTTAAATGCTTATGTAATGCTATATATCATTATGAAATGTCCACATAGTGCGAATATAAATTTAGAAAAATAGTCAATAACAGCCCCCCCCCCCCCTCCAGAAAATTGAGGAGTCAGCTGAATACTAACAGGTCACACGAAATTACTGTGTTTTCTATTGTGGTAATGATACATCTACGAGTACCACTATCCCGCAATGCATAGACAAGTACCAGTGCCTGTTGCCGTCTCTTTTTATTCAAAGGTAAGATTTACTTCTTTTCTTTTTTAAAAAGATTTTAGTCCTAATAGATGATTGTATGAAATGATGCACCTGAAATATTTGTCATAAGATTAGTCTGCGGAAGATTCTTATTCTTTTGGTTATGCTGAACACGAACATGTATATTGTAGTAGGCGAAACTGTATCATACCCTGCCATGGAATGATGTATGCGGGTCCTGTAGAGTTAGGAAGGTAAAGGTCCCGAATTTTGTCGCCGTAACACCAATTTCTTGTCTTGGGGCTTAATCCTTGTTTTTCGCATACGACTAGGCTTGGGTGCTGGTTATGAACACATTAATAAATAAACACCATTTAGCAGTAGGCTGGGAATATACCGGATATAGGCTTACAGGCGGGGTTAGGGTTATTACGTGGACGACAGCATTTAGCACTATCGCAATTGGGAGCTCTCGGGAGAGGGCTGCCATAACTACTGATTGTTCACTGTCTCCTCGCATGGCTAGTGGTAGACAACAATCTAATGCAGGCATTCTCACCGATATTATCTTCTATTTTACAATCAGGGCCCCGTTGCATAAAACTTACCATTTATGGTAACTCTGCCATCAATGGTAACTACCGTAGTAAAATTGCTCAACAGCCAATCAAATTCAAGGTTTAGATGGAAGTTACCATTGCTGGCAAAGTTACCATCGTAATAATAATAATAATGATAATAATAACAGTAATAATAATAATAATAATAATAATAATAATAATAATAATAATAATAAAAATTTGTTTACCCAGGGAAGCCTCATCAGCTTCAATGCTGTCTTCCCGAGGGCCCTGCAATCATTATTACCCCAGCAATTGCTAGGTACCCATTCACACCTGGGTGGAGAGGGACAAATGTGGGTAAAACACCTTATTCAAGGATGTAAGCACCCAGCGAGGATCGAACCCAGGACCTCTCGTATGAGAGTCAAGAGCCTCCACCACTATAACACAGTGCTCCCACAATGGTATAGTGATAAGTTTTATGCAAGGGGCCCAGGTCTTACTATTACGTTTTATATACACCCTTGGTAGTATTACATTATCAGTTGTAATGCATTGATCATTTCAATCCGAATTATTCTTTCTATTGTGAACAATCATGCCGTTACATTTCTAGACATTATACATTATTCATGTGAATCTCCAAGACTATTATATTTCACTACATCGCAAAGCGATTGCAAGTTCGAATTGTAATAATATCAAAACCCTCTGGAGTCGCAGAGGGATGTTATACCACAAAGTGTTATGCACTATACAAGAACGGTTTATTATTATTATCATCATCATCATCATAACTATTATCATCATAATTATTATTATTATCATTATTATTATCATTATTATTATTAATATTATTATTATTATTATCGGTATTATTATTATCATTCATTATTATTATTATTAGTATTATTATTATTATTATTTATTGTTGTTATTGTTATTATTATCATTACTATTATTATTTATTACTATTGTTATTATTATTATCATTATTATTAGTCGTAGTAGTATAAGTATTATTATTATTTTTATTATCATTATTATTATTATTATTATTATTATTATTATTATTATTATTATTATTATTGTGGGAGTTTCCATAGTGCGCTATCTTTAGCTTAAACTGTTTACTGAATATTAATACCACATAAAATTTTAAAAAAAATTGGGGTTTGTTTGTTTGTTTTTTGTTTTTGTTTTCTAAATTAGAACCTAGAATGGGATAGCTGAAGAGCAATTCAAAACACATTAAAATATGATATAGAAATTGTGTTAGTCATAGACCTATTCCTTGGATAAAAAGGGATACTAGCCCCTCGTACATAGTGTTTGTATGAAATGACAGGATAACAAGAATATTAATATGTACTTCATCTTTGATTTAGTTAAGTCAGCCCTCATCCTGAACCACCCTTCTCTCTTATCTTCTTCTTCTCTTTCTCTCTAACTTCTTGTTCTTCTCCTCTTCCTTCCCTCATCTTTCTTTCATCTCATTTGCCTCATTTATTCTTACCCTTTCCCTTCCTTTTTCCTCTTCATCTCCCCCCTTTTGCTGCCCCCCCCTTTTTTTTTTGCCAGACGTGGGAAGATCACCCCCCCCCCCTCCCCTCCCCCCAAAAAGAGAACAGTCATAGAGTTATGATAATAGTTAAGCTCCATTGCATGAGGAGCTAAAGCAGCAAAGTTCAACTGTATCTTATCTCAAAAGTCAGGGTTGGTGTATACACACACACACACACACACACACACACATATATATATATATATATATATATATATATAAGACTCCCTCTGATACTGCGGTAACGATGACATTAAAACAGTAAGAATAAAAAAAGACCTTTTGAATATATGTAAAACCATTCAAGGTATATAATATTGTTAATATCATTAATTAGAAAATGTCATTTTACTGTTTGAGGGGATATAACATGTATTTTCTTGTTCACAACTCTGGGTAAACACAGCTGTGCTAATGGGTTAACAGAAAACTCAGTTGATCATTGTTTCTGGTCTTTCTATTCAGCTACACGTTACAAGACCGACAGTCAAAAAGACCGACATATACGTGGGTTAAAACGAGCCTGCTATAATTTCATATAGGTTGCCTTTTGAACACCAGCAAATGGTTGCTCCCAATTACGGTATTGTGCTGCGGTGATACTGAAGTACTGAACCTTGTTCTCCTATGAAGCATGACAATCACTCAAATATGGTTCAGTTGTCACGAATTGGTTTGCGAACTGCATCTGGATATATGGCATTCAAAAAAAAATACCCCATTGAATTTGATACAAATCAAGTGATAATAGTCACGGGAGTTTATTCGTTATTTGTCGTACAATCGCAGAATACATGTACACCACATGTACGTTCGCTCACTTCACAATGAATAGACATTTCCTGCAGGAGGACATTTTGAATAATTTGCCTAATGATCAATATTGTGGAAATGAATATGAAGCACCCAAACTGAGTTACTACCCGCTCCATAATGAGAAATTTACCCTGTTTTCGGTTGTTTGGGGGTCAAAATGTACGCATAATACAAATCAAAAACAAAATCAAGCGCGTAATACATGTATCCTAGTATCCACATCATACTAAGGTTAAAATTCAATTATTTATAGGAGGAAAATAATCCATGTAACAGACTTTAATATTATTGATGAATGAATTATTCATATTCTTACAAATACCTCAGATTTTGAAAATGCGGGTAATCTATATGACTTAGCGTACCTAAAAGAGCAAGGTTCACACATCAATAAACGTCGTAATACCTCTCGCGGTATTGAATATGTATCGAATTTCAGGACATTCTTTTCGCTCATTATAGAGGAGATATCGTTATAAGAGAATATTGATCGTGAAATTAGAAATTCACCCTACTTTTGTTGGCATTTTTTGTCAAAATGTACGCATAATAAAATTCATTTTGTAACAAGTGCGTAATGCATGTATCCTAGTTTCCATCATACTAAGATTAAACTTCACTAAGTTATAGGAGGAAAAAAAATCCATGTAACGGACTCTAGTATTATTGATGAATAAATTATTCATATTTTTGCAAAACATTCTAAAGTTTGATCCTTTTGATGATCCGTGTAATAGATATGAGATATGACATTGCATGAATGAAGGACTTGATTTATTCATTATTAAGCATAAGTTGATTTGTTCAACCGTTTCCAAACGGAACTAAAATTTAAGGAGTTTTTTGGACGTAGATTTTTGCTGATTACAGAGGTTACCGTGTTAGGTGTTCGTGTCAGTGTTGCCGCGACTCACTGGACCGGTTGATTGACGTCATCAAAATATATGTATTATATGTACGAGCAATCAAGAGAGAGGGGAAATACTTATATCCAGAATTTATGAAGAGCATAAACAACAGTTCCATTAGAATAATAATTAAAAATAAAAGAAAAGGTTAAATTCATCATAACATCAATAACTGAACGCAGATGATATTAAACAACAACAACATTCAAAGCAGTTCCAAGCAGGAAAATAGAGTACCAAATGACCAAATGATGAAATATTTGTAGTAGTAGTAGTAGTAGTAGTAGTAGTAGTAGTAGTAGTAGTAGTAGTACTCAAATATGGAAATGCAATTAAAAATGTTAACAAATTACGTTATTTTAAGGGAAATGTGTCGTGTTCAGCGATGACGTTCATTTAAAAGAGTTGTATTAAATTGAACAGTCAACATGATAAAGCAAACTACTGTTCATTTCAATAGGATTCATGCAGGTGCGAACATGAACAAACGGCCCAACGCTAGTGTTGAAAGCTGTCACACAGACGTCCTGCATGGGATCATTTTATCTGACTGCGTTGTTGCGCCGTCAGTAAATCCGAACCGGTTCTATTTTCTTTTCTCACCACAGGAACGACGCAACAAATCACGCAGAAAAATGAGTGCATGTGAGCGCAGAACGTCTGTGCGCCTGGTTCATTTTCGCACCGGCATGAATCCTAATAGATTGAAGAATAGTTGGCTTGCTCGACACTGGTGAAAGAAGGCCTCGTGTGAGTTGGGTTTAAGCCCGACTCACACCATGCGTCATTTGCTGACGTTAGGACCGCGTCAGTGATATTTACGGTCCTTTGTCCGTCAAAACAGACGGATATCGTTTAAAAAGTGATTGCAAAATGTTCAATGTTTTTTTTTGTTTTTTTTTCTTTGTTTTTTGTTTTTGTTTTGTTTTTGTTTTTGTTTTTTTTTCTTATGTGTAGTTTTCGGGGGGGGGGGGTAGTTGGTTTGTGAAGCGTGTGTGAGTGTGTGATTTTTTGTTTTTTTCTCATAACTTCCTCAAAAATCATTTTGATTAAATGATATTGTAAATGGAAGAAAAAAATCATGTTTAATTTAAGATCTATCTATCTATATATATATATATATATATATATATGTGTGTGTGTGTTTTTTTGCGTGTGTGTTTTATAATGCAATTCACAGAGTTTTCTGTATCAAGATTCTGTTCTATATTACTATTCCCATTTTGATTATAAATTGTTAAAGAAATGTGTATAGATTTGATTCTAAGTTTACTTTTTCTGATTGGTATAATTTATATTCTTTTATAATCAGTAAAAATGTTTATAAATGATTTCATGTAATATATTATTTCCATATGTTATATATGAGGAAGAAATAAAATATTATTTAAAACAAAAAATGCAACAATATTTTCAATAACTGGCGTATGGATTAATTGCCTTCACTGGCTCAATTAGCGCAGGTACTGACGCAATCGAAATGACGCATCGTGTGAGCCGAGCTTTTAAGAGAACTGTGTCGTCCTTCAAAACCGGGACAGCGACAGGTGACCATAATGAAATCATATTTTGGTCTGGGTATCTGCAGACAAGTAGATGTATCTTCTAGTGATAAGAATGTGGGTGAATCGATATGTACAATAATCACTAGTGGATAAACAGAATAACACATGAAAAGTAAAGTTAATCAGAGAAACAAATTAGTGATACATAGGGCCTAGAAGTTTTTTCTAATGAGTATGTTCCGTTATTCATGTGAGCAATCAATTGCACTCTAGGCGATCAGTCTAAACTTTTTCATAGTATCAGCTCCTGGGGCATAAGTGTAAACGAATCGGAGTGGGGTGGGTAATAGCAACTGGTATGTAACAATTAAAAAATGAAATATGTATATCATCCTGCAATTCTCTGTAACATACATGTAGATTTGATTAATAAAAAAAAAGTTTAAAAAATCTTAACAAGAGCTTCGGGGATTATTACATACTATACGAACACTATTAAATCAAGAATGAGATGCTGGCAGCTATAGTCTACCTGCAAGCGTAGACTGCCTACTAGAGGTGTTGTAGCCGAGTGGTTAAAACACTTGACTGGTGATGCGAAGGTCTTGGTTCGAACCCCGGCACGGCACTAGTGTTCTTTGGCAAGACATTAATCTACATTTGCCACCCTCCACCCAGGTGTTAAATGGGTACTGGTAGGAAGGAATTCCTGGAATGCTGTGAGCACCGAAATTGGTAGCCTAGCTAGAGCCGGGGTGATATTGGAGCACCTTGAGCACCTTAAGTGGTGGATATGAGCGCTATAAAAATACCCAATATCATTATAATAAGAATCGTTAGTTTGCTTAATTAGAAGTATATACTGAATTTAATCATTGTTATCAAGTGTTAATATCAGTTAACATACCTGGCACGTTTTAAAATCGATAACATGAATACAATTTGCATACTTTGCAAAAGGGCTTCCCGTCATGATTCATGAAGAAGTTATTGATATTATTTGCACTTAAGGAACGGATTGAAACAGGCGTTCGTCTGCAATGTCACTAAACATGATAATCACATTTTTAAATGTATCCTGTATGTAATTTTTTGGTTCTCTCAATGTCGACTTGTTGGTTCTTCATGCGTAAAGAAAGACAGAAAAAAGGACTAGCATCATATTCATTTTAATTCATCACTTTATTTAACATTCAAATCAAACAAAGGAACATAGATATATGCAGTGAACAGAGAAAAATACGCCCAGGTCATGAAGTAATTAATTACTTGCAGGGCAACATTACTTAAATACCGCCATAGTGTTATACTGCCATCTTGTGGCAGGATTATGTTCAGTTGTTGTGTTCATGTATTCGGCCCTTTTCGGCGCTGCGATGTGATCATGACTTTCCTTAGTAAACTTAGGTAACCTCTTGTAATTACTGTGATTGGAGTGTCATCTTTGTTGGCATGGTGGCAGCTGGATTCGAATCCCTGTCATGAGTAGAGTCTGTATGAGGATGGCCATTGCAATCCTTGAATTCAATCGGTCAGAAAGCATAAGTTTCTGTAATAGGTAGTTGCTAGATTGGTTGTGTTCACTCGTGGCTAATAGTCCCATTCATAGCCTGTTATGATGGCTTATCCCCGGTACATGTACAGGTACCAACAACCTCGTCCCCAGTCCCAGAAGCGCGGCCACCCTCCCCAATATCCATTTCCCATTATCAGTATTACTAGTTGTAACGTTAGAGCCGAATCTCACGTAGATTTCTCTGATTTTAATCACGAATTAATCAATAATGGAAGTGAGACTGATGATGAGAGTAATTATAACAGTCTTAATTGTGATGATGAGGATGATTTGTCTGATGATGAGTAACCCTGGGATGGATATTCTTACCAACTTCCTCCCCAGGATAAACTGAGTAGTAGTACTAGTTACCCTAGCCCTTTGCACAGGCATGTAGTTAAGGGATATAGTTGCCCTCTCTGCTATGAAGCTAACCGCCCAAACCAACATCATATTGATGATTGTCCTTACCTTCCTGAGGAAGACAAATATTGTGTGGCAAAGGCTCTCCATTTTGCTCAGATTCTCGGTTGTGCTGCTGCTAAATTTCTGAGTTTGAATGACAATTTGTCTGACATTGATGATGACGACATTCCGGCTGATATTCTTGGTTTAACTTCATCTGAGACTGGACTAGATCTGTATAATGCAGATCATGATAGGCTTGGTAGTACTCTTGGTTGTGCCGATGACTCGTCAGAATTAGATGGGTCCCTGGAGTATGTGGGAAATGCTTGCAGCAATTCTGGTAGATCATCAGAGTTAGATGGGTTCCATGGAGTGAGTTCAGTGCCATGTTCTCCAACAATGGCCAGCCATTCTGTGTTGCCTGATCAGGCCAATCAGTGTCTTCATGTTGATTTCTGTTATCATGATCAGCATGTCCAGGTTGCCTTTGAGAGTGGTTCTACTCAGAATTTGATTAGATACTCTACAGTCCGTAGACTTGGAGGTAGAATCACAGCCACCCGTCCAGCTGATGATTCTTCTTCCTCAGAAATTGTTGGGGAAACATCCCTTGTGTTCTCTTTGCTGGGTTGGTAGTAGAATCCCTGGATGTAGATTTGCAGGCTGGCACTCATTTTATGGAGCTGCATGATGTTATTGTTCGACCTGCTAGACGTCAGCTTTGTTTCGGTGATGGACCAGCATTCGTCTATGGTAACTCCGTATCTGTTAACACATGTGTCTCTCACGCAATCTCTGAGACCTCTGCGCTACGTAAGCATGAAAATGCGAAGGTCGGTTAAACACCCGAACTGGCCGGTGAGGGTATCGCAGCCCTTGAGTAATTTTCCCTTCATAGGAAGTCCCCACAGACTTCCAAGGTCTCCGCAGACCGTACCACTGCTGGCGCTTTCTCTACCACGGAAATGCAGTCTCAGACACCCAGTGATGTCTGCTGTACCAGGTCTGACAATCCATCCGAGACCCCACGTTCACAGCCAGGTCATTGTCAACCCTCCCTTCAGCCTGGCGTTTCTGTTGGGTGGGCCTGTCCCCACACAACCCGGTCAGGCACATTCACTGCTGATACTGATCTGGTGACCTTCACTGATGGCAATTTTCCAGCCAGATGTCCTCCTGTGGTGGAGCAGCCATTCGCTCATCGGTTGCAGTCTGCCATCGAACCACCCTGTGCTCCAGACGTTAATGTTGCAGTAGTGGACCCCCTCCTTTGCTGTCAGGATTCCTCTACACCGACTGATACCACCAGCAGTCACATCGTGGTTATCAATACCCACATCTCTGATGTGTGCCTACAGGATGGCACATCCACTCGTCCCTGTGACATGGAGATCGACCATCCCCCTTCTCACCGACCTGAAGCTTTGTCACCAGAGGTCACTACATCACCTTTGCATCTGCATGTCACCATACTTACCCTGTGACGGTCGACGCCCATCCTGGTCGCCCTCTTGATGCTGGGTTGTCCCCATTTGTCGACATCGCTGCTACTCTTGCAGTTCAAGACCATCACCCCCATAACAAGAGAGCTGAGCCTCCTCCCGGTCGTCCACCAGACACTTACATGCTGTCACATGCCTATGACATTATGTCCGCTCTCCAGAGTCGACCACACCACCCCTACGGCAAGAAGGTCAGACCTCATCCTAGCCGCCCTCTGGATTCAATCAACAAGCCAGTTCCCCTTGTCACTACCAATCATGACCACGCTATGTCCCTCGACTTCGACATCATGAGTGAAGCAGTAACTGAGCAGATCACGGTATCGAGTTCGCGCGCTTTTCCTCTCCCCTTTTTCTCGCTGGAACTGTTCATTTTATTGTCAATCTGTACTGCTATTGTTCACATGTTTCTCTCTATTTTCTGCAGCTGTCCGCATCTCTATCCGTTCACTATTTCTTCTCTCCTGCTATCTTAACTCTATTCAGTGGTAAGGTGTGCATGCATCTACGGTGTTGCCTGTGATGATTTGTATTTAATATATTTATGTATGTTTATTCTTAGCGGTGATATCTGGAATTTTGTATATTTCCATATATACATGTATATGCATTTTACATGATGGTCTAGGGTATCCGACTATCAGTTTACATGTACCTGTTACTTGTCCTCGGATAATACATGTATTACTTTCATACCCTTTTCTATACATGTATTTCCGCTTTTTCATTGTATTTTCAGTAATAAGGGAAAGCCGTATATATAAGTATTGAATAAGATGATTTTCTGTCAGGAGAGATTGTTTTCTTTCTTGTTGCATATTTATTCTGTTTTGTATTTATCATATTATTATACATTTTGTATTATCTGATAGGGATTATTATTATGGATGTTTTGCCTACACAGCAGCTTGTCAGTTTCTAATTTGTTGATAATGCTGCAGTTGACTACTCGTTGATTTTTAGTACGTGTTTTCAGTTTTACTCATTATATGACGTGCTGTCTTTATATTGTAGTGTGACTGAATATTTTGAACCTGTTTTATTTATGCTTATGTCTTGCTTATATCTTACAATAGATGTACATGTAATCTGTGTATAGACTACACTTTCATTGGTTTTCTTCATTCTGATCCATGTCATGTTCATTCTATTGTATATGTATTTACTGACTAAACTCTGATTATAGTTCTGTATTGTATACTGATGATATCGTGCAGTCTTAAGCAGATTTGATAAGTAGTCCATAGTCTGTGAGTTTGTACATACACTTTACTCCCCTTTTTCTACACACAACAGCCTATATGTTTGATTTTTATGACTGTTTTTCTACATATTATCTATACTCCTCATTTGCCCCTTTTTAGAGATATTGTGTGTTATTGCAGTTTTATTTCAGGGTCAGTATTGTTTGATGTGGTATTGACATGTAGTGTTACTTGTGTCTGTTCCTTTCTGTGCCACAACAGAGAGGGTGAGCCCTCTGAATTATCTTAGTTCAACCACTGAATGTTTTTTGTTTGTTTGTTTGTTTGTTTGTTTGTTGTTGTTGTTGTTTTGGGTTTTTTATGCTACAAAAATATCGTTTCTGGTAGTGTATAACAAGTGCCCTGTATTTTGGTATTTGCTGTATGTTACAAATTTAGGTTTTCTTTTCTGGCACTGCTGTTTCATAAGAAGGGATGTACTGTATATGGCTCTGGTTATTGTGTAGTTGTTTTTTTTTTATGGTTACTCAGTTTCTTCTAGCATTAACAATATCTACTGCACTTCATTGTCCAGTGCTTAATCACTGACTAGTTTTTATTTCTATTTTTTATATGAGGGCCTGTGACTAGTTATGTGTTTATCCTGTACACAGTCATTGCAGAGATGAGTATGTATAGGTCCATTTATATAATGATATACATGTATGATGCATCTCGTTATCTTACGGTGTAGTTTGTGATTGTTGCGACAACTACTGGTACTGCAGGGATTCATTTGATCATCTTGCTTTTCTTTTTGAAGGTTTACGCTAACTGGTTTTAAGTGATTTTTAGCTGCTCTCTGCTTTTTTATCTCATTTGTGGGCTTATGTTTTAGATGTCTGTGTATTGATTTGTGTTTGTTTAATTGCCTAGTAAACTAGGTCTTACATTTTACAGGTTTCATATGTAGAACTGCCAATTCAGAATACAGACAAAAAGACGTGGTTGTGATAGGTTTTGGTCTCACATGGTTAAGGATACTGGTTTATTAAAAGCTATTATTCTGGCTTGGGGTCTATACATATGTTGACGCATAATTATTATGTTAGTGATAGGACCAGATTGGATTGTACACATGTATACATGTATGTTAATATCAATATCATTGCTATAGCTATATAAGTAAGCATGAAAGTCAGTTAAATGTTTATTCTGTCTTGTTTCTAACCATGTTTGAGAAACGCCTAGTCAATGAATTTATATGGTTTCAGCAACTATGTTTTACGACATGATCTAACTATGTGCACAGTTCGTTAGAAATATTTGAGTTTTGCTGGTTAGCAAAAGTTGTCAATACACACGATACATGTACTCATATTGTGTGTGGAAGTCTGGAAGAGTAGGTGAAGGGAAAAGGAAGAAAAGAACAAACCACGCCATAGTGTTATACTGCCATCTTATGGCAGGATTATGTTCAGTTGTTATGTTCATGTATTCGGCCCTTTTCGGCGCCGCGATGTGATCATGACTTTCCTTAATAAACTTAGGTAACCTCTTGTAATTACTGTGATTAGAGTGTCATCTTTGTTGGCGTACGATATAGAATCTCAACAAATAAAATTATGTACATATCAAGAAACATAAATATGTGTTCTCGTCTCGGGCATTGGTAAATAAGTTAAACTAAGAATACAGGAATCATGAGAAAAGTTATAGACAAAGTATAAATATAAAAATCACAAGAATGAATGAACACGTGCCATTAGGCGGTGGTCACATCTGACCGATAGCGGAAACGACAACTCCACGCGCACACCGAATATCCGGACAGGGACAGAGTCCCTGACGACAGGTACACCAATATGCGCATAAAATCGACGCCGTCACTATCGATCAAACGCGATAGAGGAACCAACATAAGAATAGACGAGTAGACTTGAAAGTCACACTTGTTAATTTAAAAAAAAAATCCTAGTAAAGAGATATCGAATAGTTAACTACATGTAGTATAGTATTTTAATAAGACATATTATTTATTCTGAAAAGAGGATCCAATTTTTTTCGGCATTATAAGTACAGAAAAGTTTTGTTTCTTTTGGCATCGGCTGAATAATTTTACATACAAGTCAGAAATACAAGGGATATCAAGCCCTTCTGGCATGTGTAGAATAGCTAAGGTTGCGGGATGAGAAAGACCAGACCATTTCTTAGTGTATCTATCAGTAAGGGCATCGAGATCTTTCAAACGTGTTTGACATGGATCATTCACAGTAAAATATTATATAATTGAAGGTAAGAAATAGCGGGCATACACTTGAAGCTTGTACTCTGGTCTTACTAGTGACGTGTCTACAGGTCTATGTTACGTAATCCGTTAATGAGGATGTCATTCATAGACAAGTACTCTTACACTGATTTTAAGATGTTTTGGGGTGAGATCAGTGAGCCGAGAAATTTCAAGCGATCACCCGAACCTTCCATCGTGTTGATGGTTTGGCCATCGACCTGGAATGTTGTGTTTATACTAATTTTGCCACTAGTTACGGAGAGGGATCGAGACTTGGCTGGTTTGAATTTCAAACCAAGTTTAGTACCGTTTTCGGAAAGATTATTAGTGATCCGCTGGTGAAATCTTTTGTTCGATGTAATCAACAGCAATCATCATCAAAGAAGGTTGTGATGTACCTATTACCGTGATTAAGGTCGTAGCCAAACTGTTCACATGATTTCAAATACCCTAAGTCGTCTAAATGTGAAAGGGTTTTTATTCCAATGCTTTGTTGGCACATACCCTGATGGATGAGAAGAGATTTTTGATATATAATCGAAAATCTTCTGGGATATGAAATCGATCTAAGGTAGTGTTGATCAAAATAATCATGTGGCGCTGAACCAAATGCGTCTTGGGGGTCAAACCAAGTCAAATAAGTTGTATTTTTGGAAGCCTTGGCATGGCTTATGATTTAATGGACAGCCGTAGTGTGCTCGATACATCCCGAAATACCTGTCATAAATCCTTTTATAGTTTTGTGTCAATGAAATAATTTTAGGTGAGGTATTTCTCAAGGCGTTTAACAAGAATTTGATGAAACACTTTTCCAAATACATTTGACTGTGCGGTCATCCTAAAGTTGTCAGGATTATCAGTGGTATCCTTCTTTTGATAAAGAATTATCTTAGCATGAGTCCATGACGAGGGTGGGATGGGATTCGAAAGAAGTTTGTTATACAAAGTTGCTAGAAAGTGGTGGATGCAAGGAAGCTTTTTCAAGATACCATAAGCGATACCGTTCGGACCTGGTGAAGATTTGGAACTCTTACCTTGACATGTAGATTTTAATAACGTCTTTGGGCCTGAAGGGTTTCCTATCGAATGGGAATGGGACATCGCTAGCGACTGTTGTCATCTAATCTAAGTCACGCTCTTTTTATGGAGGGTGGCTCCGCGCCGTATTTTGATGCGCAGTAGCCGTTTGCAGAGTCGAGCGAGAAAGACGGGGCAAATGGTGCTGAGTACAGGGTGCTGAGTACAGGGTGTCGTTAATTATACAGATATCATTATAGCAACTTTCCAGAAAGGCTAAACACAAGGCAAAACAAGAAAATTAGTGGTGCAAAATAAAAATCTAAGTCTTAACATTCAGTGTACAAATTATGGCACTTGTTCTGTCAATATCAGCGTAAATTAACGGGGGGCGCTAAAGGGGGAAAGGGCGCCAAATTAAGTCAAATCAGAATTCACGTTTGGCTAAAGGGATTGGAACAAAATAATGTGGAAAGAAAAAGAAAGTGATGACCATTACGGGGAGGGGGCGTGTCAAAATAAACGAAATATGATAAACGTGCTTTTTCAATTTGTAAAAAATTGTGTGCATGTTACATGACAAAAACTCTTTCCGTGGTCAGAAAATTAATTTATGCAGAATGAGTAAAAGTTAAGCTGAAGATTCGTCTCTTTTTTTAATGGCGGAACAAGATAATGAATAATTTATATGTATTTATGGAAATACCCCTCTGTTATTAATAGAGATTTGCTTTTATCAAATGAAAGTGAATAAGTGTGGTTTGTTTCCACAGATCTAAAACAAACTGTAAAAGAAAATATGTATGATGATGTTTTGAAGCAAAATAGATGAACAAATGATGTTTTAAAAAGAAAATAAAAATAACTAAACATTTCTTTTACATATTCCAGATATGCAAAACTGGGTGCTCTAAAATGTATCAGAATACATTATGTTTACATAAAGCAACATCTATTTACAACTTTGAAATTAATGAATAACTTTGGAAACTTATGAATTTGAATAGGAAAGGGCATTTTATAATGATATGATTAGTGTTTGAGGAATTAAAGATGAGTTCGAATTACGAAATTGTAATTTCAAATGACTGTAAGTTATAAATTGAGTGTTTTCAAATTGAATTTAATAAACGTGTTATTTTTGGACGTCCACGATGCGGAAATTAGTGTTTCAAAATAATTTGTTCGCAAATTTAAACAACTAAAATCTTGTCAAAATTATTTAATTGGATTAACGATGAAATGACATTGGCTGAGAGTACTATGAAATTGGCTGAAATAACAATGGTGATGATGATGAAGACATATTACTAAAAAAAAAAAAAAACGTTAGCTTTGCTTCTAAAATTCCATCGAAATTTGAAATTCGACCTATCATCCTCATAATTTTCTGTTCCCCTTATAACATACGCAGGTATGGCCTTGAGGAAATCCAACTTCTGCTTGCTCCTTCTTATGGGCGCTACTGGGTATATCCAGCTCATCCTGGTGATGATGAGAGCCGATTTTGAACCTAGCGATGGCATCTTCAAGGACATTGACAGGTTCAGTGGAGCAGTAGAAAGGCAAATGGCCGTTATCCCAGGAGAATTGGCGCTGGGTAAAGGCAACTTAACTCACGTTTTACAGGGTCCGTTCCATCCACAAAACAAATACAACAGCCATCGCGATACTGGTTATCACCAGGAGAGGGTAGTAAAAAGAAAATCAAATGCTAAAAGACTGCATCAGGGCGAATCCCTCAGCTGTCCTCGAAAGGTACACCTATGGGCCAACAAAGCCAGTGAGTTGGGATTCTCCAAAGGCATTCATGAGATAAAATGCCCCGGAAGCAATTGTGATGTGCAATTGTCTGTTGATATGAGTCTCGACACCATGCATAAGAATGAGGCTCTTATCTTGTTCCATTGGTCTATCTGGAACTGGGATACGATGCATAGCCAACGACCACCTGGACAGAAATGGGTGTTTTATACCCTTGAGAGTCCTCGTAACACCCGGAAACACGTCGTTCCCCCTTCTAAATACTACAACAGCTCATATGACTACATAATGACATTTCGGTACGATTCAGACTTTCGGGCAGACTATGGACAGTACATTGCAGGAAAACCTCAAATCGATGAGGGCGATTCGAGAAACTGGGCTCAGAATCGTACCAGATTAGCTGTTTGGATGGCGTCGAACTGTGCAGGTACAACTTGGCCGAGACAACATTTCGTAAAAAGATTGGCAAGGTGAGATTTTGAATACGTTGGCGTTTTTTTTTTTTTGGTTGTTGTTGTTTTTGCTTTTGGTTTTTTTTTTTCCTTTCTTCAAATCTCATGTGGCATGGAAGGGGAGGTGGGGGCTGCCTAGCAGTAATGTCTGCATATGAAATACTTCGCTTAAAGCAGTCGACACAATTTAAAGTGTTCCGACCGTATCTTTCATCTCAATCGTAGTCTGAACTGTGTGGTATTGTGGTAAGGCCTCCTGTTCACCATGTTCACGTTTTATCCACTTCCAAATTGAATGATTTTAATCTGTTCTTCTTTGTTCTGCTTTATTTGGACACAATTCAGATACATCGATGTGGATATGTACGGTCGTTGCGGTAATCTAACCTGCAAAGCTGGTACCAAAGCTTGCGACAGAGCGCTGAAGCAGCATAAGTTCTTATTGGCTCTCGAAAACAGCGAATGCACGGACTATATTACTGAGAAATTTTGGATTCAGGCCCTCTATCGAGAAATAGTTCCAATCGTATTCGGACCTCCGCGGAGTGACTACGAAAAGGTGGCCCCGCCCAATTCCTTCATACACATCCAAGACTTCAAAACCACACGGGAACTAGCCGAATATCTGCGCAAAGTGGACGCCGATGATGTTCTGTATAACAAGTACTTTGAATGGAAAAAGAAGGGGTCACTTAAACCATATGGGAAGGGACGGAATATTATGTGTGAGCTGGGGGATCGCCTGGAGGCTGATCACAACGCGGTTAGAAATGGGACCTATAATCCACCTAAACAAAAAGACTGGCAAACGTGGTGGGTTGAATCATGTACGAGTAAAGGGAAGGTACCTGACTAGCAGTTTTAATTATAGTATTATAACTTGTGACCTAGTACGATGCCACAAAGCCAAATAAAATACGCCTTCAGATATTTTTTATTTTTTTTTATTTTAGTTTAGCCTGATTATACAAGAAGAGATTCTCAGCTTTAAAGAAGTATATATCGCATCTGAATCGGCTGTTACTATCCCAGAGAAGATAGATAAGACCTTCCAGTACCAAAGAATGTTACTTTTGGGAAAGAGGAGCTCGAAGTTTTTTGTCTGTTGGAAGCACTCTGGGTCAAGATGTATTGGACAAAATTTTAAAAAGGAAGATTAGAGCTCACTAAATTTCTGTTCATTATCTGATTATTATGGCTAAGTATCAGTGCAAAAGCTTACTCCATTTTAAAATTATGAGAGAGATATATTTTTTTAATCCATGAGCCAGAGTCGTAAAGAAATGAAAAGCAATACATCTAACTCCAAGTGCATAGGTCATTTAAAACCCATCCATTTATGATTAAAAATATGAAATTAAATGCACTTAAGTTTTGTTCTGAATCCTGCACTACACAGTTTACAGTAATACTATTTATCATTTTCATCACTAATGAGGCACCATAAAGCTGAGGGAACTCCGCGCGGGCCTCCCCGAGGGCCTCCCCGGTGCCATTGCTGTGGTCAGGTCGGGTGCGCGGCTGGATGTTTTGTTTGGTTGGGAGTTCGTGATACAGGCAGTCAGACCCAACTCCGGAAAACCGAGCACAGGTATATACTCCGCAAACGGCGTATAGAGCTAGATGAATATAGAGCCCTCATCGTTCAGTGCAAGGCAATGTGTACAAAATGCATGGGGGTAATCGTACAATGTCGGCCTGCTGTTGATGATATTTAAAAAAAAAAATAATGCTGCGGATATATTTATTTCAAATGTTTGCCATTTGAAAGTTACTTCATATGACAAATCATTCAAGGATTTTGATGATAAGTGACACGCAGCATTATTCTTAAGAATATGTATATCGTTGGCAGGTTGACTTTGCAAGATTTCTCCCCATGCCTTTTGTACACCCTGTCTCGCACTGAACGATGAGGGCTCTATATTCATACGCCGTTTTCGGAATATATACCTGTGCTCGGTTTTCCGAAGTTGGGTCTGACTGACAGGGCAGGCTCCATCCATACTGTGGATTGTGGTGTACCTGGTGATGCTGTTGTTGTTTTATAGAAACATGTTTTGTGTGATGAAATGTTGCAGACAAGCTGGGTAAACATGGGGGTTCGTACACCATGGAGGCTGTCCCATCTTGTGGGGCCCCTGTCCTGATGGGACTCCAGGTGTCCGATCTGGTCGTTCCTGGTGATGTCGTCTGGGGGTCCCGTATGGCGTGCGCTCGGTGACATGAAGGTTCGATGGAAGAAAGATCGATCCCCAAACAGTTCGATGGTGAAAAGATCGAATTTTCCCCTAGCGTTTGGTGTCATAAAGGACTGATTGCAGAAAGATTGCACATTTAAAAGTTCGAAGATGAAATCATCCATTTTTTCCCATCGCTGTTTGTGTTGACCAATCACAGGACGTAAAACAGCGGACAAATGATCCATCCATACCACCTGAACAACCATCGAAGATTTCTCAGAGAGATCAAAAGATCGACAGTGCAATTTTAGAGTGTGCCGATATGACAAAAATGTTCGATTGGGTTAGGGGTAGTAGAAACAGTTTCATTGGTTGTTTGACAGGGCAATATTTCCCGTTTAAACGGGACATCAATACGTTGTAACAACAGATGGATGAATATTAGCAACTGTGGATTATATTGTTAACTACTTACAAGAGGGCAACATTTCCTCTACAAAAAAAAAAAAAAAACATCAATGGGTTGCAGCAACACATCGATGAATCTTTGCAACGGGTGATGTTTACTTTCGCATGTCTCATAAACAAGACTGGCATTAACAAGGCAACATTTACTCTACAAAAAAAATTATCATCGATGGATATTTACAACACATCACCCGTTACAAATATTCTTTTGAACAGTAGATGTTGCCCTCTTGTAAGTAGTCTTCTTCACAAAATATGAACACGTTTACAATAGATCGCCAGTGGCAAAGATCCATCGATTCATCTATCTGTTGTTTCAACGTATCGATGACCTTTTCAACAAGAAATATTGCCCTGTCAAACAATCAATGAAATTGTTATTTGCTAACTTGCTTGTAACATCAATCTGTAATCTCCATCTTTCTTCAAAAGAACTTTTAAAGGTGCGTTTATGCTTACTTTTGAAGGCAGAATGAGCGTTTTGAAACGCTCATCGTAAACGATCGTAAACGCAGTTCCACGGGGTACTGTTTATGCTTCCCTTCTCCAGGCGAATTCGGGCTCTGCAGCTGGATTCGCAAACCCGCACTGCGCATGCTACGTTGACCCCGGGAGGGCAGGCCAAGTTGGGGCGCGCCCTTTTTCGAAACCGGATCTCCTTGGAAACCCTGCAGCCACAAGCTGGTCTGCCAATTTGCCATATATGGGTTTGTTCCTCGTCAACCCATTCAATTCATCTTATATTTCGGGTCCGGACCAAGCGAGGAGAAGGGCCCTCAATTCCTCTTCGCTGTAGTTTGAGCCCTTGACACTCATTTCAACACAATGATATAAATATGGAAGAAATACTAGTATTATTTTTAAAAACTTTTAGATCTTGCTCGGATGACGACGTCTATATGCGCATGCCTTGAGAGAGAAAAATTAAAAAACAAAACATACACACAAAAAACAAGCATTGCATAATATTGTGCACCGTTAGCGGCTCGCGGATTTTCACGTGAACCGGAAACACGTTTATTATAACGTCATTTAAACGTGTTTACAAATGATTGTGCGTTAATGCTTCACCGGAAACCGTCTTTTTGGAGAAACGCCTATACAAAACGCACCTTTTTGTGAGTTTACGATCGGCGTTTTAGATCGGTGATTATACGAAAATGAGAAAGGACGCAACCGTGCTTTGAACTAGACGTGTAACAAAAGCTTCATCATCTGGCCTGAAAAGGATGAGCATAAACGCACCCTTAAGTCACCGAGCACACGCCACAGTCCCGTGGGGTTTTCCCTCTATTGCACTGCTGGTTGTTTCAGACATGCCTAGTTTAGATATTCATTTCCGTTTATGCCACTCTTTTTTCTCCTTTTTCACAATTTTATTTTTGCTCATAATTATTGTCAAATACATGTAAATATTATGATTGTATTTTAATTGATCTAATAACTTATTTTTAAAAAGGTAATTGCAAGTAACGCCAGTTTCTGTAGGAACCGTAACACAAATCACAATTAGTGTTACAGGTATTAAGTGTCAGCCAAAAGTAGTAACATTAAAAGTCCCCTTCTACCCGAATGCAAGTTGATTCCTCTTGCTGTACAGGGATGCTTACAACTTATATTTTGTTATTCAAACATCTAAATATGTTTCATAAAGTTTTTAAATATTTTGACAATCATTTTCTCAAACATGCTAAACTCCATCCCCAATAATGCCCCAAATTTCATTCCTGCAATGACATCATCTGTCAATCATTAGTGAGCTAAGGAGAGACAGTGGTGAGTAGCTTTGAGAGAGATGATCATCTGTTCTAATAGACCATACAATGCCTACATAGGAGTTTCTATGACAGACATGCTGTATAGCATCACCAGGAAAATGATAGTATTGAGGAGGTATTGTTTGAAAGCATGCACTTCTATTGTGAGCATGTGCTGAGCTGGGGGAAGTTACATTCCACTGTCTATTGTAGAATGTTAGTGTAGCTGACTGATGATTGACATATGATGTCAGTGCAGGAATGACATCTGGATAATTTTTTAGGGTGGAGCTTATGAGGTTGGGAAAACTTTTTCCAAAAAAAATTTAAGATCTTTGAAACATAATTATCTAGATAAGAAAGTTATGAAGTTTTGAAGTGGCAACTCGGTGATGTGTCTTGCGAGGTCGTCTCCCATTCGCCCTGTACTAAAAAATGATAAGGTTCCATATAATCATTGCACAATGCTTTTAAACAAAACCTGTATGAAACAACTCATCAACAACCAAAAAAAAGGGGGGGGGGAATATTTATGAAAGTTTCTTTTACTGAGCAAATGAGAGAGGACATCATAAGATACGTCAGATACGTTGTATGCTGGGACAAATGCCGAGCCTCTGTGGTCTTTTGGGGTCTTAATCATTAGCATACTTCATTACATTTTTGATAATTAATTAACTACTAATACGAACTTTTTAAGCCACAATTTTGCTCTAGAATGCATAAAAACAATGGTGGGCCGGTATTTAAAAAAACACATAAAATTTGGGCATATTTCATCAAAAATCAGTCGATGCCACCATTTTCAGTGTTAGATTTTCCATATGGCATTCATATTTTGAAGAAAAAAAAGGAACACCATTTATAATTCTTATGATT
Source organism: Heliocidaris tuberculata (assembly GCA_025618425.1). Taxonomy (NCBI): domain Eukaryota; kingdom Metazoa; phylum Echinodermata; class Echinoidea; order Camarodonta; family Echinometridae; genus Heliocidaris; species Heliocidaris tuberculata. The sequence goes on from CM046841.1 coordinate 40,588,338, forward strand.
ATCAAGCCAAGAAGTAAGTTACTTCATCTTGCAGCAATGGTCAATAAAAATGAAAAATCATATTTTGAAAGAAGTGTATGTTGCCCAGTTTGTTGGGATTCATATTGACAGGCATCTTAAGTGGGTTCAGCTTGTCAGCACTGTTTGTACTATACTAATGTAAGGGCGCCACACCCAACTACCAGTGTTGCTGTCTAGTGGTTTTCTTTTACCAAAGAACTGCATTTAAACTGTTTACTGAATTGTGATCATTTTTGGGTAATATAGTTCTTTCATACATTCATTCATTCATTTCCATTTGGAGCCACCGCTGTACATAACTAATATGCCTAAAACTCTGCATTAGGAATGCATTAAAGATACCATGGATCTATAAAACAAGCATACACAATTTGAAAGGCTATTGTGTCTTTACATGTGTTGCACAGCTGCAGTGAGAAAAAAAAATCAACAGAGAAGTCCCTCCATGTCCTTGTATAATGGCATGAATTTTAAGTCACCACCACTTGTTGGTGAAATCATGGACCCTACTACAGATGGACACTGATCGGTACCATAATGAATTCATGCACCTGACTCTGTCAAAAGAATCACAATGACATTCCAAACACAATGACATGTGTCCACTTCTGTAATAATCAATCCCATATCACACAAATTGTCATTATGTGGGGTTCGCTGCTCCTGTAACTGGTCTTAAATCACGATACGTTTCCTGAAATTACACTTCAGCGAAATGAATTCGAAGAAAGGTAAAAGGTTCTTTTGTCTGTGACGATTCGTGATTACGTAATCAACATTGTCGCGACAAATGAATGTGCTCATTAACATATACATTATCAGGTGGCGGCGGTCATCAAAGAAAGACTTCCGTTATTAGTCCATCTGTAGTAAGGTCCATGGTGAAATTTAAGTTTATCATCCCGTTATTGCTGTGGGGTTTTTTAATGGATGCTATTAATAGGACATCATATTCAAGATAATATAACCAGAACATTGTAAATGAATTATTTTTAAAGAGGTGAATAGACTCCAGATCTCTTATAAGTCAACGGTTCGACCAACAATTAGTCAATATCATGGTTGAGAGTTCCACCGATACTCTACCAGAGCTAGGCCAATTTGCCAATTTGGCCAAAATAATTTCTGATATCTTGGCCATAGATTTTTTCTTCGCCAAGGGGAGTCCAATCGGTATTAACAAGAATGTTTGTTTGTTGTTGTTGTTTTTTTTTTGTTGTTTTTTTTTGGGGGGGGAAGATATCAGTTGGCAGTCTACTGTTTTCATTCGGAGATCAAGAAACGTTTAAACAAAGTTGATTAAATATTAAATCGGAATAACCATGATTATATTGCTAAAGTTAGGGTATAAGACATCATTTTTTGTGTTTAAAATGACTAAATCTCGAGACCTTCAAGGGGCTCCTCTGCAGGCACCTTCAGGCGGGCTCCTGGACCCAACCTAAATTGGGGGGGGGGGGAGGCTTCGCGCCTATATATGACTCGGGGTAAAATAACCCCCCCCCCCCCCCGAAAAATTAAGTTGAGATAAGGGATATTTTGAATAATTTATGTATAAAACATATGGGAAAATTCTCCTTGCATGACATCACAGATCTTGACCGCAATGACAATACAAGGATCTTCATCATGATTGGCGATCTCAACATTTAAAAACAAAAATCATAACTTCCTTATTCTTGTCCGATTGATCTCAAACTTGTAATCATATGTTTATCTGCTTACAATCAAGGAAACTTTCATAGAAAGTTTCCTTTCACTTTTGAAGCAAATTACCTCCCGGGCAGATTTCATATCCTTTGTTTAAAAATTCAGTCTTCCTTTGAAAAGTAAGCCACCAGAACCAGATGAGTAAGGAGAAAGAGATAATTTGTTTGGCTGTTCTTTCATAGAAGAAAAGAAGGGTCTCCTTTCTTACTAAATATTTTGATTGATAAGCAACGGCAGAAGCAGATTATTTTTCATGTTTCAGCTGAAAAAGGTAAAGAAGTATCAAATATCTGTTTGAAATTGCTGACCTGGCTAAAATGAGTCACATTTTGGCAAACAGGAATTCTGAACTTTGCAACATAATCTTAGGCCATGGTGGCATTTCAGACTTTCCCCTATCCCCCCCCCCCCCACCTTTTCCCCTCCCTCCTGTGACACCAACGGTAACTGTAACCGAAGTAAAGACGTTCCGCGTTGGCATTTATCTTTATAGTTTACCAAAAAATTACCAGCCATTTCATCACTGCCTTTTGGTACAAGGTTTAATTTACTTTTCAATCTCAAATAATTGTAAAAAATCCCGTACTGATTATCCGCTTAAAATCTTGTTTACATAGTATAGTGATCATTAATTTTTTTTTAATTAACCGCAATTCTCCTTATAAAGAGTTTCGGTTTCGCTTTACTTCATCTATTATGGGTGGCAAATTACAGAAAATTATTTACATTTAATCAAGTCACAAATCATGAAAGCAATTATGAATTACTTTTCAAACAACAGAGCACGTATATCAGCTACTTGCTCATTTCGAAGAACTAACTCAAATGTTAACGCCTTGCTCAGTTAGTGTGCTTTGATGATTTCGTTCAAAGGATTCTCTGAGAAGCTTTTGATTTGTCAGTAATTTATATTATTTCATACTATTGTCTCTGAGTAAAACAGGAGACACAGCCGACCGACATTAATCATAATACTCGTAGGATTGAAACCCACTGTAGAGGAAAATGGAGTATGAGCCCCAAGAAGTTAAAAGGTCTCACTACCATAGCTCATTGTTGCTGTGCTTTGTCCTCAGCATTGGAATATGTTGCGCTGTACTTCCCATCATACCATTTCAAGACAGCAACAAAGATTCACCACGTGGTGCCTTAACATACAACATCACTCGCTCCTGCCTCACAGTCTTCATCATACTCTTTGAAATATTTGTCTGGTATATTGTTCGAAAGAGAAACAGCTTTCATAGGAAAGAGGAGGTCTTCTGGCCGTTGAGATGTCGACACTGTGCACGAGCAGTAGGCTTTCTCCCGAAGGTCACACACGGTAGCAAGACACATTCTAGACAACATGATTTGAGGTCGAGTTCTTTCCATCACCTTTCGTTAAAAACAAATAAAGGTGAATCATTTTCTTTGGCTTTACCCAGTAAAAGCAGCCCCACAGCCGACAATTTCCGACATCGTCGATCAAAGTCCCTGGACCATGCTGACATTAGCATTCGCACAGATTTTGACGTGGACGGCATGTCTATTTTTTACTATGGACGGGGAATGGACAGTTGTCTGATGGAAAGAAAGACCGAACAGAAAAATCTTAGTTCGAATTTGTCACTGACTTGGGGAAGTCAGGCGACAGCTTCGAATGAAATACATCATCAGCGTTACTGTAAACCACATATGTCTCTACTAAATACTTTCTACATCTTTGGTACCATTGCTGTTATCAATATTCCTTTACAACTAGTTGCTAACATTATGTGCATTGTAATTTGGGACAATTCTGTCGTTAGCCATATTGCCCTTGTGGGGCAAGTGGTGCTGGATTTCACTTTCACGACGCTGATTTTCTTCGGAATGCTATTCTTCAAAAACTTTTACGATGCTGCATTCGTAGCTAAGGAAAAGTTTGTATTTCCCCTCGCAATAGTATTTGCTGTGTGCTTTTGGATCGCCGCAGTAAAAATGATAAGCCCGTTAGGTGAAATAATGACTTCTAAGTACGGTCACCTTGACTATCCTTGCTACCTTCCAGGAAAATTTGGAATTTTTATCAAGCTACATGAGATGACACTGACTCCTTTTTACGCTGAATGTGCCATCATCGCTGCTGGAATGACGTGGCAGATGTGGTATTCTACCCTTCCATTATCCCTTCTGAAGACAACCACCAGTAACTCACAGTTTCAGAGTCTTGGTCCAACTTACGGCGGACCATTCTGCGGAAAGATCCGTGCTTATATAAACAATATCTGGCGCTGTAGAGGGTTGAGGTCCACGTTGTCAGGATCGTCTAAAGAAGAAAGGCAAAGCCTCTTACCTAGATCCAAAGATGGAAAAGATATTGAATTTAGAGAACCTCCACTGAACGTCGCACTTACAGTGGCCGTCCATGTCTTTATCGGAATTATATATTTCTCTTTGCGTCAACTGTTTGATTATTGCGATTTTGGATTACAGGAATCCGTTTCTGAAGGTACTCTGACCTACCTAAAATGGTTTCTGCAGATTGCATTTTATCTGCCTTTGTTGGCGATGTACAGGTACCGTATATTCCTAACTGATAGTGCCAAGAGTTTTCGCCCGAGAAATACTGTATCTCTTGTCTCAGGTTTAATGGGAGGACATGACCGTATGATCCTTATTAGCTGCATCGGTACTTTTACCTTGAATATATTCCGCTTCACAAGTGCACTAGGGATCCTTCTGCAAACCGCTCGACCTCGTGAGGACATTGTTCTCGCTTGCTACACCGGCGTATTCGCCATCTTTCAAACCTACACGGCTTGGGTAATGACGTCGTTCTTGGTGGTCGTTCAGCGGCAGGAGATTCGAGGTACCAACAAAACGAAGTGGACATTGATATGCTTGATCTACACTGGCATCCTCAATGCAACACAATGGGTGATTGAAAGTTTGGAAATCGAAACGTGGGTAGAGCTGACCAGCTTCTACGGGCCAAGGCAAGGCCTGGTCATAGGTGTTCTCCTGGAACCACTTACCTCTCTGTACGGCATTCATTCAGCAATGATTGCATATGAAGCATACAAGACTGTTCGTAAAGATTTCCAGTATCCACACAATAGTGTTGCAAAGTAAGCTGCTATTAAAGTTATCAATTTAGATTGGTAGTATTGTTTGCCTGGGCTGCCTAGCATTTTTTTTAACCGTGTGCATTCTTTCTGGTATTAAATATGTTGATTTCATTATTTTTTAATGAGATATATTTGGTAATATTCCCACTGACGTTTTAAAATTTCTTCTCGTTATAAGTTCGCGACCAAAATCACGGTAGTCCTATGACTTTGCAGCAATATTGCTATCACTGAGCGCGGTAAACTTGCGGAAACTTTATACATCTTTTTAGGTAGATATGCATGTTTATGGTGAATTATCTATATTATGTTGTCTCATATTTATCCCGTTTTAGAATAGTTCTTTACGATTACGATAAAAAAAAAAGAAGAAAAAGAACAAAGAACAAAAACTGTGTCAATACAAATTTGTAAACCAAATGCAGAGATTTAAGGTACAATAATTTTTGGCTTTTGGGGAATTATCATTTCATTGATGGAGGGTTTAGAGTCGATCAAGAATCAATACAAGTGCATATGACGAGGCATATTCCATCTTTTCAAATGTTCAATACTTGAGACAAAAAAAAAAAAAAATAAATAATGAAATTATCGACAGAATATAGATATACATTTGCAGATGTAAAAGTGACAACACTGATTTGAAATATCTTGTGTTTATAGCATAACATTTCGACATTTCTCGAATTAGCATTTACGTTACACCTTCGAAACTGTGACCTCCTGCATGTTACTAAGCAATGGTTTCGTCAACTACCCCGACAAACCTTCTTCTACATTCTGTTTATAATAATTTCTCCGCATCTCCTTTCCATGTCACTTGTGTCATTGTGGCCTGAAGAGAGTTTTAGCTTTCACTTTCCAAAAATCTTTACAATTCTGAGACAAGGACCGAGAGCAACAAGTCTAAAAAGATTTGTTAATAGTAATCAATTTTCAATTTGAATTGATTTGAACTGGTCTATATTTCAATACATATCACCATTATTGTATTCAATGTATGATTTGATTGAAATGCTATTTCAATATGCAGCAGCTTAAGTGGATGACCTCTTAATAAATCAAGCCATTCTGACAATTCAATATTCAGACCATAGTTACTCAGGCGAAATGTGATAATGTGATAACTCTCGATGGTTTCACTTGTCGTCATAATGATTCTGATGTATTAATTAGGGTAGAGTTGAAATCTAAAAATCATGCAAATTTCGCATTTTATTTCGATTTTTTTTTTGTTTTTGTTTTACACCGCTGGTATGAAATTATGAGTGAAATGTTTCTAATCGTACTAAACTCGTCAGTTGAAAAAATATCCACAACACACACACGCTCACACACACATCTCTGATATAGACTGCATATGTATGTATATATATATATATATATATATATATATATATATATATATACATGTAGAAATTAAACTAAACGTCCACTGCACATATGTATGATCGATAGGTAATAGGTACGGTTTATGGTTATTTGATATGCATATTGACCATTTTTAGACAGATTTCGGACATTATTTTTAAAAATCTACATAGAATGAA
>CM046841.1:40599710-40807210 GCA_025618425.1 Heliocidaris tuberculata
CCTCCCCTTTTCTGATTTTAAAACGAGACAAACTGGTACAAAGTAATATTCATAAGGTACTTTGGATAATGGTTAAAAAATCAATTAGCCTTGACAAATCATTAAAATCTCATGGTTACTGGAAAAATATCTGCCAATGACTTACCCTTCTTCCCCCCACCCCCCCCCCCTTCCCCTCTAAAATTTAACTTAAAACAATACCTACAAGTATTATTGGTACAAGGAAGCAATTGAGGCCATCAGTGAAATAACATGGGACCTGTATTCACGTGATAGACAAGATTTACACTCTAAAACATGTAGATACTTGGTGGTGGGGTTCAAAACTTGCGCCCACACCCCCTCCCCCCCCCCCCCCCCCCCCCCCCCCCCTCCTCAGTGGTACAGGGAGGACATATTGATACCAAACAGTTTTTACCATCAATCCAAGTCTGGTTGACCGCCAAAATTGAGTCCCCTGGAACATTTCCAAGCACTTTCAATATTAAAACGAGCATAATTTTACGAGGTGGGGGCTAGGGGCTGAAAGTAAAGCTTACATTCGGGCAAGAGGCGTCAGCCCCCCCCCCCCCCCCCCCCACGGCTCAGTTGTAGATAAAGTTCATCGGTTGGTCTCAATCAGCGCATTTCACGCCTCTCTGAATTTTGACTTACTTCATTTCAGCATTGCAAAAATCTTTTGCCACGAAAGATCCTTCTAAACTTAGGTGACGTTTTGAGTAAAAAGTGATTTAACACAATATTTCTTGCTACCACTGTTTATCTTATTTTTTAAAAATTGTCTTATTTAAGCTTTACTATTTACCTTAAATAGAAGAACTGAAAGCAAAAAAAATGTGACCTTTCGATATTTTTTCTCTGTTTTTGTACAAAGTGGTTAAAACGCAATATTTCTTATTCTATTTGTATATCTTTATTTCCCCTTATTTATGTTATTAAGCTTTTACTATTTACCTTAAAAAGCAGAACTGAAAGTAAATAAAGTTTTAAAAAACAACAATATGACATGTAGGAAATGAGCATTTTAAAGGTTGTGAGCTGTCTGTGCTGTAATGGCGTGATCCTACATGTATACAATTGTAATAGATTAGCCTAATTGGAGTATCATAAAACGTCTTTGGGCCAAGTAAAGTATGTAATAAATATTTGTTGTACTGTAAAATACAATTATTTAGTTTGCACATGCTGGTCGACATATTAGAACATGAAGTCTGTCTCTAGTTTGATACAGTATAATTGAGTAGTAGGTTACAATAACACAATAAAGAACTGCACTTGGTATTTAATTTAAGGGGTAGTTATCCGGGGAGGGGGGGGGGGGACTGACCAGTGATGATAGTCGTAGACTGAAAAACAAAAGTCGTTAAAAGTGACTTTATTCATTTGCATTCAATTGTTTTTCAACCATATAGGTCTGCTATTAGAGAGTCTTTTTTTTCTGAATCAATATTCAAATAGAAAAGGGATAATAAAAAAAGAAAAAATTACAAATGATCTACAAAGAAATAAAATCAAATTGCTGTTTTTCATTCAAATTGTACAAAAATATAAATTCTTGCTTGAAGAGAAGAAAATTAGAAACCAAAATATAGCATGGCTGTATAATTTTTCTAAACTTGGTGTCAAAATATGTGCAAGACTTCGAGGACAAAAGCCAGAACGTGCCACAGTTTCAGTTTAGAGACGCAATGAAATTTTTCTGAGGGCTCCTAGCGCTCCAAATGCTTAAAGTGAAGGAAGAATCAAGATTATAAGTTTGTGATAGCACCAAATATTTCCCTTATCAAGGAAACATAAGCATCATATTTCATGTAGTTTTTATGTTGACTATAGAGAAAGGGCAAAATATGCATTTTATGTCGGTCATTTTGAAAATCCAAGATGGAAGCCACATGAAGCGTTGAGATGGGAACTCTTATGATGTCACCAATGTTTTTCCTGACCTTGGAAATAAAGTATTAGAATATTCCAATATGTTTCTAGGCTGACTTGAAGCAGAGATAGGGCAATATAATATTTCTTTGCGGCCAATTTGATAATAAAAAATGGCCGCCATATGCGATGAAGCGTTTGGAGTAGAAGTCTAGTAATGTCACAGATTCTTTTCTCGACCCAAGAAACGTAGGATTAGCATATTTCATTCAGTTTCTACGTTGAAAAGAAGCCGACATAGGGGAAAATATATTTGTGGCGGCCACTTTGAAAATTCAAAATGGCCACCATGTCCAATGAAGCGTTGTGATTGGAAGTTTAATTATGTCACTAATCGTTTTCCTGACCCAGGAAACAAAGTACTAGCATATTCTGTTAAGTTGCTATAGGTTGACTGGAATATATATATATATATATATATATATATATATATATATATATATATATATTACATACATATATATGTGTGCCATTTTTAAAATACAAAATGGCCGCCGTGTGCGATGACGCATTAAGATAGGAAGTCTAATTATGTCACCAATTGTTTTATCGACCAAGAAAAGGATTATAATATTTTTGCTAAGTTCCTAGGTTGACCAGAAGTAGAGATAAGGCAACTTATAAACTTATATATTACACGTATGCCATTCTGAAAATTCAAAATGGCCTCCATATGCGAGAAAGCGGTAGAAGAAGATGTCTAGATGTCACCATTTGTTTTCTGCACCCATAAATAGTAGGACTGGCCCATTTCATTACGTTTATACCTTTAAAAGAAGCCGAGATAAGGCAAATTATGTATTTTATGGCGGTGTTTGTACAAATGCCAACATCATTATTTTGCTTATCCATGCTCTAACGATTCCGAAAATGTATAGTTTTGCTAATCTCTAAAAACTTTGAACAAAAATATATAGTTAACCTGACTAGAAGGCAGCCCTTGGCTTTATTTCCCTGTTTTAGCAAATATCAAAGTGTGAACTTTAGAGTACTATAACTTTTTTGTTAGATAAGCTATGAACTTGTAATTTTAATATGATATTGACCATATATATGGTTGATTTTCTGTAAAGTTGGAAGTCATTAGTCAAATGGACTTTTGAAATATGGAGAAATATGTATTTTGAAGCAATTCATATTTTTGAAAAAAATGATAAAAATCACATTTTCTGCCCAAAATTGTTATACAAATCATCACGAAAACCATCGAATATGGTGTCATGTTGTAGAGAATTTAATGCCCTTTAATATGCTACCACAAAAATGATAGAATGAGGTTCTGTTACAAAAATATCTTCAAAAGTGTTCAATACTAGTTACATATGGCGGCCATTTTGAAAATCCAAAATGGCTGCTCGGTCAGGGTTTTGTGCAAATGCCAGCATCAATTTTCGGATTCCCCATGTTCTACCCATTCCAAAAATGTATAGTTTTGCTAATCTCCAAAAATGTTGAACAAAAATACATAGTGAACCTTACTATACACCACAGAACTCCTAAAGACGACTTTAGGAGTTCTGTTGCCATGGTGGTGTGCACGGTATGAGCGCAGCGCATTTATGTACATGCTGCGTGTGTCAGGCTTGCCATTGAATGGAAGTCAGTGTTTTGGATTAATCGGAATTTTATATTCTTACACTATGAAAATGACGGATAAAGAGAGTGGAAAAAATAAACAACACTTCATTCTACCCTTCACAGTGGTTCTGGTAGTCAAAAGAACATCCCTTCGCTGATATTATGTAAAGGTGTCACAATGCATATTCACCTGTTCTACTTATTTTCATCTTTATCACCAGACATCTTAGACGTGCACTGATTGTTAATAAAACAACCTCTATGAACATTTTCTCTCTTTATTTCCCATCTCTGTCTCTGTAAATTCGACTATATATCTTTCTTCGTTTTCTCTTTCCCTGTTATACAGGGCCTGTTTTAACACTCTTCTTTCATTCTCTGGAAAATATGATTTATCATTTTTATCAACATATAAATAGTCATCATTGTCCCTCATACCGTATGAAACATGTTATTCGCCTCCAATATATTAATCCTTAATTACAGTCTAAATCGATCTGTATACATCATTCACTTCTAAAAGATCACGTTCCGCGGTACTCCAGGGGGGAAGGATATAGGTGCATGAGACCCCCCCCCCCCCCCAACCACCACCACCACCACCAAAATTTCCCTCGTAAGCATTTTTCACTATTATGATACCACAGTGATATCAAAATCCTGTCTCCCCTCGGGCGGGGGGGGGGGGGGGCGGGGGCGGGGAAGAGGGTAAGAAAAATAGATCCAGGCTGTCCTCCTAAGACCAAGGGGGCCCGCATTTACCCCCCCCCCCCAAAAAAAAAAAAAAAAAAGAACGGAGCCCTCAACAAATTTTCTTTTAATTCTCCCATTCTTTACAAGCGGCAGACAATGTAAGTCATGCTTTCATAGCCTTTATCTCAGTAAGAACCATAAAACAAGGCAAGATCAAATCGTTCCTCAAAAAGGGTGAGAATTCTGGATGTGAAGTTTGAGTTCGTGGGTCGTCCACAGGCCATATAGGGTCGACATGAAATAAATAACTACTGGGGCTATTCGTAATTATCAGATCTAAAACAATCGTAATTTAGTATTCATCAAGATGAAAAGGTATTTTCTTCAAAATCCATGCAGGATTTGGATGGATAACACAAACTCGCATGTCATACATACTTCTTGGTAAAAAAAAAAATAAAACTTTACCCCCAAAATATGCCACATGTTGTTTGGGTTTTTCAAATGAACTTACATGTATTGTGACAAATATGATGATCAATCATACACAAAGCTAGCATATTCTGCCCAACTCTCAGTTTGCTCAATTAGGTTATATTTTCAGCTGTCTGGCTGTATTGTCCAACTAGTCTCAACTAATAAGATATTACCCAACTGGTATTTTACCAACTGGTGAGTAAGCTTTTGATAAGGTACTAAACTTTATTTCCGAAACATACATTTGCCTAACTCTTTAAAAGCTCAGACTTTGGGCATTAATCATGGTAATTGCCTAACTTTGTCAAGACTTACCCAACTGATAAATGATAAATGCTATGTGGTCGGGCAAACTCGGTTGCCTTTTTCCTCCAAGCTAGGTCAACAAAATATACAATAAACAAAAAAAAAAAAAAATTCAATCGGACTTTCAGCATCGATAGCTTTCAAAATTATGAATGATTCAGAATATGATTAGAGGTTGTGATACTACAATTAATTATCTGTATTTCAGAGAAAACCCTATTCGATTTGGTTTGCTAGTCGCGAAGAAAAAAATCAGTTGGTCTTAAAAGTGTTAACCTAACGTATCCTATCGTATCCTGTCCTTACCTATCCTTACCCTTACCTATCTTTTTCTATACGTATACTATCCAGCTAGTGTTTGTGTGGGTGTGCGTGCGGGTGTGTGTATGTGTGTGTGTGCGTGTGCGTGTGTGTGTGTGTGTGTTTGACTTGATTCTTACGGACTTGTATCAATCAGATATGATTATTCCGTCTGGGGATCGACCTTTAACGTGACCACCCAAAAAACGTGACTCAGTTTCGAAAGTGGGGCCGATCAGATTCAGTTTGGAGGCGAAGACAGAGAGATGACAACGGACGTTACCAACTAGACCAACTTGTTCTCGTATTTTTGTATTCAGGAAAGATTGTCTATTTCACCCTAGTCTGGGCAATCCAACCTTGGTAATGAGATGATTTGAGTGAAAGCAGAAAAATAAGAAAAACAGGATGGTGAAAGTTTGAAAGAAATCGGACAAGCAATAAGAAAGTTATGAATTTTTGAAAGTTGTAATCACTATACATATGAGAATTTTAAATTGGCCGAATAGGTAATGTCACTGTGATGTAGCTGTGGACAACTCCCCCATTCGATCTTTTTATTTCATGAAGACCTATAACAATATGCTATCTTCACTATATTTTGAGTACTGCCCTGAGGGTAAAAGCGCCTCGAAGAAAACCGCAAATTAATGATATTTTTGTGTACGACAAATGGGAGAGTTGTCCACAAAAATGTCACAGTCGAATCACCAAATTGCCAATTCGAGATTCGCATAGATGTAGTGATCTCATTTTTCAAACATCCATAACTTTCTTATTCCTTGTCCGATTTCTTTCAAACTTTCACCATCCTGTTTTTTTTATTTTTCTGCTTTCACTCAAATCATCTCATTACCAAGGTTGGATTGCCCTTTAAATAATAGTTGTCTAGTCTGGTTATTTATAATGTATCCCTAGTTTGGAAACAATGTCCACCTGTGCTTTCGCTGGTTCACTACTGGGGATATATCGTCCAGACCCTGCCACATACGTTGAGCTTCTCAAACACATGGATCTCCAAAGCTTTATTATACCCCATATATGATGCGTTTGGTGACAGTTAGTAAATCGGACCGTCCCAAAGCAAACTATGGTAAATTTTACCAACTATTAGTTTAGTACATCAGACATGCGGCATTTGTTTTTAACTCAGTACCTAGACAAAATCGCCATTTCTTTGACAAAAATTGCCTAAAAACTTTAATTTGCCCATGTTCGTTTCGAAGGTCTTCACTACATGGTTTGGAAAACTTTTGAAACTTTTGTGACACAAAAATGTCGTGCAGCTTCATTTGCACTACACAAAATTGGTAAAATTCGTGATTTTATTGACAGAAGGACAACAGAACGTTTGGTTCATGCTTTTGTAATGTGTCATTTTGATTTTTGTAATAGTCTCCTTTTTCAGTTACCACTTCGCCAAATTCAAAGACTACAAACTATCCAGAATTCAGCCGCGCGACTAGTAACACGTACAAAGAAACATGATTCAATATCCCCTGTCTTACACAATTTACATTGGTTACCAGTCCAGTCACGCATCAAGTTCAAGATACTGTTATAAGCTTATGAATGTTTTCATGGATTAGCTCCCTCTTATCTAAATGACTTATTCACTACATACACACCAACAAGAAATATCCGATCACGTAAGAAGAATTTATTTATTGTTCCTCCTGTTCATACCAAGACATATGGTGAACGTTCATTTGCACATGCTGCCCCGGTTTTATGGAATAGCCTTCCCGACTCTCTTAGAAACATTAATACCATAGATACGTTTAAGTCTGCCCTTAAAACATACTTATTCCAATTGTTAAGCAGATAAAGGAACTCAGTAATTTCTCTTTTTTTTTATCTTCCTAAAGCGCATAGAGACTTTCTTACGTAATGTGTGATGCGCTATACAAGAATAGTTTATTATTATTATTATTAAATATAAACAGATTTCCCCATTGTTAAATCATGTCTTTATTCAAGATCAAGTGAATTTACAAAGAGATAGAAACAAACAAAAGAATAATGACCAGGTCCATTGTCCCATTCCGGACAAATGGCAGGTCGTATAACATATAAACAAATGAGAACATAAAATTGCATAAATTCATACAATCATACTGAAAGCATATTACATTACATTCATGACAGGTGGGTTTCGTTGTAATATATTGGCATGGTATACATGATCTGATAGACGGATTATTGGTAGAACGGTATTTTCCGATTAATCTGGGAAAAATGTGGGGGTTTATAATTTTTTTTAAAGATGTAGGTTTATTTTACATACATAAAAACAACATAAGCAGATAAGGACCTGTGTATTATAGAAGTAAGCCTATACTAAAAGAAGGGTTGCAAATTCACAGGTCAAGGTAGGCGACCTCGCCCCAAATTCATTCCTTTCTCGAGTAAAATATTGTAAAAGATGACAGAATAGCATATTCCGAAACTTTGTGGAAGAAGTCGCTTGGGCGGATCGGGCAGTTACATAGCTTATTAATAAGCCTTTTAAATCGGAGCTTGTTACATCTGTCTACTTGTCCCCTGACCCCTGACCTCGACTGTCAGAAATGTGACGTCATACAAATTGTCCTGCAAGTCTTGAATTAGTTCACGGTATCTTCCCTCTTTTCTCTTATGGACCTCTTTTATATTTGTTTCGAAGGGAACTGTCAACTCGACAATAGCAATTTCCCTAGTTTCCTCGAACAGTATTACCAAGTCGGGACGCTGGTTAGTGACCAAAATGTTGGGAGGTATAGTTCCCCCGGCAATTTTGAACCCGTCCAGGTCCGCATAAACCCTTCCTCCCTGTACAGACTCATGGATAGTTTTACAAAGGAATCCCAAAATATTGTTGTGCCGCCATTCATATCTGTCTAAAAATGAGGGGCAGTTAGACAGGATGTGGTGGAGTGTACCCGTAGTAGTGGGACAAAAAAGGCAAAGAGTCGATACATGCATTGACAATGAAACTCAGAACACGTTTTGGTAAGTTGTACATGATTGATTTCCAGGTCAAAATTTCCTCTTGGCGTAGTAGCAAAGAGGTGAATTTTCCCTGGATTAACAGAGGTTCGACACATTCCTTCCAGTAGCTAACTGTGTCGTCTTCCGGAACATTTTTAACCGATTTCTTGACAGCCTTCCACGTGTTACCCTGCGCTTCCGTTATATTTTCTACCCTGTTGTGAATTGCATGACAATGGGCTGCGGTTGATTGTTTGCGGGTCCACTGTGACTCCCTTTCTAAGGTGGAGTCTAAAGCATGATTCACGATGTCCTCACCTTTTATTCTAGATCTGCTGTATGCAAGACTGTGACACTGCCAATATAGGTCTGATAGGCGAGGGATGTTTAAGCCATGGGGTAAATGAACAATAGCGGGATTTGCTCCCCGAGATGGGATTCGAAGCCATTTCTTTAGAAACTTCCTAGTAATTAGGTCGAGATTTTCCAGGTAAGTTTTATGAAGAGTGTGAACAGTTAGCATGAAACGCATGGATGGCTGAAAGTATCGGCTGCATACTGCAACTTTGTACTCAGGTCTAATTAAAGTTTGGTCAATTCTATTCAGTTTCAATCTCATCCTTAACAAAATCGTATACTTCTGATACTTTCCCACTGTAGCAGATATAAGAACCGAGGAAACTATGAGGTTTGTCTTTGACGGATCTTATGGTTTCATTTCCCAAAGAGAAGAACACCTCTTTAGGAGTGCCTCCACAGATCCACAGATTGACAGGGTACAACATTTTGAGGGTTTTAAATAAAGGCCCATCGACCCACTGAATTTACATAAACGATCAGTGATCTTTTGATGTTGAACTTTATTGTTTGTGATCAAGTTAAAGTCGTCGGCGTATGGGGTAGTAATCGCTTTAGATCCGTTCAAGTCGTAACCTGACTGTTCCTTGGTTTGACACAGATACTCCAATAACATGAATAATGGATTGAAACATGCAATGAAAATGACTGGGGAGAGTGGGTCCCCCTGAAAAACTCCCTTATTGAACTTGAAATTGGCTGATGACCAATCTGGTCCTCTCACAACACCCTGCAATCTACTATTATAGACTGTTAACATAAACAACCAATTGGTTTGGGACATTGAATCGTTTGAGCGAGTGCGTAATCAGCTCCTGGCCGATGCTGCCAAATGCATCAGCGATATCGAAAAAAAAAATGTGATATGGACTGTGCGTTTCTTAGCCTTACTGTGAGAAATGATTTCTTGAAGAAGCTGGTTATGTTCTACGCAGCCATTGATTCCATTAATGAATGCATTTTGTACTTTCGGTTCAATAAAACCATTCTCAGTGAGAAAAGAACCTAAACGATTTGCTAGAATTTGATGAAATACCTTGGAACCACATGAGGTAAGTGAGATCATTCTAAAATTTTCAGGCAGGTTTGTATCACCTTTTTTGTGAATTAACACCACATTTGAAGAAGACCAACTTTCAGGGGCTTATGGGTTTCAAACAAGATCCTAGTAAATAACGTGGCCAAGAAATGGTGAACATACGGGATTAACCCAATAAAATATTGGACAATATCCATATATAATGACAAACTATTTACTTCATAACAATTAATTTTGTTTAAAGTTTCGGTTCATAATTACTCTGTAGCAGTTTTTTTTCAATATTTGACCAACCAGTAATTTCAAACTAATTTTGCCAAATTAGGAAGTTACGAAATAGCATAGCCAATATGTAAAACCCCAGCGATATTCTAACAAGTATTGTTGGTAAATATCTACCCGTTGATTGTGTAAACTAAATTGCGACAAATTGGTCTAACCCGATTGCACTAAAATATAGAATTGGGCATTTTGTTAACCAACAGTTAGTTACCCAACTTAATTTACCCAATATTTCAAAAGTGTGATGACTGGTTAAGAATAGCCTATAACTGGGCAATTCCTTAACCAACCAACCAATAGTTTAATACCCAACTTAATCTCCCAATATTTTTGGAGTTTGTTGGTATTTATATTTAATGTCCGACCGACTTTATATCTCTATCTAATGTTTGTGCATATTTGTTTAACCCTGCATCAGCTTGGGTAAAATTTCTCCTTTATCGTTTAGTACATTTTTGACCAACAATTACTTGCCCAAAATATTTTACACAAATTGATAAAAGATGAAAAATTGGGCAATTTTTCCAAACCTTAATTTATTAAGTACTTTACCAATTACGTAAAGATAATTGCCACAAATTATTAAGCTTGCGTTTATCTGAACTGGTTAAAATAGCTCAGTTATTTGTAAATTTTTAACCAACTAGTCGCTGCCCTAATTAATTTGCCCAACATTTTAAGAGTGTTGGTTAATCACAAAGTAAAAATTGAACAAGAGCTTCGGGCATGATTACATACTATACACACTATTATTTCTGTCTCTTCATCCTTGATCTGCTTTATTTCGATTCAGTTCAGATACATGGATGTTGATATGTACGGCCGTTGTGGTAATCTAACCTGCAAAGCTGGTACCGCAACTTGCGACAGAGCGCTTGAGCATCATAGGTTCTTAGCTCTCGAAAACAGCGATGCACAGACCATAATGCTGAGAAATTTTGGATTCAGGCCCTCTATCGAGAAATTGTCCCAATTGTATTTGGAAATCCTCGGAGTGACTACGAAAAGGGTGGCGCCGCCCAGTTCTTTCAGAAACATCCAGGACTTCAAAACCACACAGGAACTAGCCGAATATCTGCGGAAAGTGGACGCAGATAATGCACTCTATACTGATAATACATATTTTGAATGGAAAAGGAAAGGGTCACTTAAACCATGTGGGACGAGGCGATGAGCTTCTGGATCGCCTAGAGGCAGATCAAAAAACGGATAAGCCACCTGAACAAAAGAAAAACTGGCAAACGTGGTGGGTGGGCTCATGTACGAGTAAAGGGAAGATACCTGACAGTCAGACCCAACTTCGGAAAACCGAGCGCAGGTATCTTCTCCGAAAACGGCGTATGAATATAGAGCCCTCATCGTTCAGTGCAAGGCAGTGTGTTCAAATGGCATGGGGAAAATCTTGCAAAATCTACCTGCCAACGATTATTAAATAATGCTGCGTGTCAGTTACCTTTGAAATCCTTGAATGATTCGTATAAAATGACTTTCAAATGACAAACATTTGAAATGAATATATCCGCAGCATTAATTTTTGAAAAATATATTAATAACAGCAGATTGACATTACACGATTCAATTTTCTCCATGTCTTTTGATCACACTGTCTTGCACTGAACGATGATGGTTCAATATTCATCTTGCTCTATACGCCGTTTTCGGAAATTGGGTCTGACTGCCTGACTAGCAATTTGAATTATAGTAGTATAATTTGTGAACTAGCACTGTGGCATAAAACCACCTAAAAGTCTCCTTGAGATATTTTTTGTTTGTTTAAGTTTAACCAGATTCTAAAAAAAGAAAAAAAGAAACAGGTCTCACCTTTCATTATTCAAAGCGACATATAACTCATCTGAATTGGATTTGACTATCCCACTGAAGAAAAGAGAAGAAATTCCAGTCCCAAAGAATGTTTATTCTGGGGATAGAGGTGCTTAAAGTTTTCAGTCTTCTCTTGTGAAGCCCTTTGAGTCTAGAGGTATTTGGCAAAGTTACAAAATGAATATTAGACCTCAATAGAAATTTATTCAAATTGATTATTAGATTGCCCTAAAACTTAGGGTATAAATATAATATTTTTGCCAATTTTTGTTCATTATTATGTCTAAGTATCAATGTAAAAGTTTACTCTATTTTAGATTTATGAGAAATCCAAAGATATAACTAGAATTTAAAAAAAAACAGAGTTGAAATGGAAATTGAAAATATAATACAACTCAAGATCAGACAAACAGGGGTCTACAAAAACTGCCAAAGTATCACTTTAGAATTGCTATTAGAATACGTAGAAGAAGAAAAAATAGAAAACAAATGACGATGCAGACAAAAAACACCTTTATTGAGTTTTAACCACAAACCACACAGTGCGACTTTTTTTTTTCTTCATGCATGCATGACATTACACATCTTGACGCAATATGATAATGACAGGATCTCCATAATTATGATTAGCGATTTGTAACTTCCTTATTCTTGTCCGATTTATCTCAAACTTTCATTAACAGGTTTCTCTAATTTTGCTGCTTATACTCAAGTCAACTTTTTATGAAAGGGTCAATTCCCTTTGGAAGCAAATTAACTCCCTGCCAGATTTCATCACCTTTGTCAGGTTCATCTTCATTTCAGACGTAAACCCACAGAACCAGACGAGGCAGGGGAAAGATATAGTTGGTCTGATTACACTTTCATAGAAAAAAGAAGGGATCTCCTTTCTAATATACTGAATGACGTGAATTTCCTTAGGAAATATAACATCTGGTTTGCTTTTAAGACAATGGTTTGGGTGTTAACATTCCATTTAACTCTTTCAGTGCCGATGTCACGTATATGTGACCGATTGACTTGTCATTTTCATTCACCAATTGCTTGACCACAGGAAAGGTATATGGTGGTCAATGTATATCAAAATTTTGAGCATAAATTAAGCATTCTAAATATATGGTTATAATTATATGCTACTATAGATATTTTCAGAGAAAATTGCAGATTTTTAAAAAGATATTACCTTCTTTCAACATTGAACAATAGTAAACAAATGAGAAACAAAAAATAATGGACAAAAAAGAAACTCAAATGTAATTTTCAATAATTCTTATGCATAAAGTTGGGTAAAGTAATAATGTTTGGTATCATAAGAAATGGCAATACATTTCCTACAAGTTTTGTATACAATAGTTTGTAAAATAATAGATGGTTAATGAAGTGCAGACAATTGAAAAGTAAGCATTGATCACATTTTGGTAAAATTTGGAAGAGAGCTACACCCCTTGGCACAGAAAAAGTTAAAGTCCCTTTCAATTAGGGTTTCAAGATAAGTGTATTCGGAAAACATATTGAATTTATCTTTTGATATGTTTTCCGAATACATATCAGATTTGTCTTGACTGGTATATAAACAACGGCTGAATGGCATTATCTTGTTCATGTTTTACCTGAAAAAAACAGACGGATCAGTTGAAATTTCTCATCTGTCTAAAATGAGTCAAAATTTGGTCAAAAACATAATTTTAAAACAAAATCTTAGACAAAAGTGACATTGCAGACTTATCACCCCCCCCCCTCCCCCCTTCCCTCCTCTGGCACCAATGGTAGTAACGAAGTAACAAAGTTCCACGTACTAGGCCAATATCCTTATATTTTACCCACCCTTTCGTTACTTGGCCTACCTTTTGTTAGAAGATAAATTATACTTTCGGTTTGTATCTACTTGTCAGTTTAAAGTAATTTAACAAAAATGTTCGTCCTCTTGTCTTGTTTATAATGATCATCTTAATTAACCGCAATTGTTCATGGGGCTGTCGCTTTGATTCACTTCCTCATTAATAAGGATATCAATTACAGCATCACCTACTTAAAATCAATTCACAAGTCGTATCTGAAGCAATTTCATTTACACAAAGCATGTATATAGGCAACTGACTCTTGATTCGTATAGTCTTTGTGAAGAATTCTAACTCAAAGGTTAACGACTTGCTCAGTTTGTGTGTATTGCTTTCGATCTGTCAATAATTTATATTATATCATACCGTTGTCTCTGTGCAATAAACAGGAGACGCAGCCGAACGACGATAACACTCTTGAAACCCGCAGGAATAGAAAATGGAGTATGATTCCCAAGATGCAGAACTCACGGTTGAAAGGTCTTACTACCATAGCTCATTGTTGCTGTGCTTTGTCCTTAGTCTTGGAATATGTGGCGCTGTCCTTCCCAATATACCATCTCAAGAGAGCAACAAAGATTCACCACGAGGTGACTTAACATACATCATCACTCGCTCTTGCCTAACAGTCTCCATTATAATCTTTAACATACTCGTCTATTATATTGTTCGAAAGAGGGACAGTTTCCATAGGAAAGAGGAGGTCTTTTGGCCGTTGAGATGTCGACACTGCGCACGAACCGTAGGCTTTCCCCCGAAGCTCACAGAAGTTAAAAAGACACATTCTACACAACATGATTTGGAGTCGAGTTCTTTCCTACACCGTCGGTAAAAACAAATACAAGTGAAACATTTTCTTTGTCTTTATCCAATGATAGCAGCTTCCAAGCCAACAAATTCCGATGTCATCGAATGTTTTGTCGATCTAAGTCCCTGGAACACGCTGGCATTAGCATTCGCACACATTTGGACTCGGAAGGCCTGTCTGACTTGGAAGGCCTGTCTAACTTGGATCATGAACGCGAAATGGACAGTGGTCTGACGGAAGCAACGACCGAACCGAAAAATCTGACTTCAAATTTGCCATTGTCTTGGGATAGGCAAGCGAACACCGAACTGTACTGTAAACCACACATGTCTCTGCTGAATACTTTTTACATCTTTGGTACCATTGCTTCTATCAATATCCCTCTACAACTAATTGCTAACATTATGTGCCTTGTAATTTTGGACAATTCTTTCATTAGCCATATTGTTCTTGTAGGGCAACTGCTGCTGGATTTCACTTTCATTACGCTGATATTTTTCGGAATGCTATTCTTCAAGAACTTTTACGATGCTGCATTCGTCGCTAAAAAAAAGTTTATATTTCCCCTTGCAATAGTATTTTCTATGTGCTTTTGGATCGCCGCCGTAAAGATGATACACCCGTTAGGTGAAATAATGACTTTTAAGTACGGTCATTACGACTATCCTTGCTACCTTCCAGGAAAATTTGGAAATTTTATCAAGCTACATGAGATGACACTGACTCCTTTTTACGCTGAATGTGCCATCATCGGTGCTGGAATGACGTGGCAGATGTGGTATTCTACCCTTCCATCATCCCTTCTGAAGACAACCACCAGTAACTCACAGTTTCAGAGTCTTGGTCCAACTTACGGCGGACCATTCTGCGGAAAGATCCGAGCTTATATAAAGAACATCTGTCACTGTAGAGGGTTGAGTTCCATGTTGTCAGGGTCTTCTAAAGAAGAAAGACAAAGCCTCTTACCTAGATCCAAAGATGGAAAAGATGGTGAATTTAGGGAACCTCCACTGAACGTCGCACTTACAGTGGCCGTCCACGTTTTTCTCGGTGCCACATATTTCTCTTTGAGTCAACTTTTTGATTATATCGATTTTGGATTTCAGGAATCCGTTTCTGAAGTCACTCAGACCTACCTAAAATGGTTCCTGCAGATTGTATTTTATCTGCCTTTGTTGGCGATGTACCGGTACCGTATATTCCTGACTGATAGTGCCAAGAGTTTTCGCCCGAGAAATACTGTATCTCTTGTCTCAGGTTTAATGGGAGGACATGACCGTATGCTTCTCATTAGCTGCATCGGTACTTTTACTTTGAATACATTCCGCTTCACAAGTGCACTAGGGATCCTTCTGCAAACCACTCGACCTCGTGAGGACATTGTTCTCGCTTGCTACACCGGCGTATTCGCCATCTTCCAAACCTACTCGGCTTGGGTAATGACGTCATTCTTGGTGGTCGTTCAGCGGCAGGATATTCGGGGTACCAACAAAACGAAGTGGACATTGATATGCTTGATCTACACTGGCATCCTCAATGCAACACAATGGGTGATTGAAAGTTTGGAAATCGAAACGTGGGTAGAGCTGACCAGCTTCTACGGGCCAAGGCAAGGCCTGGTCATAGGTGTTCTCCTGGAACCACTTACCTCTCTGTACGGCATTCATTCAGCAATGATTGCATATGAAGCATACAAGACCGTTAGTAATGATCTCCCGGCTCAACACAAGAGAGTTGCAAAGTGATCATGAAAAGTTTTTATTTCTATTGAATTGAACATGGCTAACTTGTTTTTAATACGCACAGAAGACGATCGACTAGAGTTTCATTCAAAAAGGCGCTAAATCCACAAAAATCAGAATCATAAAAATTCTTCAAAAATCAAAATATATCGCTTGATTTTTTTTAAACTTGAATGAAATTATCTAAGGCAATAGCCTTAAGATATACCAAAATGAAGTAATAGTGGACAAAGAAAAGTGGTTTAAAAGGAACTATGATTTTTTAAAAAGAGATCTTGATTTTATACTCGAAAACGCTAAAAGTGGATTGAATCCTATTTAGAATGAACCGCTTTGAACGACCATTATCTGATATATGTTCCAAATTTTCAGATTTCCAGTTCTTGAAAAAAAAAAAAATACTCTACAGAAATATTACTTTTGAAATTTTCCACTTACATACAAGTATGTTTTCTTCAATTTAAAGTGCAGATATGACAGTGACCACATTTACTTGGTTTCATTGATGTTATTGTTTTAAATAAGATTTCGACGTTTCTCAGCTTTATTTACTTGTCTACAAATTTGCAAAGCGATATATATTGATCACAATTTTGATTAGATCGATTACAATTAAAGTGCATTGACCGAGCGCCGTCTACCACAATTAGAAATTACCGACGCTGATTCGCCGAATCTGTGCGTTGAAGCAATGAATACATTACCATAAATGCATATATTACTGAATTTGACCTTTCTTACTGCGCATGCTCAAAGCTGATGCGCGTAATGTGTCTCATACCACGTACAAACACATGCTACTCTCCGGGAGCATGTTACAAAGTGAATCATGCATTTACTCTCATGAATTATGCGGGGTCCACTCGCCATTCATAAGGCCTGCTATTCTCTTAACACGCGTTATGAATAGCGGTCCTTATGAACAGTTATGAATAGCGGTCCCTAAGAACGGAAGTCCCTATGAATAGCGAAGTAATTTGTCTATGGTTTGCTCGCTATGTAGAAGGACCGCTATTCATACAAAACCGCTATTCATTTGGTCACGCGTTGTGGATAGCGGTCCTTATGAATAAGTGGTCCTTATGAATAGCGGTCCTTATGAATAGTGACGTTACCCCCCCCCCCCCCCCCCCCCCCCCCCCATGTTGCATGGTGCTTATCGGGCCTTCTAATGGACCCAGACAAGATGGCGGGGCTTTAGGGACCTGAGTCTACCCACAAGTAACATTTACGCTTATAGAGAGTGCAGTTGAAATTGCAATTTCCCTTTATAGAATTAATATTTGGAGCCCATATTATGAATATAGTATAACAACATGGAACCTCTAACACAGTACATTTAAAGCGATAATTCAATGCATATCAAAGTTATTAATTTCTGTAGTGATTATTCATTGTACGATTTAATTGAAACTGTGTAAAATGATATATAAATAGACAGTGGCTTAAGTGGATGACCTCTTTATAAATTAAGCCATTCTGACAATTATTCAGACCATAATTTACTCAGACACTTCAAATCAAATCATTGCGTGATAATTACGAAGTAAGTAGGGTAGGAAATTGAAGAAAGTAAAAACCATACAAATATCTAATTTTCTTTTGAATTGCTGAACCTGCAGGAAATATCATTCTTAGTGAAATGTTTATAATCGCACTTAACCCGTCGGTTCAATGAATACGTCAGTTGAATGAACACTAACACACACACGCCTGAACATATATGGGTATATATTTCGCAAAATGCTCACAGGAACCTAGTTCCGACGAAATACAGTGTTGAAATATGTAGAAACTAAAGTTATCAAGGTCGTATAGAATACACACACAAGGAGCATGGTTTTTAACTTCACTAAAGCTTTCGATTTAATCTCTTTAGGTGAAGTGAGCCTTTGATATATCTTTTTACATAATTATGCATTGTGTTTCTTTTAAAAAAGAAACCCAAATTTTCATATCAATGACTAGAAAATTAGTTATCTCGGGGTTGATTCTTATTATTCATGTCAAAGTTCAATTAATCCTCTTTCATATGATACCAAATATGTAATGACTGTCAATCAAAAATGAATTTAAAAGGTTTTAAGTGAGTGATGTCAAAGTATTTTGCACACAGACATGGCAGAAGTAATGAAAAGTGTAGTTCACGATAATACGTACAATGCAAGGAAACAAAACAATTGATTAAGAAGCATAACAAAGAAAAGTGGTATTTCATGATGTTTCCTTATTTGTATTCCAACACGTATGCAACCTTGAATGAGATAATTATGAGTCTAAAATTAGCCCCAGTGGCCTTCCAAATCACCGCCTTGTCTGTCCAAGCATGTGTGTGCTCGAGAGAGCAGAGTGAGATTCAATGAATTGTTATTTATTGTCTAGATCATTAGATCCCACTCTCGTACGCAAAATAATTTTTACCTTGCTGGTTTCAATTTTTTTTACTTTAGGCTCTATCATCTCGAATGTGGAAGAATATGAAAGGGGATAAAATCCCTCTTTTTATGATGTATTACTATAAATCAAGTTATGTTTATTTGACGAAATGTTGCTGAAGAAATGTGGGTTTCCTTTTTAAAGAAAAGGACTGTTTATAAAAGTATAATTGAAGAAATACAGTGATATTCAAATGAGAACAAGGTTTATCACATTATATTATAGTTCTTACGACGTAATTAGTCCTAATCTTAATCTCAGACTAAGCGTTGGAAGTAGGATGTCTTCTATGTTTAGTTTATTTGATAATGCAAATCCGTACAACTCAACTCATGGTAAAGCTAAAGAAAGATGCTTAATGATGTAAAACATGCAGTGTTTCCGGCTTTCATGGGAATAACAAACAAAAATCATTTTAAATATCTTGACATAACTATTGATTATGGAAGCGTTTTCAACAAGAAACAATTTTTTTTCTTCTTCTTTATGATTAGAATAATGTGTATAGTTATGAATCCCAAAATGTCCACTTAATTGTTGAAATGATAAGTTTAAGTATAGCAGTTCAGTTACATGTGCATATTGAGGGAAATTAAACTACAAGTACTTTGAAAATCACGTTTCGTTTCGGTTTCATATTCAGTATTTTTTCCTTATTGTGCTTGTTAAAGAATAAACAAAGTACTTCAATATGATTTTTATTGTCGAAATTTCCGGCTTTTGTAAGCTAATACCGTGCTCTTGATTTTGGTCACATATAAAATTTCTGCCGTTAATGTGCATGTAAAAATACAGGACTTACTTTCATATTAAAGAAGTTGATTTGTTATCCAATATTTATTTTTTTAAAAATATATAAGGGGACTTCACACACACACACACACACACACACACGCGCACACACACACACACACACGCACACACACATGTGGTATGGCAGTACGAGCTATTTCTCGTAATGATTGAATATGAGTGGGTTTTTTTAAGGGCAATCCCTTTCAGGGGTCTTTTCTTGTATGTTACTTTCCACACTAACATAAAAAAGAATAAGAAAGCTCACAAATTATTTTAATTTCACCTTTTTCATTACTCAACCTTCTCTTTAAGCCCACTCAAGGGAAAAAGAAAATGGCCACTGTTTACGGGTCGCCGTTCTCGACAGCTTATAAAACACAATTTTTTTCCCCCAACAGGGACACAATATAGGTTGGTCACTATAGACAGGTGGCCTATATTAAAAGAGGATGGCCACTGAGACGAGTTTGACTGTGTGTGGATACATAAGCATGTGAATATACGTTGTATATACGCCTGTCGCCATAACCGTGATAACTGTGAAATGAAATAAAGTTAATGAATATAATTTTTTTTTTCTAAATGTTAACGAATAACTTCAAGACATTGAAAACACAGAGAAAATAAAATAAAATGAAATGATAAACCGTGTAAACGATTAAATTCAAGACAAGAAAAGGATTGCTCTTCAAATGCTCTCACATTCAAAATATGACAAGAAAAAGTTGAAATGTTCGGGCCGAACCTTTGTGTATAGTCCCATATACACATTTCTGTGTGCAGTTTATGTGACACTAAGCAGGATTAAGTCAATTTCTTCTCATTTTGGTGATTCCAAAACCTCACAGCATACACAAATTCTTATTTCCTATGTAATCAACCTTTCCCAGTTGCTTTGAGACAGTTTCTTTCAAAATTCAATCTCATGACCAGAACTCAACTTCATCTTTAAAAGCTTTACTTGTCATATTACTGTGTTTGTACTTTTTTAGATTTTGAGTGTAGTAGTCCAACTGTACTATTGCGTTGCTAACTGTATAACATAAGCCAGGGGCGGATCCAGGATTTCGTATAAGGGGGGCACACAAATGCAGGATTGTCAACTTTGGGAAACTGCTTGGAGGGAGACCCATATTTAGCACAAAAAAAAAACAATTCGCCAGCCCTCCAAAAGTCGCTCAGTGGGGGGGGGGGGGGGGGGGGGTTATGGGGTCCAGTTCCCCTCCATAATTCTCTGACAAGCAAAAAAAAAAAAAAAAAAAGGTTTTCTGCTCGAAGGGGGGGGGGCACAATCGCAAATAGGGGGGGGGGCACATTGCATTGTTTTCCCTCAAAAAGGGGGGGGGGCACGGGCCGGGATTCCCCCCCCCCCCCCTGAATCCGCCACTGACATAAGCAACCAAAGACTTTGATGATTGCAACTTATCATTTGGTTCAAGATCTATTTTTCTTAAAATATTGGATGGGTCAAATAAGATTTTTCATAAATTGCATTGAATTTTTATCGATATTTCGTAAGTATTTTGTGGTTTCATCATATGGAGTCACGATGAAAGTACACATTAATTTGATATACTTTCCGGTCTTAAAATGATCCACCTTAGGTACATTTTGTTCGGTACACTCTAAAGAAACTGGAATTTTTAAGGGTTTTTATCATTTTCTCGTATTTAGAACCCCAAGTTGGCTCTCCAGTCGAACCTTTGTCTTGTTTGTAATAGGGTTCTATTCATCGGAATAATTTTGATAGAATGGATAAGAAACGAAGGAAAGGATTATGAATAAACAAGTCTCCCAAACAAAGGCATCAAGATAAAAAACAAAACAAAAACAAAAACAAAAACAAAGTTTGCATGGTGTTTATAATTTCCATTTTATGTAGTGGGTCAAAAAGAAGCCTTTCCGCCCAATATCGGGGTTCTTTATAAAAGAATCATTGTGGATTCAAAAGAACCATTTTGATTTACATTTACTGATACTTGTAGAGCCTTACAAGTTAGGTGGAAGGATTCTTTTTACAAGGTCGCAATTTAAAAGTCCCTTCTATAACCCCTTTTCTAAGAGTCTTGAGAATGTGTGCTACTGTCTGATTTACAAACAAATGTCTCTCCTTTCTACAGAACGAACGTCTAAATTTTATTTCACGAATGCTATAATGGCTATGTTGACTCTTAGGGTACAATTATTACGGCATTTTACAATTTTATCTTATATCGCAATTGTCACTAGCCGTTCTCTGATTCGGTAGGAAGCCAAAAACGAAATTGCTTGGATCTTATCGAATATTGCATGCAACTAATTTGTGTAATATAAGATTATGTGTTCTCATTTCAAAATAGCCTGCTATGTATACTTAATTTTGTATTGTGAGTATTATGGTTATGTGTTCATATTTTATAATATTGTGTCAGATATATCATGAATATGCTGAAAACTTTATGCGCCTATCTGCCATGTTTACTCAATATAGTTCAAGTAATACTTTCGTTTTTCCAGTCATTTTTGTTTTAAAGTTACAATGCCATTAATAACATATGTAATAGTGTCCTATATACTCGTTTGAATAGTTACATATTAGAAATTTGAAATAAAATGTCTTCCTGCTGTGGTAAATTTTTCATGTACAACAATTGTTTCTTGACATTTTATAATATCCTATATTTGAGCCACTTTGAATAATTCGCTTGTGATTACAGTTATGTTTTTGCATGATATTGAGTGCTTAAAAATGTTGTTTAAATTCTTCAATGCTCTATAATGTTCGCTCATTTCATGATCAATTTACAATATTCAAAATATTGTTTAAAAGATTAATCTTGTACAGTTATGATTGCATATGAAGCATACAGGACCGTTCGTAATGATTTCCGACCTGGAAGCGAAAACGTTGCAGAAGGAAAGCGACACAATTTGCATTTGCCGAATTCTACTTCAAAATATACGTCATGCATGCTATTCTAAAACAGTTAAATTTTTTTTAAATAGATTGAATGCTCTTGTACAATAGATGCAAACGAGCTAGTGTGTACAATGAGGTACTAGGCAAGCCTACATTGACCAATGTAATGTATTGTGAATTTTCCTGTTGCGTCAACAAATGACAATGATAACTTTAAGGCAACTAAAACGACAAATTCTCAAACCTGTCATAGCTGTACTTGTGACATTAATGTGTTTATATTTCCTTTTAACATATTATTAGAATGATAATCTAACTTTGGTACACAACAACTCGGGGTTGCAGCATGCATTTTGCTCCGTTAAAAAAGTTACTCGCACTTACCATAATTAGGTCTTTCAGATTATATTTCATTTTCCATTTTGACAGACCCAAATATTTTTTTGCCCCAGAAGTACAGTATTTAATTCACTTTCGGTTCGTCATTTGCCTTGATTTTGTTTTTTGTTTTGTTTTGTTTTTTTGTTGTTTTTTCGGGGGGGGGGGGTTATTTTGTTTTGTTTGTTTAGTTTTTGGTTTCTTTTATTTGCTGTTGTTTCTCGTTTGTTGTTTTGTTTAGTTTTTGTTTTTAGTTCATCAGTATAGTGAGAATTCTATTTCAAATTCACAGACCTTCAGAAAACACTATTCCCGATGTTATTATTGGCATATTTGCCATTGTTGATACATATTACAATTTTTTTAAATTTTACAAACCAAACTTCTGTGACCTACTCAGAACTTTCCTGATCTCGATCACTCTTTTTTCCTTTTTCTTCTTTCCTCTTTCCATTTCACTTCATTTTTGGTGTACAAACACCGAAAACAAAAACCAAAAATTCATTTCATTTCATTTCCATCTCTTTCCTTTCCTTTCACTTCTCCTAAATTCCTCTAAACGCCCCATAAGTGGGTTATTTTTCACGAAAGAATATATCAACAGCCTTTTCACAGAGGCTCTTACATGGTTTTACCGAAAACCTTCAATTGTGAATACTCACCATGGAAACCTACAGAGAACATCTAAACCAAACAATGTTTTCATGTTTTCTCAAGATATTATCGGGTAATTGACTGGAAATGCGAAGATCGTGATTTCAATCCCCGGTACGGCAATTATGCCCTTGGTCATGTTGATCAAAGCATTTTATTTACATTTTTCTTTCATCGCACATATAAATAAAATGGTGTTAAGTTAGCATATTAATAATTCTGTGTGAGTGTGTTTCTTTCTACATCTACAAAAAAATGCAGTTATAGGACTGTATTGCCATATGTCAGAAAGTAAGTGACAAGACAGAATTATCTGCAAAATAGCAACACGCTTGGCTAATTAAAAGATAAAAAGATTAAGTTCGGACACTGCTTGTGAATATTTTTTACTTATCACGCTTATCGGGACTGCTTCAAAGTTATTGCTCGGTATTTCAACATGGATGTGATAATACATTATTTCACAAATAAGAATTTTTTTACAGTACTAAAATCTTTGGGTACTACAAAAATATAATCCTTCACCCAAATTCTTTTCCCATCATTTGCATTCCCCTTAAAGAGGGGGGAATGTATCCCTATATCCCTACATGGGTGCCAGTGGCGTAGATACGATCACACTATTGTTAGTGGGGGGGGGGGGGAATGATGAATAGATCATTCCCCCCCCCCCCTAACAATGGATAACTATGCGTATCTACGCCCGTGATGGATGCACTAATCAGGCACAGGTTATACCCCTTTCCACAAAGGCGAGATTGTTGAGAGACCATCGAATTTCCCCCCAAATATGACAGATCTTTCAACAGTCTTCCAGAGAGCTCTCAGTGATCTCTAAGGTCTTCCATGGTTTCTCAATTATCTTCTATGGTCTCCACCAAGTTTTGAACTGGTTCAAAACAGTCTCTTGGTGGTCTCTGAGGGAGGCGATCAGCGATCTCTCTACGGGCGCACAACGGTCTATCAGTCTTTCAGTATCTCTCGGCAATCTGTCAGCAAACGCAATATTTTTGGTGAATTTTCCGCCCATAGCACTTTTTTTTTCAATGGTCCTACAATGAACTCTCTTGGTCATTCAGTGATCTCCACTAGTGGCAGCTGCATCTCTCAGAAATTTCACTTGTTCTCTCAGAGAGCACATTTGATTGCTCAATGAGAGCTCAATTAACTCTCAAAGGTTTTTCATCGAATGCCCACCGATCTCCAGGGTCACTCATAGGTCTCCGTAGATCTCCATGAAAATTTAATTTTTTGTCCCTCAGTGGGTGCTCAAAGATCTCCGGAGCGTTTCCACAGAAACAACTTTTGGGGTTTTGGAGACTGCTGAGAGATCTTGCCAAATTTTGGTGGATCAGTGATTGCCCAAATTAGGTCTCCATCCTGTGGAAAGGGGGGGGGGGGGGCTTCATCACATTTACACTGCTCTTCAAGAAAATTTCTGAATGAAGCTTTTCCTTTGGGAGTAAGTCTTGCTTGCTGGCTCCAGTTATC
Organism: Heliocidaris tuberculata; assembly: GCA_025618425.1. Taxonomy (NCBI): domain Eukaryota; kingdom Metazoa; phylum Echinodermata; class Echinoidea; order Camarodonta; family Echinometridae; genus Heliocidaris; species Heliocidaris tuberculata. The sequence continues at coordinate 40,624,507 of CM046841.1, forward strand.
TCAACTAAATATAAAATATAACTGATTATAGATGAGAATAGACCTACTTAGACTCATAGGAAGGATAGGATAAAAAAGTGAAACAAGAGAAACAAAAGAAACAAAAGACCCTTCCAAAATGCAGTCTATACAAAATAAAACAAATTACTTTCATAGAGTAATTGTGCAAAAGGGTATGAGGCAGGGTAAGATCTTGAAAGTGAGAGAAAGAAAAAGAAAATGGGGGGGGGGTGATATAGTAGACCCCCAATTTGAGGTTAAATCTATGGTTTTGACTGCAAGACAATGAGAGACAAAGAGAGAGTGGGTGGGGGGGGGGGTAGAAGAAGAAGGGGACGTTGAGTGTGAGGCTGGATAAATGGCTAAGACTGCCCCAGACTATGAATGAGACGGAAAAGGGGGGTGTGATAGGGGGGGGGGGGGGGGGGGAGGGTGAGAGAGAGAAAGGGAGAGGGGGGGGGGGTAGCTTGTTCATTAGTGATATGAACTTGGCTTCCACTGGTGTTGGGGCAAGTGTCATTTTTTTCTTCATGAAAACAACATAAGTGTAAACTTGCTCCTTTTTTTTTACTGGGGCACCTACCCCCCCCCCACCCCCACCCCCTCTCTCTCTCTCTCTCTCTCTCTCTCTGTTCTGTTTCTCATTCTCATTTGTAAATCTACTTTCTATATGTAATTCTAAGATCTAACGTTAACAGTTAACTAGAAACCTTTGGCAAGCAACAAATACTCTCAAGCAGTTTTAATCTCCATACCCCCCCCCCCCCCCCCCCCCCCACAGTATAGGGGATACAGCAAAACAGTTTCCTTGCTGTTTTTCATGATCTGCTGATTGAATGCAAATTTAATGCTGGTAAATTTGCACTGTGGCCATAGAAATGAAATCCAATGGGTTATTTTGGTAACAAAACAAACCGAAATAATTTTTCGTAACTTGTTTGCCACACCATGTGATATCCATTCGCCTGTGCAGTTTACTATGAGTCGAGTGCATGGCACAGAGACCTACCTACCACAAGACCTAGGGGGAATCCCCACACGTACAAAGCGGTCTGCTCTAACGCATGCCAGTGTATTGAATACATCATCGTGATACCGTACTGCAGTAAATCCAAGCCGCCATGTAGGTTGTAATTATGTCTCATCACACACAATATCATTAGGGTCTACTAGATCATCGCTGTGGGTGTTCTCTGCACATCGCCTTTTAACTCTCGAACACAATATTCTAGCGACGTAGACCAAATTTATTCGCAAGAGTTCAGCAAATCTCAAAGCGTATCTTTTTAGACCCTTTTTTTTCGTGAAATTCAAAGCCAATGGCGGATAATATCGGGGACGTTTTGGTAAGGCTCTGTAATCAACTTCAGCAAGGAGATGACGCTGGTCTTGACGGTGAGCTAGAGGCTGAACTGGCAGGTTTGCTTTCTCCAGAGGCACTCTGCACAGCATTCACCACAAACAGGTAGGCCTAACCCTCAGTAATAAGTGATATAAGAAGTGAAATATTGATACTATTTTATTGCATATGGCATACATGTGTTGTTTGGGCTTTTCTCCCCATCCCCCCCCCCCCCCCTCTCTCTCTCTCTCTCCCGATCTCAATGAAAAGGGTGGAAAGGTAATGAGTTCCTATGCAGTTGTAATGATAGCCTGTTCGTTGGTGAAACGTGAAACATACATGTGCGTGGATCTGTTTGTGTGTTTTAATATATATTTATACTGTTTGCAGCATCGTTTCATAATACTGAAATATAGATTGAACAATTCCTAATATGATATTGTACTTTGAACTTGTATGTGTGTTGGGGTCGTTTGCATTTAATTGTCACTTTGAGATAATGCAATGTTGAGTACTGCAGAGGATTTACTAATTTAACGTTACAATTACCATTTTTAAAACTGCCTATGAATACAAACGAAACGTGAGATGGTTTGCTCTCTCACAATTTTTGTACAAAAAAAAATAAAAAATAAAAACGAGTTGACTCTTTGGTCATTTTCTAGTCATAGGTATAATCTGCTATAAACTTTATTTCATTTCCTATAAAAAAAAAAAATGGTATGTTCTGTATCCAGCTATTTAGGGGATTCCTTGGTGTCTTTGGGGGCACCGGTCTTGATAAAATAGGAATTACCAAAGACGCCGATGGGGGAATGTGGGAGGATTCCTAATTTTCATCTCCATTTGACGTTCCTCCAGTCACTTCTCTCCTCTCTTTTATACAATATTTGGTGAGAGGAGGGGGAGACCCCCCCCCCCTAATCTTCATTATAGTTTGCTTGATCATTTTAAATAGCTTGCGCTTACCATGCTTACTTGGGTAGGGAGTCAAGTATCCTTTCGTGAAAAAAAAAAATCATTCCCATGTATTTTGGATACAGACGAATAAAGAAACAACATAACAAAAAAAACCCTGAATGTTCAGGTTATTTTCACATGTCTTACCCAAACGTACTGAAAAAGTGGAAACTTCATAAGGCAATAATACCTGCAGCTTTTCCTGAAACTTTCCAGACGTGTATTTTCATGTACTGTTTAACCGATTTACTCTAATCAAAACGTTACAGTACCTTTCACATTGTTATCCGTTTCACCTTGCAAAAACGCCCAATTTACGATCAAAATCATGAAAATAGACAATTGTTTTTCTTTTCTCCCCTTCAGCTCTACAACTGCTGGAAAGCTAGGAATAGACTATCGAGGAATAAAAACAACGTTTAATCATCTACCAAGGAAGGGGAAAGCATGGCACGAGGTAAGCAGATATTGGTTACCTAAGGGTGGTGGGCAAGCTAGAGGCCTAGGGTATCAGGTGCTCAGTTCAAAGAATACGCAGTAGTATACTGTAAATGGTCTACTCCGCTGACATATCCTTGTTGTAGTAACAGTCTTACGGCCACCGGATATTCCACCCCTCATCCCCATATAGATCTCTACCTGGTTTTTGAAATTAATGTATATTTTGTTACCCAATAGGCACTTATGTATAATAGTTTGAAAAGTAATACTTGAATAATATTTTCTTTTTTTTTCTACTCATCCGAAGAACAAGAAAGATTAAGAAAAACCAAACAAACAGGAATTGACTTGAGGCTGTTGAGATGGCACCTCCCGTTTCCTTTTCTTTTCTTTTTGTTATTATTATTAGTAGTAGTAATAGTAGTAGTAGTATTAGTATTATTATTATGATTATTATTATTATATTATCATCATTGATATTATTGTTATTATTATTATTATTATTATTATTATTATTATAATGATTATCATTATCATTGATTATTATTATTATTATTATTATTATTATTATCATTATTATTATTATTATTATTATTATTATTATTATTATTATTATTTTCATTAATATCAGGGGAAAGGGAAGAGGGGGAGCCAAACATAGGACAGCCTTTGGGACTTTCTTTTTCGCAAGTAATTTAGAACATGTGATAAGTGCCTCGATTTTAGATGTGATTGCAATTTGTTGGGGCCTAATCTGCTACAATTAGCTTTAGATGTTGTATGGGTGTGCATTTGTGAAAGTTTGAACACTTATTTCAATCTCACATTTCACTTTCTTCCTACTCTGTCCTTTTCTACCTTTAGGTAACGAGAATCCTTCTCCAAAACATTACCTCCCTTCCTGAAAGTCTCCGAAGGAAACCGGAGAGCACCGCCCTCCTACGAGCAATACCTGTCATCTTGCATTGCCCTGTACTACTGAGGCCAGATGAAGAGAGGTGCAGAGAACTTATCTTAGCCTTAGCACATGCTCTTCTTCAAGCAAGGAACAATTCACAGATCCAGTCTCAAGCAATAGGTGTGTGGCTGCAATAAAAGAACAACATACCTTTGGGCTTTTCAATTCTCTTTCAATACAGAAATCTAGTCAATGAGATATAATACTAATAGCCACAGGGTTATTTAGGCAGCTTTACTTTAAATCCGTTTTATTCTTGACTTGCTTCACTGAAAATATCCGATAAGTCTATAATAAAAATTACAATTTATTTTCTAACAACACACAGTTATAAATGTTATGCCTAGGACATCATTATTACAGTCAGTAGGATCTTCCACATTCACATTCATCAGTATATAGTAACATTTCATGAGTACATATATATATATATATATATATATATATATATATATATATATATACATATTTACATCCATTCTACTATATTTTGTTTCACTTGTATGTACACCATAATACGTCAAAACAATGTTCTAAAGACTATAGAGGATCATTAGGGTTTGAAATGAATGTGGCATAAATTAGAGCTATCATACAAATATGCACTGCCGTGAAATGGTCTGGTAGAAACTATGATGCCCAAGGTGACGCGACTACGACTATTTTTTTCTGAGGGGCGTCACCGCGGACACCGTTATGACTCGAATATAGGCAGTATCATGATATTTGGTTTATATCCGTCATCCTAATAAGTAGAGTCCAGCTCTACTGTTCTATTAATGGACATCTGCACTGCCACTGTACTGGACCAGACACAAACAATTTTGAAGAAGTGACAAAAAAATCAATTTAATTTTTTTTTCTTCAGAACAATGGTTTGCAGATGACCACGTGCTACTGAAGAAGGCCATTGAGGTTTTTAATGGAGGACTAGCTGATTTTATGAAGAGCAAGGCCTGCGAAGGGTTCGACTCACTGGATACTTACATAAAGGTGTTACGAATTCTGAACCAGGTTGGTCATCCTTAGACATGTTAGATTTCGTAGGTAGTAGGGATGGCTGGAAGGAGGAAATTATTATCCTTTATAACTCACCTTGTATTTCAGTACGTTTGAACCAGACTGTTGTTGTTATATTTTAACACATCTGTTAAAAGCTATGTAGTAGGCTAGAATATAAATAAAGAATATGTATATGAGATGATAGTATGATATTAGAACTTTGCTCTTTTACTAAACAGTCGGGTCGCGGCGTCGCGCGGAGCTGCTCGCTGGATAGAAATTTTCGAACATTAAATTGTAAGGTGTCTTCAAAGGGACAAATTGAAAAGGTGTCCATCTCAGTATCATTTTCCCGTTTTTAGGATAAAAACGAAAAACAAGGGAAGAAAGAAAACGGTAGAAGGATAAAGCAAAGAAACAAACGTGAACGAGAGGGAGAGGATTTAAGGGTAGGAAAGATGGAAGAGAAGATGAAAGGAAACAAAGAATACAACAAAATGAAAATTGGAGAGAATAGATGAGTGGATAAAAACAAAGAATAACATAAAGAAAGATAGAGACATGAATGATAGAAGGATAATATATTAAGAGTAACATAAGGAAAGATCTAGAAGAGAAAATGATAATTTGAATAAAATAATAACATCACGAAAGAGATGAAAAGAAAAAAATGACAGGATAAAAAAATGGCTTAAGGAAAGTAAGTAAAGATGGAGGGCAGAAAATTATTTCTAAAAAAGAATAATATCATGAAAGATAGAGAAATGATAGGATGAAAAAGGTATAACTTAACGAAGGATAGAGAGAGAAATGATAGAGACATAAAGATTAACAAGGGGGAGAAAATGATAAAAGAAAACAAAGAATATTAAAACGAAAGGAAAGACAGAAAGATAATTGATAGAAGGATGAAAGTAAGGACTAACAAAACGAGAGATAGAGAGAGAAATTATAAAAGAATGAAACATGAGGAAAGGTGGAAGAGAATATGATGATAATAATAATGGCCACTTATATGCGCTCATATCCCGGTTATAGCCGAACCACCAAAGTAGCTATCAAGCATATCAGGTACCCATTTACACCTTGGTGGAGAGTGGCAAATGTAGATTAGTGTCTTGCCAAAAGACGTTGGTGCCGTAGAGGGACCCGTACCTTGCGCTCTGCACGAAAGTGAAGAGGAAAGTTAAAAAAAAAAAAAAAAAAAAAAGATAGGATAAAAGAATAAGTATAAAGAGTAACAACAAGAAAAAAAGGGAAGACAAGATGATAACAAGAATCAGAGAATAACATTATGAAGGAAAAGTTGGAAAGAAAAATATTACAGAAGGATAAAAAAGAAAATACCACTACTACACCTTTTTTTTTTTCTTTTTTTTTTTTTTTTTTTTTTTTTTGCTGCTGCTGCTCAAAAAACATATACCATACATAATAGTTACTGAAAAATGTTCGAATATTTCTACCCACCGAGCCGCGCCGCGCCACGCCGCGACCCGACTGTTGAGTAAAAGCCGAACTTGGAGGGGAGACTGTAGTGTACTCTAATAACATGCTCTGACAATCACAAAAAGGATCTCCGATTTTCAGGCTGCTATTTTGACTTCAGTAGTTATCGGTTTTCAGTAATGTTTAGTTTTTTGCCATAATAAAATCTAGGGGACATTTGGGGAGGGGTAGTGTAATGAGCTAGCTGCCGGGGTTAAAAGCTAGGGTTGAGTTCTGGTCATGAGATTCAATGTTATTGCGAGAGAAACAAAGCGATTGGGAAAGGTTGATAATATAGTACATAAGAACTCTTGTATTCTGTAAGGTTTTGGAATCACCAAAATGATAAGAAATTGACTCAATCCTGCCGAGAGTCACATGCCCTACACACAGAGATGTGTATATGGGACTACACACAAATGTTCGGCCCAAACATTTCAGCTATTTTTGGTCATATTTTGACTGTGAGAGCATTTGAAGAGCAATCCTTTTCAGGCGACATTTCTACTGTGATAATCATATCAACTAACATAAACAGAATAAGAAAGTTCACAAGTTATTTTTTACCTATCCAGAACTCAAGCTTCCCTTTAACATTGTCAAAAGGAAGTGGATGGTTTTTGTAATTACTGAAAGCATTTTGGAATGAGGAAATTATGTAATGAATGGATTAATTCTCTTTTCTTTTCTTTTTTTTATGTTATTCCTTGGAAAGGGAGAAAATTCATCTTAATTCAATTTATTGATTATTTCTAATGACACTGGCTATATTCCAGATCAACGAGAAAAATGGATGCCCTGTGCCTCGTCGCTTGTTCTGCATCAAAGGCCTTGAAGTTAGCCAAGATTTAGCAGATCACTTCTTCAACTATGTTTCTTCAAAGACACGAGCCGGGAAAACTGCGTATATGTCTAAGGTCAAAATCACACTTACACTTAACTTTGATTAATTCCTACATGTTTTTCTTCTTATTCAGTTTAACTTTCAATAGGTCATTCGAAACTCCATTTGCCAATTGTAATCTGTATTGAAAATGACCAGTTTATCTTCGCATAAATTATAGTCATGGTAGGAAAACTGAACTGTTGAAACTACATGGTTTAAATTTACAAAATCAGAAATATTTATTGTGTAACATGTCAATCAATTTCTTTTCTCCGCCTCAGAAGAAATAAAAAATAGATAAGCACTTTCCAAATGTATCATTTCCTGTTCTTTGGGGTAAATATACATAAATATATATGATATTTTATGTTTGTCAACTTGTACTGTATTATATGATTCTTCGGGGAATGAAACGGTTTGGCTGTCCCTTTTGTGTGGTAGTTTATGATATACTCATGCTATTTTCCCGAATACATATTCTAATTGCACATGCTTTAAGTGTGTAAAATCGACATTGGTATTATATGAACATTATATGCAAATGCAAATATATGTTGTTTATTCCATGTAGATATCTAACTGGCTCCAAGTACCATTTTTACTAAATGTCAGAACAAAGTGGAAATTCCTCTCTCTGGAGTCTTCATTTATCAGGGTAAGAGCTTTGTGCATTTTGAATACCTGTTTTAACAGTGGGTAGTTCGAATTATAATACGAATATAAATCATGTGGATGTTGGATGTTTAAAAACCCTGTCAAGGGGTTTCTAAGAGGAAGCTCGTATACAATATGGAAAAAGTCTTCAGGGTTTCGTCAATTAATGAGTCAGAAGCAGGAGAAAAAACATGATTTACCTTTTTATCGAAAAGTCATTGTTTACTACTCATGGAATACTACTCTGTTTATCTTAATTTTTATTCGGCTTGACAAATTTTTTCCTGGTTACATGTATGGAAACGTATTATGGTATCAACATAATGTTTCATGTTGGATGCAGGAAGGAAAGACTCAAAAAGCAGACATGGAGAATAGCATCAGACAACGGGTTAATAGTACCATATTTGCCTCGTGGTTCCCTCAAGCTCGCCGACCTCTCATACCAACTCATCTCCGATTTCACGTGGACAGAAAGAAAATCATTCAGTCGGCGATAGAGAATGTCGATAAATACTGGCAGGACTCTGAGGCACCTAATCCAATCTGGCTCCACCCTCTTGAAGTCAACTTCGTGGGAGAGACTGCAGTAGATTTGGGCGGACCTAGCAAGGTATGCATTGTTCTATTATTTTGTAGATGATGAAATTAGTTCCGACAGAGTGGGGAAATGCATTCATCAGTGAACGACTGTATGCTAGAATCCACAAAATGTCCACATTTGGTATAGCCTATAGTCTTACGACACCGCCATACATGTGTTAGACTCTTAGGAACTTGAACATTAATTTCAGGTGTAAGTTGGACGAATTTCCGCCAATGAAACCTTCTTCTGTAGTATGATGCAGGACCTATTCATAGAACAGGCCTTTGTGGTCTTTGTGGTATATCTAAACGTATATATCTTTTACAATTTATTTAAACAAAAATTATGAGAATTAAGAACAGGAACACAAAAAATCTATGAATTGAAACATAGATACAACAGCACATCATTCAATGGACTTGGTTATGGTTTACACTGATAAAGCGATAATTAGAATAAATGATATAAAAATTGTAATTGTATAGGAAAACATAAGTGGAGGAGTCTATTAAGTAAGCATGGTTTGTATTTCATAGACCCGTGTTTGAAAAAAAAAGTTAAAATTAGTTACAGTCCATAAATTAAAAGGAAAAAATAGAAAGAAACGTGCTAATTTGAGCACTATTAACAAGTTGGGGGGGGGGGGCTAAAGAAAGGAGGGGGGAAGCACTGTAGATTTTTAAAAAATTTGAGATGAAAAGAAAAGTGTACAAATATATTATAAAGAAAACAAAAAATGAATAAACGGAAACGATGTCGTGGAATAAAATGCAGATCCCGTAAAAATCAGAATGAATTTTAACTATGCGTCTTACAGAATGATTCTTTTTGGATTGGGTTCATGTAGGATTTTTTTCAGCACCTATTTGCCGCCTTAATGGACACGAATATCTTCCAGAAGCTGGATGAGAAGATTGTCTCTTCAGACATGTGGTTTAATCCGGTAACTTACTTTTTTTTAAATTTTATTCAATATAAAGAAGATAATAGACGCTATTACATTTATGTCATACTAAGAATCGCCCCCCCCCCCCTATTTTGTTGCTGATAAGATGTAACCCAATTTATTTTTCTCCCAATACCTCACACCCTTGTCAAGAATTAAACCCCCGTAGTATTCAATAATTAGAATTAGTATTAGAATTACCTAAATTTTAAACGCTGCAAAGGGGATTAGAAATTGTCAAAATAACAACACGCCCACAAATATGCTATCAATCAACTGCAAACAAAAAAATGCCCATTCTTTCTTTTGCTACTACAGGCAAATCGTGATTACTGTACTTTGGAGAAGATCGGCCTTCTGTTTGCTCTACTGATCTTCAACAGAACCATAGTCTCTGTGCATTTACCTGTCTTTCTCTACGAGAAAATTCTATCAGGCAGGTATGCAGTTGTACCATTATTGATTGGCCTAATCTGTTCAAATGCTCAAACCATTCCTATTAAACCTGTATACCTGACGGTTAATGGTTTTGTGGGGGAATAGTGGGTTTTATGCTGATTTTTTTAAAGGCCAATAGCTGTAATCCTTTCCATTTGTTAAAAAAATATATATTTTCGTACGATATATTGTAGGGCTACTGAAAAATTTTCCTTGATATTTTTTTCTCCTAATTTTATCATGTATTCATTTATTTCTGTAATAATAGTGAACCCGTTCCTGCTGATCTGGAGAAAATAGACCAAGGTTTTGTCCAACAGCTCTGTAAGCTTCGTGACATGGCTGCAGATGTTTTGGAAGCGCTTGAACTAGACTTCAGAGGGCTGCAAAGAGGAGGGGAAAATGTTTGTGTTACGAAGGAGAACTTGTAAGTTCTATATTAAAGTTCATGTTTACGTTTGGATCTGCCAAAACAAAAACAACAAACGACAAGCATGGCGTCACCTTTCAAAGACTTCAGTTGATAGATAACGATAACGAATCCAAAGTGATATACAGCCCTGGAAAAAAATTATTAGACCAGCTTCTTATAAAGGCCTATATGGCAAGTGTTGGCTATATCAGTAATTGAATTTTCAGAATGATTTCTACTAGCTAACTTATGAGTGGCTGAATACTCCCCAAAACAATTAGCTCCTGTAATAACTAATCCCTAGGACAATTACCGCCAAGGTAATTGCCCCTAGGACAATTCACCCGGGACAATTTTCGCTTAAGGACAATGACTTCTAACGGCACCCCAACGGATAGAACTTTCCGAAGAACTAACATAATGTAAATACCCTAGATGCTAACTGTCCTCAGGGATATTCTCTAGGGGTAGGGGTTTGGGAAAATATGTCCCAACAGAAGTTGTCTGGGGATAATTGTCCAGGGGGTATGCCTTATTTTCTCGTAAAGCCATGTCCACTCCTCTGGAGGCAGTTTGTTCAGTTTTGGTCGAAAATTGCTACATTTAATGATAGCAGCCATGCCTTGTGGCATTCTGTCAACAAGGTGTAGCCTTTTTTTTTCCTCACGGCAGCTTATTCATGCTGCAAAAATCTTGTTGTGTTTTTTTTTGGTTTTGTTTCATAAAATTAATTTTCTAATGCCTTTAATTTTTATGTCACACGCACTGGTCTCAGTAGAATAATGAAAAGGCCATGGTGCTCAGTCCAAGAGTAGTAACGCTTGAAATTCATCGTCTCAGATAGTTATAGTCTATTAGCACATTAGGTGGTCCAAAAACTCTTTCTCATGGGGGGAAAAAAAGGATGTAATTGTCTGGGGAACTTTGTCTGGGACAATTTGTCCTGGCTGTAGTCGTCCTAGTGGTTACTGTCCTGGGGTAAAAAGTCATAGGGGTAATTGTTCTAGTTAGTACTGTAGTCCATTAATCATGCATTAGCTGTTGATAATCATTTTCCTACTTCCATAGAAAATGGACTTAACACTACTAATATACCCCAAAATGGAGCTGGTCTAACAATTTTTTCCAGGGATGTATATACATATATATATATATATATATATATATATATATATATATATATATATAAACTTATAATTTCACTGGATACGGCTTTTCGAAGACACACGACAATGCGGTTTATTCCATCATAATAGCGCGTGGTGTATTAGGGAGACACGAGTACAAAGAAAAAAGACAAAGAGTGTCTCCCTAAATACACCAGTTATGTAGCCCCCCCCCCCCCCCCCCCCCCTCCGACCAAGGCCGGGAAGGATTAGGGAACTTAAACATTTTACGTACGTTTCTGGCCATTTAGTCAACCCAGGGTAGATAACACTCCCAAGCATTTATATCACAGGTGCCCCAAATGCTTTAATTTATTGTCAACCCAGAGTAGTATTTGTGGCCATTTATTCCACCCAGGGTAGATAAGAATCCCAACTGCCTATTATCACAATCATCCTATACACTATAGTTTGTTGTCAACCCAGAATATTTTTTTATGGCCATTTAATCAACCCAGGGTAGATAACAATTCCTACTGTCTATATCACAAGCATCCTAGACGTTTTAGTTTGTGGTCAACCCAGACTCGTATTTGTGGATGCCTGTGATATAGACAGTAGGAATTGTTATCTACCCAGGGTTGACTAAATGGCCAGAAACGTACGTAAAATGTTTAAGTTCCATAATCGACCCAGGGTCGGTCTACCGTGGGGGCTACCTCGGATAGACTCTCGTGTGGGTATTTCCATTGCTATATACATACATACTATATATCCTCATTATCCTCAAGTGAAATGTCAATTATTTTTATTATTATTTTTTTTTTTTAAGCAGAGGAGTTTATTGAAAAGCACACCTTATGTTTTATTGACCCATGTCTGAAGATATGTAGTTAGCATTGACCTAAATACGGGTGTTAATAAATTACAGGAGTGTAGGTATAAACACACATACACACACCCACACACACCTTTCCTTTACACCGTCCCTCTCACCACAAAAACAGTACAAATGGTTTAGTCGGAAAAAAACGGGTTTTTTTTTTTTGGGGGGGGGGGTCCTATTCCGTCACACCACCAGAGGTTATACAATATTTCTGCTCTTTCACATTATCCCCTATGACCTGTAGTGGAATTTCGTGGATTGGATTGGCATCAAAAGTAAAGTATTACCATAACAGACATTATAGGACATTGATAAAGTTAGTTTAGATCATGAAAGAGAAATCATCTAGTCATCTCTTCAGAATTTATCCTAAAAAGCAAACTGGGCGCTATCATGACTATAATTGCCATAGAGTTGGCAATAGGACCCATTTTAACGATTAGAACAAACGCAAAGTTCCAGCATCATTGCCCTCCGCCGAACATTTTTTTTTCATCCTTAGCCCCCACCCGCATTCCCGACATTAGCACATTATAGCCATCATCACACGGGCCTTGTTTATTAAAATTCGGCGAAAAAATGTTGGCGATATGCTTGTTTATAATTGGTACAGAGAACTGTACATCAACGAGACGATGAGCAACCGACTAGCCATATCCCAGTTAAGGGTTTTTGCCAAAGGATTCAACAGACTAGCTTCCATGACACCCGTCATGAGGGATATCTTCAAGGCAGAAGATCTTAGGGACGTCATCCTGGGTGAAGAGTTGGACTGGAAAGCTTTCAGACAGGTGAGTCCTTCGATATTCAGGGGCGGATCTAGCTTTTTTCCAAGGGGGGGGGTTTGAGGGGCTGAGCTGGGTATTGCGAGCGAGCGAAGCGAGCGAGGGGGGAGGGTTTGGGAGGAGGGATACCCCCCTCCCACAGTAGGGAGATTTTTCATTTTTAGGGTTGCCAGCTTGCGATTTTAAGCATCCTTGCATGCTCTATTTTTTCTCTTTTTTGTTTTCCTATGCACATTAAATGTTTACTTGGCAGCCCAAGGGGGGGGGGGGGGGATTTAAACCCCCTAACCCCCCTCCCCCCCCCCGTAGATCCGCCACTGATATTAATTTTCCTTTCATGATTATTTTGTGCTGCATCTGCCCGATTTCATTCTATGGCACCTTTATCTTATCGCTGTTTAGGTTCTATATTGATGATAGTGAACAGAACACTTAAAACTCCGAAATGTATTGGTATCGAAAGAAAAATCTTTCCTTGGTTAGTATTTATGTCATACACTATAAGGTTCTGCCATTCTTAACCATTTTAGGAGGTAAATCTCAAACCGTTAATTGCCTCATTTCAGGCGAAAGCAACTGGCATCCCTAATCATTTTAATAGCATTTCGATAACATATTAATTATTTTAAATCTTTTGTTTTATTTAAAAAATCGTATTAATGTACCTCATCGTAGTTTTCATGACTGTATTGAATAAATTGTACGAAAACATTTTGCTGATATAAGGGCTATTATGTTTCCTTTACCTTCTGATTTGCAGAGTGCAAGATACGAGTTTCCATACTGTGAAGATCATCCTGTCATCAAGATGTTCTGGAAGGTATTCCATGAGCTAGACGAAGGAGACAAGAGGAAATTTTTGAGTGAGAAATGGTGGACGAAACGTCTACTTCTCATATTTTCGTTCCTTTTAAAGAATAATCAAATGAAGGAAAAAATGGTCAAAGGACACCTTGGACATTTGAGAGGACTGACACCTCCTTCTTCATGTTCTTTATGTGATCTCTGTGATGTGCAGCCATAATTGTTACTTTATACGGAGTTTGGGCCATGGGATTTATAGATGGACAGTTGACACGACTTTGCTTTGTAACATTGGTACTGTGCAGTCATAGAGAGGGCTACTTGATTTTGCCAAAGTTTAATGCACTGGTTACACTTTCTAGATGGGGTGAAGTCGGGACATCCCAGTATACCGACAGCCCACGAGACCGACAGCCTTGGAGACCAAGGGCCCACAAGATCGGCAATGTTAGTCTGTGTACCCTCAGAAAAGTCAGTCTAGTTGGCTGTAGACGGATGAAGTCTACTGGGGGAAAGGGGGGGGGGGGCTCTTGCGGCTACATCTCTGGTATGGTAAGGCAGACAACATGAAAGGGTAAAATTTTGGGGGCTTGACGGGGTGACACTTTAATCCGGGACAGACTCACCGACTATAAATGTGCAGACATCTCAAACGATTGCTCAATCTTCCCGTGCTAGTTTGTTTTGTTTACAATAGCTTTTACTTCACGATGATAGTGAGAAAATTTCGAAGGAAGAATGTCTGGTGAATATTGCGACGATGATATCACACTCGATATGAATATTGAAATTGATGATGAAGAATATAGCAGTGATAGTGACATCGATGAAGATGACGGAGAAATTGGAGAATTGACGATGAAAATGGAGGTGCAGGTGATGGGGAAGCTGCTGCAGCGCTTCTCAACCGGTGGGCCGCGAACTCATCCAAAAATAGAAATAAACATGAATAATAATAAAGGGAATGAAACGAAATAATGATATTGAGCATTACAATTCTAACAAAAACAGTAATAATAACAATGATATATTTTTATTGACAATGTCTCGTTTCCAATGCTTCGTATCATAGCCTAGTAACATACAGGCTGTTTATCATACAGCGCAGACGTGGACCCTGACTGTGCACGTCGCACGCATCGTCGATTTAACTTAGATATTGAACTACCACTACTGTCCAAGATATCAATTTCATCTTAGTATAATAATACTCCCTTATGTTTAAGATAAACATTTGCGTACTTCATTGTCATTTTTCCAATTTTTGAATGGTGGGCCCCGAAAAAATACCATATTTAAAGTGGGCCTCGAGTTCAAAAAGGTTGAGAAGCGCTGGACTAGACTACACGATTTTTCACACACAGCACAGGTAGACTACACCGATTCGAACGCAATGCCTATGCCGACGGAGAGGGTCGAAAAATGTTCCCAAAAATGTGTTTTATCGAAATTTAAAAAAAAAATCTGACATACTTACCCGAAGACTATAATCAATAAAAATATATTTTCTCGAAAAAAAATGAACACAAACGACAAATTTACCTGATCAAAACGGAGTCAATAACTCGGCGAAAACACACAACATCGATCCCAAGTAAACGCTATGTGAGCGCGCGGGGGACTATGGGATTTGTTTACCATTGGGTCTGCACATCTACGTCATGGATCTTGTACAGAAGTCTTTTTTTTTTTACTAGTCGAGCTTTGACGGTTTGTGGGGGCATGTTTAAAAAACGATTTGGGGGTTCGGGTGATGGTATCATGAGGTATATCGAGTCGTATGGTGATAGGGAAGTGTTGAACTATCATAAAATGCGAAATTCACACGATTTCCCGAATTAGGACATTTTTCTTTTCGCAGGAACTTTAACTTATCAATCGATCGATCTATTTTGTGGCAGAGTTCCTGACTGGTGCTGACCATGTCCCAGTTGGTGGCTTTGTTCCCTTCCCCGTGAGAAGGTTGGACAATAAGGCCAAACCATACCGTCATGCCACTGAGCCCGACAAGTATCCTGAACCTGCTGACCTCATGCCTGAAGTCATGACCTGCAGAGGGTATCTCTCCATGGATCTACCTGAGTACCAAACAGAAGACGACCTACGGTTTCGCCTAATAATGGCCATGCAAAATAGCGGTTTTTATAGAGAAGCACCTCGCCACTAGCCTTGTTTATCTATTCAAGTCAACTTGCAAATCGGACACTAAGCATTCTAAAGCACACCGCACACTGTACGATCAACTGCGATCCTATTTTTGAAATAAATTGCATTATCATTATGGGCATTTTTGACCAGTAAAATCTACCTGATTCAGCTTCCAAAAGGTCTTGTAAATACTTAACTTAGGACTTTGATGCGCTGTCAGCCCTATACCTGGAATAAGGGCCAAATGAGTTGAAATCGTTGAAAATCGTAGGACTGCTCCACGTCACTACTACTTGGAGCCGACCAATGCGGCCTTTCCTCCGACTAGAAAGCTCGCAATTGGACATTATTTCCACTCCCTATCTAAATTTTTATGACTACTAAGAACCTCGTTAACAAAAAATAATTTATGTATTTAATTGTTTTACAGTTTCTTCCGAAATCGGATGGCAGACCGATCGCATTGTGTGAGGTGGGCTTAAGCGAACAGAGGTCTTAAAATTTCGCGTAATTTTAACAGTAAGATGTGTCAAGTCTATGGTTCTGAATATGATACGGAGGAGGACTGTATAATGTTCAGCTCCCAGTGACAGATATGCAAAGTAGCGGATTCCATGATGAGTCACTATTCTGCGACATCGCCATGCTCCCGCTCGTATATGCAGCAGGGTAAGCGCTAGTCCTAGATGTTGGATTTGTGTGGAACCATTGGTTATTTTGCACACATTGATCCTTAATCGACGTCTTAACGTCCAGCCATTGCTGCATAAAATATGTATATTTATAAAATATATGTTGGAAGTATACTCAACTTTAATAGATTCTGAATAAAACATTTTAATCAATGATACCTTGAAATTTGTTACAGAATAACTTGTGTTCCGTCCAATGATACCTCATTCATGACTTGTTTGTCACGGATGACTGAGCAGTGTTTTTAAAAAGTGTTGTCAAAATCTCCTTGTACCAAGTTTGGGTTGATGCGAGAATGTGGGTCAAGCCATATGAATGTGTTACTTTTGCTAAAATCCTCTTAAAAGTTGAATTCTCTTTCGTGCTTCAATGCTTCATACCTTTCACATGACCTTGTGTCAATCCATATGATAATCTTGATTTATTTAAACAGCCTTCTAAATCCTTGTCTTATGACAACTAAAAACTAATTTTCTTGAATAGCACATGGACCCATAAGGTTTACTGAAAAATCAAGGAAGGATACGTGTGTTAAGAATTACCAAAGTAATTGATAGTAGACTTTTACGTAAAAAGATAGCTTCCCAAATAAAATTTGACCATTATGAATGACTCAATAAAAAGGTTTCCTTATAACAAGGGATGGGGATTATAATGCCAATATTATAGTGTCAACATGGCAAGAAATATATCGTATTTTTGGCTACGAACATGTAGAATTTTAAACGTTTTCTTGATTTTGAGTTGATATCAATACCTTTTTTATTCAGATGCACTAAATTTAATGAAGTAAATCAGCAAGTAATATCCAACTGATATACATGTAAAAAATGCACAAGTGGCTTTGACCCACATTCTTTGCTTCAGCCCAAACTTGGTGCAAGAGGATATTGACAATACCTTTTAAAAAGCCTGCTGCTCAGTCAACCGTGGTAGCATGGTTATAAATAAGAAATCATTGAACAGAATATAGGTCGCTCTTTACTCTGAAATAAATATTACGCTCATAAAGGTCTTAACATTTTCATTAGAAGCTACCAAAGTTAGGCATTTTTTTTATACCACTTTATTTTTCGGACATCTTTTTTTTTATATATATTGTGTGTGTGGGGGGGGGGGGGGGCGTGTGTTTGTGCTCATTCACCAAACCATGCAAACGGCTTGTGCTCTGTAAAAAGTACCTTTTCGTTTTTGTGTATATTTGTCTTGAATTTTACAAGGAAAATGTAACAATGCACCTTGATTCGTATTCCAAAAACCACCTTGCCCGTACCAGAGTATCAGGGGAGCGATCATTTGTATGAACTATACTCAGTACGTGAACTTGCAAGATTCACAGAATTTATATCTGTACAATATTATGTGATATATTATAGTTGTTATATATGCTGAAAGTATTTCGACAGTGGGTAATTTATCATACATGTAAAGTTAATAGGTCTATTAATTCTATAGTTTATATGATAAAGATGGCTCAATAGTGACAAATGAGTTTAATATCGTAAAGGAACCTGCCAACTACACCGCACTGATACTGGTGATTCGGGATTTAATATTAATTGCCTACTTATATAACAATAGTGTTTGTAGATAAACAGTCAGTGAACATACCGTATCATAGAAAATGGACTTGAGCATCAGTGCCCTATCAAGAGGCACTAGCTTTCCAGACAATTAAGCAATATATCACAAATGAGAGGCAAGTTAGTATACTTGCGAACAAAACTAACAAATGTGATTTAAGAATGGATCAATTTTGAGAGAATTTTGATTGTTTAGTATAGTTTTTTCTTCCATTCCCAAACCATTCACATTCATTGTATTGCTATTTGGTATAATTTATTATGTTTGTTCTGCGTTTGAAGCATAACCTTTTTTTATTTCAAATTTCACTGTGTTATTATGTTCAAATATGCTGTTCAGAAAAAGCTTAGACCTGTTGCCATTCATAATATGTATAACTTATTTTGTTGTAATATGCATTATTATTTTGAACCTGTATTCGATTATGTCGTTCAGGGGTTGATCGAAAATAAAATGGCCTATCGGAGGGTCAAAAAAAAGCAGTGGTTGTGCTCCCACCTGAAACCAGTCCCTTCCTGTTATTGGGCAACTCTTATCTAAACACAACACAAAAAAATCAGTTCCCCCTAAAACAAATCTCTCTAATTTCTGAATCAGGAACCTTAATGGAAATCTGAATATAGAGACATGTATAGCCGTACTTCTCGGCTACCTTTCATGTGAAATTCAGGGGAAATCATAATTTTGGTCACGCTTCAGTGAACACGCCCTATAGACAAAAATAGACATTTTTTAAAGTACACAAGCCCAACGTCATAACATTGATTCAATGATATTAGAACAAATTTCTAATTTTTAGCATCAGAAGGCATGCAGCAAACGTTTTATGTGCTTCCTAACATACCAAATGACTTGTGAGCAAAATTTCACGGTTGAGTGAGCACGAGGTGAAAATTGCCAAAATTGAAGTTTTTGACATTTCCCCCGCGATAAATTTTATCTTACGCAATCTGAATTCATGTTTTGAAAAGGTGTTTTTGACTTTTGCAGACAATATCCATTAATTCAAGGTTGCATGAGCACATAATAAAAACAAAAAATTACCATACTTAAATTATGCAGTAAGCATGGTAAGTATTGCTTGATTTTGTGCACTAAAATCATCTGAATAACATTTTTATTTTTTTTTTTTTTTTTTTTGGACTGGTGTTCATGTATCAATGATCCTATGACATTTCATTCAAAATTTCAAGCTTCAATGAGCACGTGGGGCTGGAAAGCCATTTCTACGCTAATGGACTTAAATTCAATTGCTTGCTTCGGTTAACTATCACAGGTCTTCTTGGGGAGTTCGTCTTATTTTATTTTGATAAAAATCCCGATGTGTTACACTTCAGTGAGCACAAGAGATGAGCAAATTATGCAAATGAGAAGAAAGTTTAGGGCTTTGATCTGCTTTGATCTTGCTCTTGGATATTAATTTGGCGTTGAGTTCCTGCTTGTTTGTTACTTTCTGAAAATATGTCCACAGTTTCATGCAATAACTCGGGGGAATCCCGATAGTCCGCGGGGCCAATAGACCGCGGGGCCTATAGACCGCGGGACCGATAGACCGCGGGGCCGATAGACCGCGGCGTCTCAATGTACACGCCAGTCACCAGTAATTCCGCACATTCGCTCAAATCACTATACACCTCTTGCAATCGAAAGCACTAACAGCACAACTTTAAAAAAAAAATAAAATTTAAGAGAAATGGGAGATGGATCGTCACCCCCCCCCCCCCCCCTCCTGGATGCACTCCTTAACTTTTTGATGTTCAATGGATTATGCAATACATAGGCGGATCCAGAGGGGGGTCGCGGGGGTCCGGACCCCCCCCCCCCCCCTCCCCCCTCTTTTTGGCGCCGGTTTTTTTTTTTTTTTTTTTTTTTTTTTTTTTTTTTTTTTTTTTTTTTTTACTTGGCGCCGTCTTTCTTGGCGTTTTTTTTTTTGTTTTTTTCCCCCCAGAAATTCTGCCGACCTGATCATGCAAGATACTGCGTAGGCCCTATTCATTACCCATTGTTTCATTCTCCGTCGCAAAGTAGGCCTAAGTACTGTACTGCCATGCCAGATCAGATATGTGGCGCGGCACGCATAGGTTTATGCATGCGACTTTTGATCGTACGTACGCTGTCTTGCAACTATGCTTGCAACCCCTCGAGGAAGCAGGCTGCACGCGGCATCATTCAACTTCAAGTCACTCATTCGAGGCAACTCGTCATTCTAGACCCCCTGTTCTTAAAGTGCGGCCCACGGGCCACTTGTGGCCCGCGAAACGATTTCATGCGGCCCGCCAAAAATATCTGAGTAAGAAGAAAAAAAATCTTGTTTTAAGAACTATGTTGATACATAATATATCATCCTAACTATTGGTAAGAATAAAAGTATCAAAATTTTTTGCTCGCTCGCAAATAGCGTATCATATTTATCTGTTCCCTGCCCTACCACATATTATTATAGTTTGGGTTTTTTTTTAAATCAAACAAAGAAAAAATAAGGAGGGTGTATTCTAAAATCGTTTAACCGTCCTTAGATGAGCCATTCGGGTATGTATGCATTAACGTATGTGGCGGGGGATGGGGCCTGGAGCCCTCTCCCCCGAGAATATCAAAAAATTTCCTGCATTCGGGCACCCACCATTTCATTTGTGGGCAGTGAAATGGTCTCTTTGTAATTTTTTATATCTAATCTAAATTAGCACATTTTGACGATGAAATTACATTTTCACAATTCTAAAGTGTCAATTTTTTTTTTGCTCGCAAGCTTCGCTCGCTCGCTGAATGATAATAATAATAATTTAAAAAAACAAACAAACAAAAAAGAAAGCTAATACACAATGTCTTCGGGCAAGATTCGTGAGTCCCATGCGTCTTTGTATGTGTATATCATATTCTGTGGCCCGCGACGTAATTTCAAGAATATTTCTGGCCCTCCTAACAAAATAATTAAGAACCCAGGTTCTAGACAATACCAAAGCACAAGTATCCATATAGGTAAATAATTTTTGCTTGGCCCAAATATATAAATGCAACTCTGCTGCAGGTTAATTGATAAAAACTTTCGGCGCTAGTGCAGTTGATTAAGTAGTGGGGACATGCATCCCCGCCGTGGCCGGGGCGCGGGCCGGGCGGGGCCCGTTCGCTCCGTTCGGCCGCGAAGGGAAAGCATGCCCCCACTACTTACTCAACTCACGGGTGGGCGCCGCACTGCGTGCGGCGGCTGTCGCAGTTAGGGTGGGCTCTGCAGTGACTGGATCTGTTTATGATGATAGGAATAAGTGATTATTTTTGACAATCTTTGTCACTCTTGTTCAAGGTCAAGGTCATCACCAACAAAGTATGATTTTGACATAGGGTAGGTGTAGGGAATACAAGACCGTAATACAGGACCATCAGAAGAAAACTGTCCTGTCTGCCCTGGCTTTGGAATAAAATATTGCTCTAGCACCATATAGGTACACTGTTACCATTTCTGCTTACTTTGTCAGTAAACTTTTCATCAACAAGTCCATATTCACCAATCTCCTAAGATAAGAGTTTGTCGTGCTCAAAATTTCGGTAGATATAAATACTGGTTTTTCAAGGAACGTAGTGGTGTGTTAAACTTATAAAGAGGTGTGCTATAAAAATGGTATTAATAACATTATTATGAAGTTGGTGAACTATTGTACTGGTCAATTGACCATTGTGCACAGTGTAGAGTGCGTAGAGTGAACCTCAATGAGGACATCCAATCAATTTGTGTAGGTAATACAAGACCACCAATATGGCGACTAATGTTATGCATAATTAATGTGTGCACTGTGTATTGATAATTTGTGTAAGCTTGCTGCTAGGGGTTTTTTATGTTTATGAAACTGAAAGAAAATATCAAATAATATTCAGAATATTGGCGATAAAGAAATATCCAGGCAATTAAGCAATATTTGTTGGTACACGCTGAATTTAGATCTGAAATTTTAAAAGCCTTAAGGTCATGAAATGGAAATTTTTGACTCATCATGAAATTACATGCATCCTGTTATTTCATCTAATCAAATTAAACATTAAACAACAGTAAATTTCAACAAATTCAAACCTGCATGAAGAAAATTTTCACCTTTTTGCACTGCATTATGAGATTACTAGAGTTTGGTTGGATGTGTTAAGTTGTTTTAACGTCATTTTACATCTTTCTTTTTAAGACGTATTTCAATGTCATTTTACAACTCTCTGTAATCTTTAAAATTATCATTGTCAATTGTTCAGTATTGATGTACTTAAAATCATCAACAACAAAATGTAAAGTTGCCGGAGGCAAAAGTAACGGCACATTGAACATGTTGAATGCCGTTTAAATGGTAATTAAATTTATCCGATGATAAATGCTATAAAATTTTTGGTTAAAATTGCAACAGATTTTGATGAAACCAAAACATACTCTCCAAAAAACAATTCTTTATTGGTATTTACATTTCCAACGAAATATCATTTTCCTCAACAAATATTTAAGATTTCGGTTGAAAATGTAGCGGTCTCGTATTACTTTCATGGGTAGGGAATAATGGACCATTTACCTATGACGTCATTAAGGAGACTATTTCATTAGGTAAACAAATTTTTGTCATTATTTCGATACCCTGAGAAATAAAAAGAGTTGCTGAAAGCATTGTTAAACCTTACTAGTGTGTGTCTGTGTTCATGTTTATGCAAATTATGCAAACGTGCTTAAGGGTCGGGTATTACCTACACCTACCCTATGGTTGTACATCGCAAGAAGTGAACTTCATGTGTCCATATAAAGGTTAAAGTTGTGAAGGTCAAGACTTAAAGTCACACAAAAGGTCAAAGGTCTGTCAGAGTCAACAAAAGGTCAAAGTCACGAAATTCAAAGGTAATGACAGGTGCTCGGGGGGGGGGGGGAGGAGGTTTGTTTTCTCCGAGGACTTTTGATATATTTTTTCTTGTTGTTGATTGGGAACGCTTGAATCTGATACATTGCACCATGACTAGTTTTGTGATACAAAACTTATTTATTTTGCCTAATGAGTAGATGCTGTGGTTGATTGTTAAATCCTGTGAATTTTCAGCAAAACTGGTATTGGTATACTGTTGTTGATTGGCCTTGATTGTGAACTCCTGAATCTAAGGAACTTTCCCTTTTTTGTGTTCTTTTGTGATTTGTGATTTATAACTCGTGATGATGTAAACACTTGCGAATTGTTATCTCAGGGATGGGAGGAGATAATATAGATGATATTTAGTGAATAATTCTTCATTGCTGTAAAATGTGTACATGTATCACAAAAATTTACTAAGTGTGTTTGTACAGCATGCGCACACCCAATTCCTAGGTTATCAACATAGTACTTCAACATTGAAGAACCAATCTCAAGTAATAAATCTCCAGATTTTATTCGTATTTGTCTCACTGGACTGTTTGTGTTGATGCCACATGCCATCTGAGGTCCTGCACAGCAATGCAGACTGGAAAATCTGGGAAAACTTTAAAAAAATATATATATACATATATATATTAATACAGTCCAATGGCGCAAATCCCGGAGGGGATGGGGGTATGCATTAACCCCCATCCCAGTTCTGATGTACGGGGGGGGGGGGGGTGTGGCCTGTACAAATATACCCGCACTTTTTGATAAAAGATGGTAATTTGCAATCATTATATATGTATTTTCCATCTCAAATAAACAATAATTCCATGTAATATTAATAGATTAAATGTAATTTCAGTACAAACTAAGACATTTTCAGGCTCGTATTATCAAATTTTTGTGGCGCGCTCCGCGCGCCCAACTATATTTCAACATTAAAATAGTCAAACAGGCAATATATATATATAAATATATATATATATATATATATGCCTATAGAGGCGCTTGCGTTTGCCAGAATGATAACTTCTCACCCTTTGGACCCCCCCTTTTTTTTTAAACCTGGATCCGCCCTTGCAATAAGTGACTTCAAGTCTGTGTTTTTATTTGAAATAAAAGAAACTAACGCTAATAAACAGGACGTGCAATTTGAAACTTTTCATTGAAACTCAAAGTTTTATTAAATAACATCTTTGAAAATCAACTTTTTCATATAAACAGTACTTATTGCCTTCATCAAAACCATCTCATAACAAATACACAACTATCACTAATTCATATAAAGAATTCAAACTAAGCAGCGTTAAACTGAATGAATATCAGAAGAGAAAACGAGAAAATGGCATAACTGACGATTGATTTTGAAGACTGATTAATATTATGAATTGAATAAGTTCCAAATATTGATTTGCTTTGGACACAGCTCATTTTGTTTTGAAAATTATTGAAAAGAAAAGATTAGGGATTGCGTTATGTATTTGTTCTTCTTAATTAAAAAAACAACGAAAGAAAATGCTCAATAATGAGGATGAAAACGCATGGTCGGAACATGAATAGACATCCGACTGTCTGTTACAATACGGTACATATAAAAATAAGACAAAAATTAACTTCTCAAAGAAACATAACTGGCAAGAATTGAAACACAACAACGAATATACGTACAATTATTTACCATTTTGAAAATATAACGAGCATTTGATTTTGATCAAATGTAAGGCATATCACAACTAGAAAATTTAAGAAGCTCCCTAACAAAATACCAAGATCCTATACAGAGAGAAACGCATGGAAAACGCATGGCCAGAACACGAATAGAAATCCGACTGTCTTTTATACATATAAAAATAAGACCAAAATGAACTTCTCTAAGAAACATAACTGGCAAGAATTGAAACACAAAAACGAATATATAAAAGAACCAAGTATTATTATTTATTTTTTTATTATTATATATTTTTTGTTTTTGACACCCTAAACGCGGATCCGCGCGGATCCGCGCCCGACCCTGAAAAACTACCCTTTTTCCTCGTTTTCAGGTTCGCGGATGCTGTACGGATTTCAATGGAAGATATCCCCCCCGCCCCCCCCCCCCGGGATTAAGATACATGAATTATTGGAGTCAAAATGCGTTGCATTTCAGACACCGCGGTCTATCGGCCCCGCGGTCTATAGGCCCCGCGGTCTATCGGACCCGCGGTCTATCGGCCCCGCGGACTATCGGGCGTAGACCCAATAACTCACGGTAAAATAACCACAAATCATTAATGAATGAAATGTCAAATTTAACTTCTGTTAAATTTTGAGTCAGCGCAATATTTTTGTATACCTTATAAAACATCAATTTTCATTCACTTAAGATAAAATTCGACAGAAAGAAAAGGGGTCGTGTTCTTGCATTATTGCAAGATTTGATCGTAAGTGAATGAAAATTTATGTTTTATAAGGTAAAATATCATACATCTGTAACAAAATATATTTATGAATAATTTGTTTTGTTACAGATGTATGATATTTTCCATACATTTTGTACAGCACATGTACTATATAATGTTGAATGTCATATCAACTTGGTGATTTGTTTATTCTCAAGTATGAAACGTATTAAACAAAAAATTATCATACATTATCAGATATGACCTTGGTGCATTTCAAGTACTCAGTGAATATTCTTGATATTACCAATGGCAAATGACAATTGTTTCAGAATAAATTTCTGATGATGTCAAAAGTTGAAAACTGAAATTTCCTGAGTATCCCGCGTCATCTCTGACTTGAATTCATTTCACTATAAATATCCAGGATAAAAGGGGGGTGGGGCACACAAATCCAGGATTGTCAACTCTGTGAAACTGCTCGGATGGAGATCCGTATTTTTTATTTTCATTTTTTTTTTTTTTTTTTTTTTTTGTTGGTCTCGCCAGCACTCCAAAAGTCGCTCGGGGGGAGGGGGGGGGGGGGGGTCCAGGGTCCAGTTTCCCTCCATAATTATCTGCCAAGCAAAAAAAAACAACAACAACAACAAAACCATAAGTTTCTCGGTTCTAAAAAGGGGGCACAAATCATATTTCTCTTTCAAAAAGGGAGGGGGGGGGGGTCTCGGGCCGGGATTCCCCCCCCCCTTAAATCCGCCACTGTGTGTGTGTGTGTGTGTATGTATATACTTGTATATATATATATATATATGATTTATTATTATTATTATTATTATTGTTGTTGTTGTTGTTGTTGTTAATGATATCCTTTCGTTTATTTGTGTATCTTCCTAACATAAAAAAAAAAATATTGAACTAAATTATCGAAAATCACAGGCATAGCACAGTTCTTCACTGAAGCATACTACAATGATATACTTCAACATGGAATGAATTAAAACTTTTTGGAAATATAATGGAAATGTATTGTTCTCGACTTATCCCATGTTTTATACATGGACCATGAGAGGATGAATGAGAATGGTCTTGCTGTGTGATGCCACGTCAGTTGTGTGTTGATGTTACCAGAAATGAATTAATGCAAACACAGCATTTGATTAAATTCTGTTGAAAATTTGTTTACAGAGAGTCATGATCGAGCCTCCTCATTCTTTTATGTGGATCGTGTACTGAATTATACCTTATCTCATGTGGTGCGCGGTGACTGACGAACAATTATCCCCGTGATCCCAGTGGAGGCAGATTGACATTCTCGGGAGTCGTGGTATTCCCCACTTGAGTAGACCAGTAGACCCCTTCACTAATGTATTCATAGTCATGCCTACAAGCGTTAAGCGTTCTCAAAATCTGACCCACGCTGTACAAAGTGAAGGGGCAAAATGACGTCACAAACTCATAACTGAGTTGCCAGTTTGTCTAGTGATTTTCGTCGTTTTCCATAGTCTTTCATGGCACTAAAGAAATCATATCTTTTTTATCACTTGTACGATTTTCCTCGAACTTTATTGATATGTTGGTCTGATCTTTCTGCTTCTAATTAATCATAACGAAGTAATTATTAGACCGGACTTTCAACTGCTTGCCCGGGTCTCGTCGTGCACGGCATCTGCAAGGGATCTGCATACTGATTTGCATACAGATTAGGAAACAGGCCTATTGCGCAAATCTTACTGGGGAATCCCACAATAGACTGAATCATTACATCGGCGCGTACAGTACTATCGAGCGATATGACCATCATCATATGATTATTGTACTAAGCGCTACACTATGTTATTTCATAAATCGTCGAATTTTACGTTCATTGCAGTCACTATGCCATTTATGTATAGTATGTAACGTAAAATATTATTTTGCAATACTAATGCAAAGCAGAGCTGATATAATTTATATGCCTGATCGTTGATGCCGTGCTGTTTCAGTGACGTAAATTGATAGACAATGGCGAATGGCATTCGGGATGTTTTGGAAAGGTTTTGTCATGAACTTGACAGAGGAGGTGACGCTGTTCCCATTTGTGGATTTAGGGCTGAGCTGACAAGTCTGTTATCGCCAGAAACACTCTCCAGTGCGTTTAGTGTGAACAGGTAGTAAACCATGATCTAATGAATATTTATTTATGAAGTGTCTTTGTTATTATTTCCTGTATTCTGTCATTTTTTTAAAAAATTATTATTATTGTGTGCGTGTTTACAATTACCAGTTCAATTTGACAAAAATCATAATAAGAAGCTGGCATGAGCTGTAGGGGCAAGTTCAAAGTTTGTTTTTGCTCGCTTCTCTTGCTCGCAAAATATGACTAAGAGGGTCAGCATCCCTCTCGAAAATGTGTCCATTGACATGACCATGATCATAGGTCATAATGCTTAAACGAAATGCTTCAGTGATAACTCCTTGGTCGCACAAAAAGCAAATGCCAAATACATATGCAAAGACTCCCGCGGCATTCCTGTATCTGTTGTTAGTATTGAATTGATTACTATTTTTTCTCATTTAAGTGTATGCCTACGATACGTACGCCGTGTGTGGGCCTTCATATACGGGATATGTAGTGTTTTGTATACATAAGTCATTTTGTC
This sequence comes from Heliocidaris tuberculata, assembly GCA_025618425.1. NCBI lineage: Eukaryota > Metazoa > Echinodermata > Echinoidea > Camarodonta > Echinometridae > Heliocidaris > Heliocidaris tuberculata. The sequence continues at coordinate 40,652,490 of CM046841.1, forward strand.
TTTTATTTCATCTTTTGTATACCAGATGATACTCTATTATAGATTAACCACTTTTGTGACTGGCTAATGTATTGAACAAGAATACGTTGTTTAAGGGGGGGGGGGGGTTATGTTTTGTTTTGTTTTGTTTTTTTTTGTGTTTTTTTTTTGTTGATAGTTCGTTTTGAAGGCGGGGGATCTAGTCAACCTATCTTATGATCAAAATGGCTTGAAACAAATAATTCCATGAGTATAACCCAAAATAGTGCAAAAAACAGAATTATACAAAGTGACCAGGTGACGTGCAGTTCAAAAGCCGTGCTTTGTTCATCTGTTTTCTGAAAAAGGCCTTATAGGCAACATAGGCTTAACAAGAATACACAAAAGTGATGATCACATCCCTTGAAACTTCTTCTGGGCATTACCCTGATATTTTGCACACACACGATGCGTTATTTGCTGACCTTAGGAGTGACAGGTACGGTCTTCATGAAAGAGTCATGTCGAAGATTTCTATGCTGTTGAAAAATGGATAGTACAAAATAACTCTACCAATAACTGGAGTATGGGTTAATTCCCTCCACAGGCTCAATTAGCCCAGGTGGTGACGCATTTGAAATGACGCTTCGTGTGAGACGGTCTTTAGATCTTAAATGATTGCAGCCACACGGGGCATTTGGAGAAAACTACGAACGAAGAAGTCAATGTGCGTTGCTCTGATGAATTCATTCCAGGGGATGCGGAACCGGAGGATACAGGCTGCAGCATTTGTTGTTGTTGTTGTCGTTGTTATTATTATTATTATTTTTCTTGGTAAACACGTTTCAAAATGTTTGTGAAGTAGAGAATAATATGCACGTTCGCATGCTCACCCCCCCCCCACGAAAAACAACAACAACACGGATCCCGCATATTGATGACCTATTACGTTGTTTTCTCTTCCAGTAGTTACCCAACTGTTCAGAGTCCAGGAATAGACTATTCACCCATTCAAAGTGCCTTTGAATGCGTTGCCAAGCACGAGAAGGGATTAAACTTGGTAAGGATTTTCAACAAATTATAAGTGGCACATGACATTGTATGAAATATGCCAATGTATAGTTTTTGATAGTGATGTAGTTACGGGGAGCCAGGTTGTGTCCCTCCATTGAAAGAGATGAACAACAGAGCGAAAGAAAGGAAAAGAGGGGAAAAGGATGTATAAGATGATGATACGCCTCTTTTCACCCCTAGTAAGAGAGGTGCCGCCATGCACTCCCCCCCCCCCCCCGGCACTTTTTACCCGTAAATTGTTGGACCACCGCTACGCTACTTTTTCTCCTTTGTCCCCTCTATCAAGATGCAATAATAATTTTGGAGATGCAATTTAATCTAGAATATCATTTATTGCTTCATGAATTCAGGGTAGATTTTTATGGGGGAGTGGTGTTTTTTCTTGGGGGATCACTTTGAATAACATTCTCAAAAAATATATCAAGAAAGTTAACCTTCTTACTAACGAATCTTTCCTCCGCCAGGTAGCAGAGATCATTGAGGAGCACTTACCTACCCTGAGTCAAAGGCTTCAGGAGGCTCCAGAGGACATTGAGCTCCTGAGAACCATACCCATTCTCTTGCACTGCCCAGTGTTACTTTGGCCCGATAAGGCGTGGTGTCGCAAGCTTCTCGTTGCACTGGCCCAGACGCTACTCCAGCTACAGGAAAAGTGTCATCCCCATTTTCACACTATTGGTAATCTGTTTGTAAATTAACAACAAAATATTATGAAGGCCATGGATCACTTTCATTCTAAATAATTGATAACAAGTAGGAGAGTTAGCGTTTAGCTTCTTTTTGCCCATGAGTCAAACATGTGCATACATGTATATTAAAATTAATCCTCATTTATAACCTTGCCCCGCACCTCTTACACCCTTTTCATTTTGTCTCCCCATCTTCATCAGTTCATGATCTTTATTTTCAGCACTATATCCACTTCTACATGCTTGCTATTCTTGGTCCGTCAGAGTCACCACTATTATTCCTTTTTTTCTAGAACAATGGTTTGGAAATGATCAAGCGCTTTTGAAGAGGACTGTGCTAGATTTCCATGGAGGCTTACAAGGTTTGATGAGGAGTAAGGCTTACAAAGAGATTGGCACCATAGACGCGTACCTTGCAGTGATGGGAATTATGAACAAGGTAGGCAATGTTCAATTGCTCTTCTTCAAGATTGTCAGTTATAGCATGAAACTTGATAAATATGGTGACATGTTATTCTATATATTAATACAAGAACATGCGTGTGCAAGATATTCCAAGGTTCCGTCCATGAAATGTGATGTAAATATTTAAATCGAAAGCCAAATTAGACTACGTCTGTCTCCGTTGATTACACAGCAACACCAAGGGATTCGAGCAGTTTGCATGCACATGCAGTTGTACGTTTGGAATCTCATTCTTGGCTAGAATAAAGATTATTTATTTCACTCTTGTATGTTTACCATTCTAAAAGAAAATAAATAAAAGAAAAGAAATTTTTAAAAAAATTAAAAATTAAAAAAAAAATGATAATAATAATAAATTACAACAGCTTAGAAATGTTTAACTGAGTAATTTTTTCTCCACTCATCAACAAATATCAAAGAAATATGTCGATTTTTATTAATGGTTACCCGAATTATAGGCCTATGTATCCTATATATATTCATGTCTAATTCATATATCATGTAAATGGCCCAAGTAAGGTAACCCGTTTGAATTGTTTCATTAAATTGATTTGGTAACTTTGTAGAGGCTTGATAAAATCTGAGCTGCCTGCCTTACAAGCTATCAGTGTATGTAGTGTGTAAAAATGAAGCCCGGGGGGGGGGGGGGGTGGAGGCACTTCAAAATCATCATGTGCTTCACAAAAGTAAACACATGCAAGTGACCGGAAATGCCAGACTCATCTTTCCCCATAGACTCAGAGTTAGACTAAAGCGTATGGTCATACGCTTTCGTAAATGGGAGTATTCAGTCATAGATATCTTAATAATAGCATTATATATTTGAAAACCTTTCTATGCCTGGCTATTTACTTATCCTTCTGAACATCATTATACAAGATAGATATCAAAATTCAAAAATTTATTAAATCAAGCCTCCACAAAGTTACCGAATCCCTTTAAGTTTCCACACATTTAACATTTTTAAAGAGTAGTTATGTTTAAACTAGATTTTAGAGGATATCATGGCGGAATAGTTGAATGATTGTGACGCGATAGTGATCTATTTGAATCCTGAAAGAAAAAACGTAAAATTAATACTATTAGGACATAGATAGTCATTACCAGAACCAACAGGCCTATCGATGTTCCACTATTGTCAAAAGTAGTGTCGAGTCTGTCGACATTATAATATAAACCCTGTCAATAGAGGGCTTATACACATCATTTGCGTTCACGTGTTATGACAATATGGGGAATATCATTTCAAAGATTATTTTCTAGGCAATTATGTCAATGTTCACTTCACACAGGGAATGATATGCGATTGACAAGAAATTGTATAGTAAAGATTGATTGTATTTCATACCACTGGCAGAAATCAAAGCGCTAAATTGCAGCAAATATATTTAAAAGTCAGTATTGGTCCAGACTGTTAAGCTTCACGTTTCTTCAAAAAGTAACGATTTTTGTGGTAGTAGTAGTAGTAGTATTTATTTTCCGTTCAGTTAAAAAAAAACCCATACATAAACAATATAAGTGTTTACATTTGAATGAAACGGCTGGATAACCCATATTCAGCTGTGCCAGGCATGACACTACTGGTCTTCCATGGGGTCCAGGAAGCATAAAAATAAATTAATTGTATAAATATCAGACATGATTAATAATTCAAAGAATATAAGAAGATACAAGACAAAATTACAGTGGTAGTTATAAATAAGAACTACTAACACCCCCATACAGAACATACAGAATCACGAGTCTGGAATATATCAAGTTATCAAGGTCAGAATGATTTAACAGAGTGGAACAACGATAATTCACGTTTGAAAGCATTCAGAGTTGAGGCAGTTCGTACAAATACAGGAAGATTATTATAGTCCATCACTCCTCTATACTTGAAACTTCTTTTCAAAAAATCAATATGAGGCCTGGGCGTACACAGTTTTCCACCAAAGCGTAAGTCATATTTATGCACAGAAATACTAAGAGTCTGAAATGTAAGTAGGAGTCATATCATTAAGGGATTTGAACATGTAAGTTAGTAAATGCTGATTTCTCCTGTCGTGTAACGTTTCCCAGTTAAGGGCATTGTGTATTTCTAAATTAGGTATACGAGAGTCACGGTTGATATGTAAAATTAAACGTCCAGCACGGTTTTGGAGTTTTTGTAATCTTTCAGTTAAATATTTACAGGCCGAGCCATATGCGATATCTCCGTAGTCAAAGTGGGGAAGAACAACTGCATTATACACTAATTTTAATATAGATTAATTTAGGGTGCTTCTTAATCTACAAGAAAGCTTACCATTTGTCCTATTTTTTTCATCATCTTATCAGTGTGAATATTCCATTTAATTTGCTCATCACAAATGACACCTAAGTACTTGACATTATCTACTTGTTGAATTTGGATCCTGGAAAGGGTGACATTTAAGTTATTTTCTTTTGACAGCATATATCGACTCCCAATTAACATACAAACTGTTTTTTCATAATTTACACTAAGTCTATTTTTATTCTTCCAGTGATCTAAAAGAAGAAGGTCAGTGTTTAAAACTTATTCAATTTTACGTACTGATGTATCGGAGTAATAAAGAACTGTGTCATCTGCATATATGTGGAAAGACTAACACGTGTACATATCTATTTCGTATTGAAGATCAATGAGGATAATAGATGTCCCGTGTCACGGCGTCTGTTCTGTATTAACGGCCTTGAAGAGAACTGTGATTTATATCTGCACTTCTGTGTCCACGTCATGCAGGTCATTAGCAGAGTTCAAGAACAGACTATCCGTATGCCGAAGGTTAATATCATACCTTGTGAATACGTTGTACATTTGCTACCGGCCCTCATGCTGTCATGCACATCACTTCATATATTCGGTATCTGTCTGTACCTGGAATACCAACCTGGAATTCGTGTTGTAATAATCAAGAGAAAATACACAACTTCGCATATGATAACTGCGTGGTACAGTTCTACCTTAATTATTGTATTAGATTTGTCAAAAAATAATGCCAACGTTCAATGGAGGAAACTTCATCTCTACTTTGATAAGATTTCATACTGCCGATACACCCCCCCCCCCGCCAGGAATTTTTTTAAATTACCAATAGTCGGACAATATTCGGGCAGCTGCCAACTCATAATTGTTCAATCAGTGACATGTTGTATTTGCATTTTTATTCTTATTTTGTATATTTTGATGACGAAATTTCATTGTCACTATAATGAGGTTTCCAAATCTGTATATAATCTGCAATGTTGAAAATTTGGCCCGTTCGCTATTTGCTCAGTCAGTATAAGTAGTGCTTTCCTGTCATGTTTCATTTTACAATCAGCTCTTCTCCTGGATCAGCGTGCCTTTCATGCTCAACGTTAGGACAAAATGGAAGTTACTATCTCTACAAGCTCTGTTTATACAGGTAAAAGTGTGTCCTCAAATTATGAAGCAAGTACTACTAGTGTCAGATATGACAAATTCACAATTTCCCTGAGTAATGTTATATTTTACCGAGGCCGCAGGCCGAGGTCGGAAGATAATGGTACCAACAATATTCTTATTTTGGAGGTGAATATGTTATATAAAAGAACGATCCGCATGCGGCATAATGAGGGTATTTGAGATTTCAGGCCTTGCTTCTTTTGACTACGAGTGCATTCCAGCTAGCCGCATTCCGCGTCCGATTTGTGCTACTGAAATATTAAGCCCACGGCACACTGTACGATCGACTGCGATCCCATTTGGGAAATAAAAATTCAAAGCGTAGACAATCGCAGGACTGACGTCACTACGATTTTGAGCCGATTTAGCCCTTCCTCCGACAAGAAGTATTAAGCCGTAGTAAGCCGAAATTTTGAATTTACTACCTGTACGACTATTTAGAGCCTCAGTCAAAAATATTTCAAGTGTTTAGATGTTAAAATGAAATGCTATTTCATTTTATTTCGAAATCGGATCGCAGACCGATCGTATAGTGTGCGGTGTGCTTAAGACAATGCAAATAAAATGAACATCTTTTTTCATCTTGTGTTTTTTGTACGTCATATACTTGCCAAAAAAAAAGTAGTTTTATCTCACGCTGCAACTCGTGCACATAGTCAAATTATTGAGTGACATGTGATTGTTTATTAGCCAATAGGGTACTCTCTTACACCTTGGACCTACTCTAGTAGGTGCATGCTTACACATATCAATTGTATTTGTTGTTTTATGTGAGGAGGAAAGAATACCCTCGACTTTCCCCCCGCCCCGCTTTTCGTTTCTTTTTCATTAGTATTTTCTTTTTCACTCAGCTGGCATACAGTGCGTCCCAGAAAAAGGTTAACAGTTGGAAAATTTCTCCCCAAATGAATGTTTCAAAATATGTTTTGGAAATTTTCATACCTGTGCATAGCTTAGGGTCTCTTCTATCAAATGACACCGAAATATCTCACAATATTTTATGCTTAAGTGAGCAAAAGCCAATTTTGTGAAAGGATACAAAATCCAGGCTTGACAAGAATTGATATTGACTCTGGTTGGTATCAGCCGAGCTGAGAGTCATGTAAAGGCTTAGAATTTTCCATATTTTGATCAATAAAAGATACTTTATGAAATAACAGGCTATGTTCTCTGTATAATTATTCTTACACATCGCATCAACATTTTATGCTTGAGTGAGTGTTTCAAAATGTTACTTTTGGTGAGTATTTTAATTTCATCTGGCTAGCTCACACAACCATAAAGTTTTGATGGGATATATCAGGAAATACATTGAACAAAGTCTGTTCTTTTATAAATAGTCTTTCAGTGATCAGAATATAAAATTTCGAAGCATTTTCATGATTTTAAATTTGGCTCATACCAGCCAGAACAAAAACAAACATTTGTCAAGAATGGATTTTGCACCATTTCACAAAAGTGGCTTCTGCACACTCAAGCGTAAAATATTGTGAGACATTTTAGTTTCATTTGGTAGAAGAGATCCTTAGCTAACCACAGGCATGACAGGTAAGAAATTCCCCTGAAAATATTTTGAAATACTTAATTGGGGAGACTTTTTTCCAACTGTCGATTTCAAACAGTAACTTTGTTGATACCAGTCAGAACAAACACCAATTCTTGTCAAGTCTGAATTTTGCACCTTTTCACAAATGTGGTTTTAGATCACTTAAGCGTAATAACTAGTCAGATTTTTTGGTGTTATTTATATAGGAGGGACCCTAAGCTAACTACAAAAATTAAAATTTATTGAAAATATTCAGAAATATTTATTTGGGGAGACTTTTTCCAGCTGTTAACTTTTGGGGGGACGCACTGCATACCCATTATCGTCAGAGACATAAATCTTGACGGATATTAAAACGAATATCTACCTTCTTCAATAATAGTAACGTACTTTTATTTGATAGCAATGCCAATGTATCAGTTAGGTACAGTGTATTTTGGTAAACAGTATTTAATACACAACGTCTTTTATTGAAATGCAGGAAGGACAAGCTCTGATGGCTGAAATGGAAAACTTTGTGAGGCTGCAACAAAATATGTCACTGTTTGCCCATTTATTTCCTCAATCACGCTTACCGCTTGTATCAACCACTCTGCGGTTCGACGTGCATAGAGAGAACATCATTCATTCAGCGATAGAGAATGTCGAGAAATATTGGCAGGACTCAGATGCACCTAACCCTGTATTTCTCAAACCTCTAGAAATCAACTTCAAAGGAGAGAGTGCAGTGGATTTGGGTGGACCTAGTAAGGTAAGGGCTACGACATCTTCGGCTAGCAGCAGATAGGGAGAATTCGCGTAATGAGGATATTTCCTCATGGAATAAAATCGGCCAGATTCTGGACTAGGTAAGGGGTATATTTGCCCGTAGAGCCGGCCAAAGTCACAGCCTGCGAGAGCGACATGTCGGTCTCGCGGACTTTCTAACGAATTTTCTGAGGGTTCACTAGACCGACGTTGTCGATCTCGTGGGCTACCGCTCTACTGGGATATCCTTTGTAATTATGCCTCCTACAGGACTGGTATCTATTCGTGGTCAAATTTAGGAAGCATGCTCTGTGGATACTGGTAAAAAAATATTTGAAATCATTTGACAGATATAGACATACATGTACAAAACTCGTGTACTTACTGACAAGTAATTGCTTTAACGTATATTTTATCAAAATGCAGATTGCATGTATTTCCTTATTATGTAGGATTTCTTTCACCATCTGTTCGTGGCCTTGATGGATCCCAGTCTTCCGTTCTTCAAGGCATTCGATGAGCAGAGTGTCTCCTCTGACGTGTGGTTTAACCCGGTAAAAAATAATTTCCAATTAAGGAACATATTATCATGATTGTGTTATACTTTTACATTATAGAGCTTGGACATTTTTTTGTTTAAGTTTGCCTATGAAGTTAGAATAATTAATGTACATATGAGTTTCCAAACAAGGTAAAGTAGTTAAATCTTCACGTAGGTTCATACTTTACTGTTGTTGTTGTTTAGTATAACAATTAAAAACTGTGTGTATTATTACCTTTTGTCAGTATCGAAGCAACTCTGCCAGCCTGGTAGGCCTATTTTGTATGTTTTATTGAATAAAGGAGGCCAAAATTAGTATTCTGGTGGTTCATTATATAAATGTATTATCAGATAAACAAAGCTTACAATGAGTTACCACAAAATGACATATCAACAGCGTAATGAGATCTGTTATTCACTATTATCATCCAGACTTGAAAATGTTGTATTTTGCTGCTTTTATTTTATTTTTATTTTTTTTGAGCTGGACGTAATCAAATGTTGATATGGCATTCATTTTTATTTAGGCTTCACCTTAAATATGTAAATAGAGTATGAGTAACACTGTAATCGGCCACCTCAGTTCTGTAAGCGGTTCATCTCATTTGCGAGTTTAATAGTCGCTGGCTTAATAAACACAGCATACATATACAGTGTGTATGATTAAAAAAAAGTAAAGACTTCGATAATATCCTTCAAAATAAATACATCATGATTTTTTGGAGAATGTTTTCTTTTAAATTTTTGGGGGAAGGTGTATCGGACGACACGGTTAGTATTAACAATATTTTTTACGCTTGAGTGATTACTGGCTTCTTTTGGTAAACTCACAAAAATAGGTGTGAGCAAAACCTGCTTCAGTCTTCCATTGGAGTAAAGTGCATACAAGGTAGCAATCACATGTGCTCTTTCACTAATTGTTTTGAAGCACCAAGCAGATATTGTTGAATTATTACTTGTAATACGTTCCGTATTTGTTCGAAGTCGGATAACATGCAGTACCGGTAGACCATGTTTATCTTTATAGAAAAATACAGAATTCCGTGCCCTGGAAGAAATCGGTCTTCTCTTTGCTCTTTTGATCTTCAATGGAGCAATTGTCACCGTACCTTTCCCAGTACAACTCTATGAGAAGCTGTTGTCTAACAGGTACGAACTTGTGAGAACCCGTTTTAACCGGGTGAGCCCGATGGGAACCATGTAAAATTGCGAGGTCTTGCCTATCGTTGCATATATATCATGTTGTATATAAATATTACAATTTCGCGCAAAAAAAGCTAGTTAATTACTTGGAAAAACAGATAACTTTGTCTGAGCTTGAAGATGAGTGCTCTGCATTCTACTACGATACTGTGAGCCCATTATTTTTAACCTGATATATCAGTCAGAATGCATAGCAGTCTATTCATAATAGGCTACGTGCAGGAAAATGGAAATGTTTGCGTTGGGAGTTCTGTATCTAGGAAAGTAAAAGGAAACCGTTTTACGCTGTTTGATTGAATTTTTATCCGGTAAACCCCCCCCCCCCCCCAATAGAAAATGAAAATGAAAAATGAATAAATAAATAAAAAATTACAAAAAATAAAAAATATATATATATATAGAAAATAAAATGAATAAAAATAAAAAATAAGTAAATGAAAATGAATTAATATATAACAAAATGATAAAAATAAGATAAATAAGTATATAAATATATAACAAATCAATAAATAACTAAAGAAATGATAAAATAAAAATAATTGATAAATAAGTAGTAGTACTTATAAACTTGTCTTTTGGTTGTTTGGTTCTGCTTGTTTTGTTTGTTGTTGGTTTATTTTTGTGTGTTTTTTAAACTAGTGTCCCCATTCCCTCTAATCTCGAGAAAATGGAACCACGGTTTGTGAAAAGTTTAATTTTCTTGAGCTTGATATTTCATAAAAATTGAGAGATTATTTCAACCATAGGTACCTTGCAGGAATATATTATGTGGGTGAAATTGACTGTAGATGCTAAGGTCGTGGGTTCTATCTCCGGCACGGCACTTATGTCCTTGAGCAAGGCATTTTTATCTACTCTTCACGTTGGTGTTAAATGAGTACCCGGTAGGATGCGAAAGCTATTGTGGTTTGTTCAGCACTCGCTGTGAGCGTTTTATTTATTTATTTATTTATTTATTTTAAGCGTCAGGCTGGAATATACTCCAGGGAATAGGGAATGTGCATACATTGTAAGCGGGCAAGCCTGAATTCGATGACCGGGGTATATTATTATTATTGTAATAAATCCGTAAAGCGCTTAGAGATATCGTAGATGTTTTAGGCGTTATATAAATATAGAATAGTAGTAGTAGAAGTAGTAGTAGTAGTAGTAGTAGTAGTAGCAACAGCAGCAGCAGCAGCAGCAGTAGTATAGTAGTAGTAGTAGTAGTAGTAGTAGTAGTAGTAGTAAAAGTAGTAGTAGAAGTAGTAGTAGCAGCAGCAGTAGCAGTAGTAGTAGAAGTAGTAGGAGCAACAGCAGCAGCAGAAGTAATAGTAGTAGTAGTAGCAGTAGTAGTAGTAGGAGCAGCAGCAGCAACAGAAGTAGTAGTAGAAGAGTAGTAGCAGTAGTAGTAGCAGCAGCAGTAGCTGTACTACTGTAGTTGTAGTAGTAGCAGTAGCAGTAATAGTAGTACGGTATAAGTCTTTAATAACCCCCTCCTCTATTTGATTGATTTATTGGCATTTTTAATAGAGACCCCACTCCCACTGATCTGGAAGAAATGGATCCAGAGTTTGTCAAAGGACTCCAAGACCTTCGGGAAATGACTGCAGATGGTTTAGAAGCCATGTATTTAGACTTTGAAGGGCTCCAACCGGGAGGAGAAAACGTATGCGTGGATGAGGAGAATTTGTAAGTTCTGCAAATTAACATTTGTACAAGTAGGCCCAGTCTTTTAGCAGGCACGAGCCCCTCCCCTACCCGAAGCTAGTTTGTTTTTTTAGTTAAACCCTTTTTAACCCTTTCGAGACAATTGACCACATTTTGTGGTTTGGCTCAAGAACTTTTGATTCAGAGCTCTAAAAAATATACCAGATGCATGAGTGGAAAGAGCAAAAATTTCTGCACGCACTGCATCCATTTTTGTTGCATGACCATATTGCGTTTGACGCCAGGAATTTTAAAAAGGAAAATAAGCTTTAAAATCCTTAAATTGGCAACATATTGAGAGCTTTAAAATCATTGTTTTGTGATCAAAATTGGCAATTTTGTCAACTTTTCGACAAAGTTCCTCACCATGTTTATTGATTTCAAAGACAATTTATCTTATTAGAACCATGTAGCATTAAAAGAAAAATATTACTGTTGCCAATTTGAAGAACACGTATGATCAATTTAGTCCTTAAATAATTTCTGTCCTGAAAGGGTTAAAGAAAGAGAAAGAAAAGGAAAAAGAGAGGGGGAAACGAACGTGACAACAAGATTGATAGGACCCCATCCCACCACCTCAACCTCATAATAACCATAATATTCACATGAACCGCCTATCATCCGTGCACCCCCCCCCCCCCCCCCCCCCCCCGTGATTGCAGTGCTCGCGTAGTAGATCCATCCTTTACCACTGCGAATGCCTTATTTTGGTGTCTATAAATCAAAGAACGATGAACAACGTTATTCATTTCAACCACCAATTGAATTCAAGGGCATTCAGATTTTTTTTTTGCAATTTGTATGTTCACTTAAATAATCAGCAAACACCTTATCATGATTCTGTTTTCTTAAAGTAGATATTCATTGATTTTTAAAACTGACTTAATTTTCATTATTGCGTAGGTGAAGCTTAGACCGGACAAGTTTGTCAAAATTCGACGCTTGCAAACATTCGAAGTAATGATTATTATCAATTACAAATTGCTAAAATACAGCCCCGACATAGCACCTGAACAGCTCTCCGAAAGCCGCTGAAATGTGTGACGTCAAAGGGAGGACGTTAATTGCACAAGCAGACGATGTCCCATAACATCTTACATATTTTCAGTGCCTGTTTTGTCATCTTCTCTTCAGTTATTTCACTTCACTAGCATTAGTCTATTATGTTTAATCCATATATTGCCTCACTCTAAACCCCGTGCATGGGTTTATTTGGATGGAAAATGAAGCGTTACAAGAATAAAGGAATCAGTTGCTTGTAAACAAAATAGACGCCATTTCATTTACAGCTGCATACACCGCTGGACGTTCGGCGTTGAATGAGGGATAAATACCGTCCTTGCAATCATTCAGCGGGCTTTTCAATTTGAAAGTGTGGTTTCTTTGATTGTTCATTAACCCTCATCCTATATATTTACAAACAAAAGATTTCAGTAATCAGAATCTGTTTCATTCCCATTTTAGAATGGTGTGAAATATGGGCACGTTTGAATGCACTAAATTCTTTATAATTTGAGAAATAACTGCACTGCACTTATGTTCATTCTTTATGGGACGTCGTCTGCTTGGACAGGATTGTTCCCTTTATTGACGTCATTGAAACATTGTTATTTTTTTGGCAAAGCACTTGTATATCGCAGATGCTGGGAGGTAGTTTTATTTGTATTATTGTTTAATTACTTGATATGTAGTTGACTTTAAACTGATACGACTGCTATCTGTTAACTTGTCAGTTTCTAGTGATACATTATTTATCATATTTGTGATTTTCTTTGAATGTGTACTTAAGAATTCCCGGAAAGGGTCCGTATTTATTTCAGATGCACTGTTGGTTGGTAGGTTGGTTTGTGGTTAAAGACCGTGAGGGCGCCCTTCAATCTAACTGTATGTAGTTGATTGATTCGGTGAGTTTGATGAAAGGTTTCGGGATATGTTTTCTTGTGGCTCTCAAATTTCCATTGATACAGAGAGCAGTATATTGCAGAGCGGATGGCCAACCGACTTGCCTTATTCCACTTAGGAGTTTTTGCCAAGGGATTCAACAGACTAGCTTCCATGACACCTCTCATGAGGGAGATCTTCACAGCAGAAGATCTCAGAGATGTCATCCTGGGTGAAGAGTTGGACTGGAAAGCTTTCAGACAGGTGACAGTTTTATTTTGTCTCAAATGTGTTTCCACTAATGGAGAATATAATGCCATGGTACATTTTTAATGTCGATGATATGTTTATCAAATTATAAATAAGGAATTACCATATTTGTAAAAGCCATAAATCATTTCCAGGAAAAAGGAAAAAGAATATTCTAGAAACAAAAATGGTTGAAGTGAGTGCCTCAGATCACAGGAATTGCTTAAATCCAAAGCGCCATCGCTTTATGTAGTTAAATGTCATTATTACTGATTGCATTTTGTTTTTATTTTGTTCTTGTTCTTTTTTGTTTGCGCCTTCGTTCATTCGCTTGTTTATGTAGCTTGTGGGTGTGTGCTGGTTTGTTTCTAGTGTACAGTTTTTGGAGTAACCCCCCCCCCCCAGGAAAAAATTTAAAAATAGATAAATAAATAAGTACATAATAATAATAATAATAATAAATTAATAGTAATAATAAGAATAATAATACATACATAAATAAATGAATAAATAATTAAATACCGTAAATAACATTTTATGAAATATTAATAATATATATATATATATATATATATATATATTTTTTTTTTTTAATGGCATTTTGTATTTGGCTTCTTTTGCACAAGCATATGACAAAATAACCCTAAGTATTTATCACGAAAGTGTGACATACTGAATTCGACTAACTTTTTTATTTCAAGAGGGGGAAGGAGGAGGGGGGGGGGGGGTCTTTCCTCCTGAATATGCATATGAATCGAACGATCATGTAAAGTTCACATTGTTTTTATTTTGTATAATGATAATGATTGTTATAGAGTGCACACTACGAGCGTCCCTACAGTGAAGATCATCCTGTCATCAAAATGTTCTGGAAGGTATTTCATGAGCTGGACGAAAGGGACAAGAGGAAGTTCCTAAGTAAGATATGCCATGATTGCTACACCCCCCCCCCCCCATCTCTCTCTCTCTCTCTCTCTTTTTCTCTCTCTCTATCTTTGTGTCTTTCTCTGTCTCTCTTTCTGTCTTGTTTTAATATTTGCCTCTGTTTCTCAAAACTCAAAATTCCAAAGTAGATAAATGATATTACTTGTACATAATCGTCTTTATGTTTTTCTTTATCTATTTTTTAATTTAAAAAGAAACCAAATATCGTTATAGTGCTTACTGTTTATTTTTTTAATATTATGGTTGATAATTATGTTTTGATACAGCCGCTATGGTTACTGAAACGAATAGAGTAATTATTATTACGTAATCAATATCTGTGGCAGGCTTCTTGACGGGTGCTGACCATGTTCCTCTTGGAGGATTTGAACCCTTCCCTGTCAGGAGGTTAAACAACATGGACAAAAAGCATCGATATCGTTGTGATCCCACCAAATATCCTGAAGCTGATGGTCTTAAGCCTGAAGTCATGACGTGCAAGGGCTACCTGTCCATGGATCTCCCTGAGTACACGAAGGAAGAGCACCTGCGATGTAAACTCCTGGATGCAATACAATGCAAAGAATTCAACAGGGAAGCTCCAAGTTAAGCACCGTAGTGATCCGACATTAAAAAATCCTTCGACAATTTCTCCGGGAATGCTATCATGTAGTAATCAATGCTAACATGTGGATTTAATGTGTTTTCAAGCTTAGAATCTAAATTGATTCAAATTAAAATTTAAACTAAACCAATCCCATTAATTTCAGTGTAGCAGTTCTTTCGCTCTTTCAGCCGAAAACAATACTCCATTATGTGTCGTATATCCGCGTTGAAAAGCCATGCTGATATTTATTATACATTATTATATCATTGTATTCGTATTTCCTTTAAGAAAAAAATATTCTGATTTATTTGGGGTAGAGGAATGATTCAAATTTTATTTCTCCACACACCAAATGAAATGTATTACTCATACAAAGACACTCCGTAAAATTAATAGCAAGCTGATTATTATTCCTGTAACATTAACTTAGATTGCAAGAAAGTAATCCATTGGAAGATTTG
Organism: Heliocidaris tuberculata; assembly: GCA_025618425.1. Lineage (NCBI taxonomy): Eukaryota > Metazoa > Echinodermata > Echinoidea > Camarodonta > Echinometridae > Heliocidaris > Heliocidaris tuberculata. The sequence continues at coordinate 40,667,957 of CM046841.1, forward strand.
TTGATCTCGCATGGACTAGATATTTTTAAAAATCAGAAGCGTCTTTTCACCCTTCAGTTCTTAGAACTAGGTGATCCTCAAAATCTCCTAGACTACATGGATCTCAGTTTTCCAATAAAGATGGTGGAGAGCCTTTGTGTCAGGGTTGCATTACTGATTCTTCTGAGTCATACACGTTCATGCGTTCTATACTCCGGTCATGAACTGCTGTAATCAACTCACCGTTTTCAAATTCCCTCGTCTATGCAATCAGACCGTTTTATGTTCTTCCATATTTCCCCGGGTCATGTTGCGCACATTAACCCTTTATCTACATGTGCAAGCCAATTAAAATATGGAATAATGTTTCTGAATTGCGTGTTATGATATATACATATATATACTATATGATATAAATGTGAGCAAATTATATTTGACTTGGACAATAAAATCCAAAATTGCATTCAACTGAATCAAAGTGATTTCTGGTACTCCGGGGAGGGGGGGGGGGGGGGGGTTCTTTGATGAAATGAGTACTTTGATGTCATTCTCCTCCCAGTTCTCATACCTACCGCCATTATCAATTCATCTTTCCGATTTCTTCTTAGATTGTACATTTTATGATTTTGGTTTAATATCATTAGTTCAATATTGTATTGTCGTTGGTTAAAGCGGTATTCAATTAATTCATGGTTACTTGCGATCGAGCGAGAGAAACAGCGAACAGAAAAATGGTCCACATTTCCTTGTATAGTCCATTTGACGCTCCTGTACAGCCAACATGTATTATGTCAGGTCGACATAAATATGTTGCTACTTCTACTATATCTGCAACCTTCTACTTGAATAATAATCTGCAATCAAAGAAATCATACAAATGTAGGAATTGTAACAGAGTTTGGACCAGTGCAGCCCAATATCAGTCTGTTTTTTATTATCTTGGTAATGACTCATGCACTTCTAAATTATCCATGAATAACAATGGATACTGAAATACAAAACCTCGGGGCAAGGAGCCCACAGTCATTACGCAATCAGACGATCTTTTGCCATTCACATGATTCATGTAAGAAGCTTATTTCCACTCATGAATGGAATGAATTTTTCTCATTGTGCCACACATGTTTTGGGCAAGTTTTACCATTCAATCAAATTGATACGGAAGAGTTCAATGAAATTGTACCTAGTGCACACATTTACCAAACCCTTGCCGATCAAATGGCTGAATTACAGATTGATCAAATGAATAGGAATGAGGATGTCTTAGTAAATGATGTATCAAATGCTTCCAATTTCTCTATTATAACAATATATATTTTCAAATGGAACAAATTTTTGTTCATTTTGTCTATATTTCATATTTTAATGAGATTGGTAAATAACTGTGAATCAATGATACTCATCAAAGAATATTCAGATGGCATGGTATATTTGCAATCAAGAAATAGTGATAAACCAATCAATATCTAAATTCTCTTTGCTTTAACCCCTCATTCTTCATTTCATTTTCTATCATCACTCTTCTCCACCTTTTCCTATGCATCTTTTCTTCTTCACGACACCACCATCCAAATCTCTTTGCTTTAACCCCTCATTCTTCATTTTATTTTCTCTCATCACGCTTTTCCACATCTACTTAGGCATCTTTTCTTCCTCACAACACCACAATATCTCACGGCCTTTTCATAATAGACACTAATTATTTCAATGGGTCGCTTAAAATAACTTGTCACTGATCATTTATTAAAACTAAATATCAATAACAGCCAGACAAAAATAGTGTCCAACCATAATAATATAAGAAAGAAAATAAATAACACATATAACATATACATTGTACATTAAAAAAAAACATGATATATAAACTGATCTGGACAATAATATGTACACTTGACATCTTTTATTCAGATCTCCAATTCGGACAATATTATCTCAAGGACTGCTCTTCTTCGGACAATAATATCTATACTTCACATCTCCTATTCGGACAATATTGTCCGTAGACCACTCCTCTTCGGACAATAATATCTATACTTAACATCTCCTATTCGAACAATATTGTCCAAAGACCACTCCTCTTCGGACAATAATATCTAAACTTAACTTATCCTATTCGGACAATAATATCTAAACTTAACTTATCCTATTCGGACAATAATATCTATACTTGACATCTTGCATTCGGACAATATTGTCCAAAGGACTGCTCCTGTTCGGACAATAATATCTATACTTGACATCTCCTATTCGGACAATATTGTCCAAAGGCCACTCCTCTTCGGACAATAATATCTAAACTTAACTTATCCTATTCGGACAATAATATCTATACTTGACATCTCCTATTCGGACAATAATATCTATACTTCACATCTCCTATTCGGACAATATTGACCAAAGGACTGCTCCTCTTCGGACAATAATATCTATACTTGACATCTCCATTCGGACAATATTGTCCGTAGACCACTCTTCTTCGGACAATAATATCTACACTTAACATCTCCTATTCGGACAATAATATCCATACTTGACATCTCCTATTTGGACACTATTATCTCAAGGACTGCTCTTCTTCAGACAATAATATCTATACTTGACATCTCCTATTCGGACAATTTTGTCCGAAGACCACTCCTCTTCGGACAATAATACCTATACTTAACATCTCCTATTCGGACAATAATATCCATACTTGACATCTCCTATTCGGACAATATTGTCCCAAGGACTGCTCCTCTTCGGACAATAATATCTATACTCGACATCTCCTATTCGGACAATAATATCTATACTCGACATCTCCTATTCGGACAATATTGTCCAAAGGACTGCTCCTGTTCGGACAATAATATCTATACTTCACATCTCCTATTCGGACAATATTGACCAAAGGACTGCTCCTCTTCGGACAATAATATCTATACTTGACATCTCCCATTCGGACAATATTGTCCGTAGACCACTCTTCTTCGGACAATAATATCTATACTTGACATCTCCTATTGGGACAATATTGTCCCAAGGACTGCTCCTGTTGGGACAATAATATCCATACTTAACATCTCCTATTCGGACAATATTGTCCAAAGGACTGCTCCTATTCGGACAATAATATCAATACTTGGCATCACCTATTTCGACGAAATTGACAAAAGGACTGCTCCTGTTCGGACAATAATATCTATACTTGACATCTCCCATTCGGACAATATTGACCAAAGGACTGCTCCTGTTCGGACAATAATATCTATGCTTCACATCTCCTATTCGGACAATATTGTCCAAAGGACTGCTCCTGTTCGGACAATAATATCTATACTCGACATCTCCCATTCGGACAATATTGACCAAAGGACTGCTCCTGTTCGGACAATAATATCTATACTTCACATCTCCCATTCGGACAATATTGTCCAAAGGACTGCTCCTGTTCGGACAATAATATCTATACTTGACATCTCCTATTCGGACAATATTGACCAAAGGACTGCTCCTGTTTGGTCAATAATATCTATACTTGACATCTCCCATTCGGACAATATTGTCTGAAGACCACTCCTCTTCGGACAATAATATCTATACTAGACATCTCCCATTCGGACAATATTGTCCCTAGGACTGCTCTTCTTCGGACAATAATATCTGTACTTGACATCTTCTATTCAGACAATATTGTCCAAAGGACTGCTCCTGTTCGGACAATAATATCTATACTCGACATCTCCTATTCGAACAATATTGTCCAAAGGACTGCTCCTCTTCGGACAATAATATCTATACTTAACATCTCCCATTCGGACAATATTGTCCAAAGGACTGCTCCTGTTCGGACAATAATATCTATACTCGACATCTCCTATTCGGACAATATTGTCCAAAGGACTGCTCCTCTTCGGACAATAATATCTATACTTAACATCTCCCATTCGGACAATATTGTCCAAAGGACTGCTCCTGTTCGGACAATAATATCTATACTCGACATCTCCTATTCGGACAATATTGTCCAAAGGACTGCTCCTCTTCGGACAATAATATCTATACTTAACATCTCCCATTCGGACAATATTGTCCAAAGGACTGCTCCTCTTCGGACAATAATATCTATACTTAACATCTCCCATTCGGACAATATTGTCTGTGAAGGAATGGTCTTCTTCGGACAATAATGTCTATACTTGACATCTCCCATTTGGACAATATTGTCCAAAGGACTGCTCCTGTTCTGGCTATATTGTCTGAATACCACTTCTCCTTGGACAATAATATCTGTACTTTACATATATTTGGACAATATTGACCGAAGGACCATTTCACTCCGGACAATATTGTCCGAAGGTCCACTCAACTTCGCACAATATTGTTCAAAGCACCGACTCTTCTTCGGACAATATTGTCTTAAGTTATCTCCATGACATCTCTTTTAATACTTGAATTAATTTTAATTTTCTTTATAACTTTTTTTTAATGTACATGTGCCGGTACGTGTTTTATGTGTTATTTTTTTTTTTCGTTCTTATATATTATGGTTGTACAAAATTTTGTCTGCCTGTTATTGAGTATCAATAAATAATCAATGACAAGTAATTTTGAAAGAATTTTGAAAGAAACTATTAGTGTCAGTGATGAAAAGGCTGTGAGGTATGGTGGTGTCGAGAGGAAGAAAAAATGCATAAGTAGAGGTGGAGGAGAGTGATGAAAGAAAATGAAATGAAGAATGAGGGGTTAAAGTAAAGAATTTCAGATGGTGGTGTCGTGAGGAAGAAAAGATGCATAAGTCGAGATGAAGAAAAGTGATGAGAGAAAATGAAATGAAGAATGATGGGCTAAAGCAAAGATTTTAGAAATTGATTGGTTTATCGCCCTTCTTTGATGGCCAATGTTTCGTGTTACCTGAATTTTCATTGCAGAGTATCATATATTTCAATGTTATTTACCAAACTTATTAAAACATGAAAATAGACAGAAATGAACAAAAATTTGTTCCATTTGAAAAGATATATTGTTTTATTCACTTTAATTCAAGAAGCCTATTAAAAAATGCTGATAATATTTTTGACTTCATAAATATCTTGAATTTTCCCTTCGATGTCTTAGGTTTCTCAGAAACATGGTTAACTGAACACAGCACGTTGCCACATTTATCTGGTTATTCATCACTGTGTAAGAACAGATTACACAAACGTGGAGGTGGTGTTTCATTGTATATTAGAGATGTATTATCATTCACCCAGCGAAAAGATGTAATCTTAAACAATGATGTATGTGACTCTCTCTTTGTCGAAATTGACAATGACGCGGGCAAGAATGTTATTGTGGGTATAATTTATAAACCTCCTAATATAAACTCCGATGCTTTTACAGAAGCTCTTGAAAACATCTTGGGCTCTTTGAATAGAGAAAATAAACCCGTCTTTATAATGGGATATTTCAACGTTGATATTCTTCAGTCTGACAGAAACAGCTCGTCACAGCATTTTGTCAATACATTATTTAGCAATACCTTCTTTCCTTTAATTACTAGGCCCACTCGTATAACGGGAACTAGTGCCACACTTATAGATAATATTTTAACTAACCGCCATGATGTTGAGTCAACAAGTGGTATACTGTATTGCGACATAACAGATCACCTACCTGTGTTCCATATTACGACACTGACCTCATCTTTCAATAAGCAATCTAAATCCCTACCAAGGTCAGTTAACAGAATAATCAACTCTGAACGAATCTTACATTTTAAGAACGTACTGCAAGGTACGGATTGGAATGACATTTTAGATTGTGATGACCCGAACGAAGCCTATAACCTATTTGAATAAAAACTGCATGTCTTATATGATGTCAGTTTCCCTTTTTATAGTGCGAAAAGACGGGAAAACAAATTAAAACAATGGATGACTGATGGGTTGCGTAAATCAATAAAATATAAAAACAAGTTATACAAACAGTTTTTACATAAACCCTCTAGCTCAAATGAATCAAAATATAAGCATTTTAGAAACCATTTGAATTCTTTGGTCAGAACTGTCAAAGTGAATTATTTCAAAAGAAAATTCCAACAATATAAAACTAACCTCAAGGCCACATGATCTATTATCAATACATTGTTGAATAGGAAAGTTAAGAAGAAGTTAAGTGCTAATATGAAATGCAATGGCAGTACCACAAACGATGCAAAAGAAGTAGCAAATTCTTGTAATACCTTCTTTACTGAAATTGGACCATCTTTGGACAGATTAATACCCAATAGTCAAACGAATTTCCACAAATACCTCGATGATCATTATCCCCAAACCTTGTATTTTTATCCTACAAGAACTAAAGAAATATGTGATATAGTAAGAACTTTTCAAAATAGTAAAGCGCCAGGAATTGATGGGTTTAAACCTTGTGTAATTAAATCTGTCATCTCGGAACTTAGTGAACCTTTATGCCACATATTTAACTTGTCTCTAAGCAAAGGGATATTTCCACAGAAACTAAAGTTAGCTAAAGTTTCCCCAGTTTTTAAAAGTGGAAACAAGGAAGAATTAACTAATTACAGACCAATTTCTGTTCTTTCCGTTTTCTCAAAGATACTAGAACGAATTGTTTATAAACGCACCGTGGATTTCTTAGATAAACATAACATTCTCTGTAAAAAACAATATGGGTTCCGTAAAGGGTATTCTACGTCCATGGCTTTAATTGACCTTACTAACAAAATAATAGATGCTTTTGAGAGAAATGAGTATACAATAGGTATTTTTATTGATTTATCGAAGGCATTTGATACTATAAATCACAAAATTCTACTATCTAAACTCAATCACTATGGTATTCGTGGTGTGTCACATGACTGGTTTACTAATTATCTGAATAATCGTCAACAATGTACAAAATATGAATCTTCAATCTCGGAATTTAATAGTATCTTATGTGGAGTTCCTCAGGGATCACTCTTAGGCCCTCTATTGCTCTTAATATACATAAACGATATTCACAAATCTGCTCCAGAACTCTCTTTTGTTTTATATGCAGATGACACAAATATACTGTACTCTGACACAAAATATTAACTCTCTATGCAATATAGCCAAGACAGAGTTAAGTAAAGTATGCGAATGGCTACAAGCCAATCGGCTATCTGTCAACTCCAAGAAATGCAATTTTATTACATTCAGCAAAAAAGATAATATTCCTGGTTTAGATGAAGTAAATATAAAAGTGAACAATACGGAAATTGCAAGAGTTGAAAAAACCAAATTTCTAGGCGTTTGTATTGATAGTCGGTTGTCTTGGAAACCGCATATCCATGAAGTAGAAAATAAAATTGCCAAAAATATAGGCATTATACATAGACTTAATTTTCTGTTTCCTCAGAATGTTCTTCGAAGCTTGTATTGCTCTTTAGTCCTCCCATATTTATCGTATTGCACTCTTGTGTGGGGCAATACCTATGCGTCTAATATAAGTAAGCTAACTACATTACAAAAGAAGATAATAAGAACTGTTTGCGGTGTACCATCTGGAACCCACACCAACCCCTTATTTCATGACTTGAAACTTTTAAAATTTGAAGATATTGTCAGTTACCAACAGTACGTTTTCATGTATAAGTGCATTTACAAATATCTCCCCGATCAGTTTTGTAATCTGTTTGACTTTAATTGTAATCTTCATAATTATCCAACAAGATCTGTGAGAGACATTCATATTCCTAGACATAGAACAATTGCGTTTCAACAAAATATTCGTTTTTCTGGTCCCAAACTCTGGAACAACTTAAATGACTCTACTAAAACGTGCTCTTCACTCCATACATTTACTCGTACTTTAAAGAATATATACTTTGTACAATATAGTCAGTAGCACATATTGCAGATTTTTCTTGATTTTTTTTCTTTTTTATCTTTCAGATTTGATTTTTTTTTTTTTTTTTTTTTGGTATGTTATGATTGTGGTTTAATATTGTATATGTAAATAGGTACTGTAAAGGCGACCCCACCACAAGCCAAGTGCTTCTTGGGACCCTCGCCTCCTTCCACCACGTTCTTTTTGTGAATGTATTTGTATTTGATTATGATTATGAGAAGGAAATAAATGTATTTTGAATCTGAATCTGAATCTGAACAGTGAACCTAGAAAAGTTCTTTCCGTTTAATTTTTTTTTTTTTTTTTTTGGTTGATTTGCAATCGTAAGTGGTCAAAGAATATTTTCAGCTTTGTTGCCAAAGTGGCAACCTTGAGCCATTTGCATGGTTTGCATATCAAAATCCAGTGTGTTATTGTGCAGCATAACATGTGACCAGGGAAATGTAACTAATGTAACTAAGTTACCATGCTTATAACTTTTCATGCTTACAACGTTGACATTTCTAAGCATACCTTGCAACCATGCGTAATGTAACTAAGTTACATTTCCCTGATGTGACACAACGAACGAGGATATACAAGGGAATTGTATTTAATCACAGGTTTACACAAGATTAACAACACTGTTAGCGTTCGGTGCAGCGCGCACTCCACGTAAGTTGTCTTGGGTTGTTTAACATTGAATTTATATGTTACGTTTTTATTTTATGCATATTATGCAAAATGCTCAAAGTTGCTTTGTGAGCAACAATTCTGAAATTTTTCAGAGACAACATGGAATCACAAATACAAAAAAAAAAAAAAAAATAAAATAAAAGGAGAGACCTTTTCTAGGTTAATAAAATGTCAAGTCGACTAGTAAAACTTTTCATACTTACAACGTTGACATTTCTAGGCATACCTTGCAGCCATGCGTTTGCGACGGAGGTGCAGCCATGGAATTCAGAAACATCAAAACTGGGCGCCCTTCCTTTCTTATTCTTCAATTCAATTCAATTAGTTTTTATTCCATTCCAATAAAAATATACATGTATAGACAAGTCCAAGTGAGCAGAAATATAAAATACTGATGTAGAAAAGAATACAGATGTATAGCTTATAATCATATATGGAATTAAGGGTACCATAAAAGACCGAGGCGGTCTTGTCAAGACAGTCCCCCCACAGTAAAGTAAGAAAAGATGGAGGAATGAGAGACCAATATGAGATTTAAATATTCAAGTTCACGTATATGCAAAAGGGTTACATTAAAAGCATATAAAAAACATTAAGGGACATAAAAAGACATAAAAGATATAAAAGACCAAACAACCCTTAACAATATTTGGAAACAAATTTGAGCGATGATCAAGGTGAGAAATCAGAATTTAAGAGGAATTTCTTTAAATTCCTCTTGAAACTATTATGAAAAACAATAGAAGTGATTTCATTTGGTAAGGGATTCCATATAACTGGCGCCCTATGTCTGAAAGTAAGGGAAACATAAGTTCTATCTATAGCCCATAAATGATACTTGTTAACACTTCTAGTATTGTAATTATGTATTGAACTATTCAGTGTAAGCATATTGCATAAACTTTGGGGTAGTAGGCCGTTTTTATGTTTAAAAAGCAAAATTGCAGAGAAATAATTATTAAGTTGAAATATATTGAGAATTTTCAATTCTTGAAATAAGGGTTTAGAGTGTTGAAGTAAATATAAGGGACGTAGTTTAGTTGGATGTGTATTTCCCCATACCACATTACAATAGCATAAAAATGGTAGAATAAGTGTGTTATATAGTGTTATAAGTATATTTTTGGGTTATTGAACGTAATCTGCTGATTACACCAGTATTTCGAGAAATGATTTTTGTAACATGTAATATATGCATTTTCCAAGAAAGATTTTAATCAATATTAAAGTATGCCCAAAAGTTTTGTGAAATTTACCCTCTTTATCATTTTCCCATTGAATTTTACAATTAAATTTTCTGTTGAATTTGCAGGTAATTTATATTGCTTATTACGAAAGAGTACATAATTTGATTTTTCAGCATTTAGACAAAGTCTACTGCTCTTTAACCAGTTTGATACATTTTCTAATTCATTATTCAGATTTGTGTTTAAAAATTGAATGGTTTTTGACGAAAAAAGAATATTAGTATCATCAGCAAATAAAACAAATTTCAGTTGATTTGAACAATTTGGTAAGTCATTTATAAATAATATTAAAAAAAAGAAGCGGACCAAGGATTGACCCTTGAGGGGACACCGCATAAAATAGTCAATGAGTCAGATAAAACGTTATTAAATAGAACAAACTGAGTATGATCACATAAATAATTCTTGAACCATTTTAGAGTCACTCCTCGTATACCGTAATATTGTAATTTTGATAACAAAATAGTAAAATCAATGGAATCAAAGGCCTTACTCAGATCTAAAAATATGCCAATAGTGTTAAGTTTTTGTTTTAAGGAATTGATCAAGTAATCGTGTAAGTCTATAAAAGCCATTTCTATGGACACATTTCTTATAAATCCATATTGATTCTCGTTTAAAAGAGAATTTTGATAGAAGTCATATAAACGATTATAAACAATCCTCTCGAGAATTTTTGAGAAGATTGGCAGAACGGATATAGGTCTATAATTTCTGATATCATGTTTATCATCTTTTTTGTAAACAGGTGTGACTTTAGCAGTTTTCAGTTGGAAAGGTACAGTACCGGTTGACAAAGAACTGTTGTAAATATAACATAAAGGTTTAAAAATAAAATTCATATATTTTTTTTTAACAACAGAAGGATTTATGTCATCGATTCCACAACTATTAGTACATTTCAATTTCTTTACAATGTCTAAAATTTCTGTATTACTGACAGGTTTTAAAAAATACGGATTTCTGACATGGTTGAGGCAAGAATTTGATAAAATCAGTATTACTTATAGGAAACATATTGCATATTAAAGAGCCAGTATTTATAAAAAAGTTATTGAAATAATCGGCAATCTCTTTATTATCATAAATGTTACTTCCGTCTATATGCATATATTGTGGAACTCTTTTCTTTGATTTGCATAATATTCCATTGATCACTTCCCATGTCTTTTTCATGTTACCTTTAACTATTTGAAATTTAAGTGCATAATATTGTCTTCTGGCATCTTTTAAAAGTTTGTTTACTATATTCCTTGCATTTTTATATTTGTTCCTATTGTGCACAATATTCTGATTATATCTTTTAAACAGTTTATTTTTGTTTTCTATTTTCTGAAGTAAATCAAAAGTAATCAATGTTTTTTTTAATTTGGGGATTTATCTTTAATTCTCTTAGTCTTTTTGATAAAAGTCTTATCATATGCACACCAATATTTTTCAAAAAACATGTTATATGCATATTCCGTGTTCTGGCAATCGATAGTCTCACTCCAATCAATATCGTTTAGTTCATTTTGAAAATCAAGTAAAGTGGAATCGTTAATACTTCTAGTACTAAATGAACAAAGAGATCGATCTGGAAATGTTCTCTGAGTAATCTGAAAAATAGGGAAGTGATTGGAAATATCATAGAATATACCAGAAGACATATTCATAATAAAATTATTTGTAAATATATTGTCTGTAAGTGAAGAGCGAGATAATCTCGTTGCTTTTCTCTTCTTGCCAATACAACATCGATAATAGAACACACGATTGACAAAAATTCAATATCATTTGCAGGATCAGAAGTATGGAATAGTCTGCCGAAAGATATCAGAAGAAAATGCTCTTTCCATTCATTCTGTCAGCTACGAAAGATCATTTATTACAAGAGTATATTCAACACCCATTGTAAATTCCATCTTGTCTGTCTAGTGTAGATATTAGCTACTCTATTTCATGTCATAGAATCTTTTTAAAAGGAATGTAATCTATTCATAATGTAAGTGTATTATTCATATATTTGTCTCAAGGGCTCCACACCCTATTAGGAGTATTGCTATCTAGTGGTGTCCTATTACCAAAGATTTGTTTCTCAAATGTAAACTGTGTTGTGATCAATTTTTGGTAATAAAGTTCGTTCATTCATTAATTCACGATGGACCAGCAGTAACTGTCATCCACCCCTCCCCCCCCCCCCCACACACACACAATAGGTATTAAAATTGTTGCGCGTTCGTTTAATTTAAAATAATGTGGAAGATTCACATCAGAGGCAGCGCTCCCGGGGGGCCGGAGGCACAGTGCCCCCCCCCCCCATTTTTTAATTACCCGAAATGTGCCCCTTTTCATAGCTGATAAAGTGCCCCCTTTTCTTCACATAGTGCCCATTTTTCTTTCCATAAGTGCCATTTTTAACTTCTGATAAGTGCCCCCTTTAACCTCAGACATTACTGCCCCTTATGAAATCTAATAATTGCCCCTTTTTTCGTCTAATTAGTGCCCATTTCCCGTTCTGATAGTGCAATTTTTCCTTCTGATAAGTGCCCCTTTTCCTTCGTATAACTGCGCCCCTTTTTCTTTCTGATAAATGCCCTTTTCACCTTCTGATAAGTGCCCCCTTTAACTTCAGACATTACTCCCCCTTTTGAAATCTGTGCCTTTGTTTTTCGTCTGATTAGTCTGATTAGTTCTAATAGTACAATTTTCCCTCCTTATAAGTGCCCTTTTCACCTCCGATAAGTGACCTTTTTTCTTCGTATGACTGCCCCTTCTTCTTTCTAATAAGTGCCCTTTTCACCTTCTGATAAGTGCCCCTTTTAAAGCTCAGATAAGTGTCCCCTTTGAAATCCGACAAGTGTCCCTGTTTTCCTCTGATTGGTGCCCATTTTCCGTTCTAATAGTGCATTTTTCCCCTTTTGATAAGTGACCCTTTTGTCTTCTGATAAGTGCCCTGCCCATATATATTTAATATAATGTACCTATACTCTCTGATGTCGCTTACAAACTGTGCCCTAAAGTCCACAAAAGAGCCATATACCTAGCTCCAAATAATCAGAGAGGCTTCATAATAATAGATTTCCCTACTGATATCAGCACAATGAGAGGCAGTGGAGCAGGGGGCAGGCGGGGCACAATTCCCTAAATTATACAAGAATGAGCAGTGCCCCTAAATCATAATAGGAAGGATATCAATTTTTTCTAAAATTTTTCCAAAGCTCGCTCGCTACGCTCGCTCGCATTTACCATTGCCTTCTTATCATATTAGGGAAATCGCTGCTATTCAAAATGTCTTCAATATTTTGCTCGCTCGCTCGCAAATGAATAATCAGGCCATTACACTCAACTGCAAAGTAGTTTTTATCTAGAACCATGTTAAGACATAAACAAATAATGTGTCTAAAATGATCCTCGATAGTGTATTAATCAGAATATAGCGGTATACTAATGCCTCAAAGTGGCATTTTCCGCCTTGTTTTCACCCTTTGTAGGTGCTCCTTTTTTCCCCAAAAGTGTCCCTTTTTGTTGGTGCCCCCCCCCCCACTTTGAAAGACGCTCCGCCGCCCCTGATTGACATTCGTGCATGCTTTCGCAAACATGCTTGATCTAGTGTCACCGTTTAAATAATTGTTGAATATCGACTATAAAATGTAGAAATAATTCGACCAAGACGTACACTTAAAGTAACCATGGTAACGTTCTACTAAGAAATTGGTTCATTCATTTGACTCTCACTCAAAAGTTTCAGGGTTCGAATCGCCCTGTCCGCTGCTTTTGTCCTTAGTCAAGACATTTCCTGTTGTCTCTATCGGTAAAATGTTGAGGTATCTGACATAATTACCAATTACTTCCTTTAAATGCACTGTGCACTGATTCACCTGCCGGGGCTTTAGAAGAGATGTTATATATATATATATATATATATATATATATATATATATATATATATATATATATATATATATATATATATATATATCATACTGTGACATGCCCCGTACAAAAAACAAAAAAAAAAAAAACAACAAAAAAAAAAAACACGGAACATTATTGTTATTATTGTTGATATACGTTCAGCATTAGCAAACACAGATTCGCATGCCCTCATTGCAATACTGGGATTGGGAAGCAGGACTGCTGATAAACAATGGTACAGTTCACCGGCATTTCAACAAGGAAGACCAGAGATTGTCAGATACACTTCTTCCTAATATATCAAACACCACACACCCGTGTTATGAGCATTATGCTGATATACACCGAGGTAAGAGGAAGGTTAGGTCAGTGGCGGATTTAGGGAGGGGGGAAATTTCGGCCCGTGCCCCCTCCCCCTTTTGAAAGAAAAGTATACATTGTGCCCCCCCCCCCCCTTTTAGAACTTTTTGCCTGTCAGAGAATTCTTGAGGGAAACTGGACCCCCCCCCCCCCATTTTTTTTTTTTTTTTTTTTTTTTTGCTTGTCAGAGAGTTCTGACGGGAAACTGGACCCCCCCCCCCCACCCATTTTTTGTTTTGTTTTTGTTTTTTTACTTGTCAGAGATTTCTGGGGGAAAATTGGACCCAAAAAATCTGATAACCCTTTTTTTTTTTTTTCTTCTTCTTTTTTTTCTGGTCAGTAAATTTTCGGGGAATTGCCCTGGGCTGGGTTATCGCAAAAGTAAAAAATAATTTGTGAGCTTTCTCATTCCGTTTATTCTAGTTTGGACAGGTTGGAGGAATATCATAGAAGAAATGTCCGCTGAAAAGATTTCCCTTCAAATGCCCTCATATTTGAAATATTTGAAAGGTTTGGACTAAACTATCTTTTTTTATTATTATTATTTTAATAATCATACAAATTCGTATGTACTCTACATAATCAACCTTTCCCAATAGCTTCCAGACAGTTTCTTTCACACTATGATCGCATGACCAGAACTCAAATTTATTATGTATTGCACATTTTGACCTGTTAAAGCTACTTAATCGACGGAATACCAAGCTCGACATACCGAATTTCAAGTACTAGTAACATTAGAAGCCCGTGTAATACTTCGAAACTTATACAAGAATCGTGTAACATCATCAGAATTTTGGATAATAATCTGGGTATTACAATTTGACAAGTATAGGCTCAGCAAATTCATTTTTATAATACGATCGCAAAGACTGTCGAGAAAACAACGCCTGGGCAATTTCAATACGTTACTGTATGTCGAATAGAAATCATGTTCGGATTACGTAATACGTCATTATAATGTTCGCGCATTTCAAAAGGTGAACGATAATGCTAAATGATAGCCCTTGTTTGATTTTTAGAAAGTCTCTGCGATCCTGCCTTTTACCTTTTTAATTCATTTCTCCTTTTGTATTTTTCTTCTTTTTTTTTATACAGGTAATTGTTGCATTACATCATCGGTGCACCATGGCCAAAAATTGAGCATAACAATTTTGTAAACTTTAGGGAAAACTAAATGCTGAGCGTCGATTTTTGTTTAAATAACATGGCTATATGTTTCTAGGATAATTTATGTTATCGACGGTAAGGCATAAGGGTATCATTATATATCAGAGTAGGCTATATGTAAATGATGATTGCGCATCAGTTTAGAAAACCTTTTTGAAACTGATGTTACTGCAAGAGTTTCGTCATATTTTCGCGGTCGCTCTTATCACCTGATCACATGCACGTGATTGATCTTTTCCTGCTTACATCAGAACTGGTTACATTGTTTTTAAAGATTATTGAAAATATCTCCAAGACACACATGATCACGCTAGTGACCTTTACTTTTACGATGCTTTCATTTTGTTCAATTTTTTTTCTCTCATGCTTTCGCTTCCCTACCTTCCACCTTCTTCTTCTTCCTTTTTTCTTCCTTCTTCCTTCTTCCTTTTCTTCTTCTTTTATTCTTTTTCTTTTCCTGTTCTTCTTCTTCATTTTCTAAGTCTACTTGACTTCGTATTTTGGCAGTTACGAACTAAATCAAATAATCTCAAAGTTTTAAATAAAAGAAAATGCTTTTTGCGGCTTACCAAAATTGTGCGAGGGTTTTGATTTAGCATTATAGGATACCACATAACCTTATCGAAAATCTAAAACAACTTCATAACGTGTTTCGAAACAGAGTATTGTTTAACATTCGATATAGATTGTAGAATATTCGCATTTCCGCGAGACACGGCGGCGCCGAGGTGTAATGGAACATTTTGTCACATGACGTATGACTGTCTTTATTTACACTGACTCGTTGAAAAAAGGTGTGTGATGGAACATTTTGTCAGATAACGTATCACTGTCTTTATTTACACTGACTCGTTGAAAATAGCGGACGTGTCAAATACCTCATTCATGGCCAATGGACCGTCCTGTCAATTTTTCTCCAGGCATCCATTTTAGGGAACAAGGTGTTCTGAAAGGAATGTTGACATTCATTGTCATTTCCCAGTCGTTACAGTTAGTCTGGAAGCCTGTCCCGAAATAGTCACCCCATTTTACACATAAGATTTGATCCCGTAAAGTTACTTAGACCTTCTAAGTCATTGACAAAAATGTTGCAGCCTGACCGTAGCCGTCGGGTTTAGCCCCAAGAGCCCCCCAAAGTAGCCCCAAAGTTGGGTCGATTTCATCCCAGCTCCCCCATGCACCAAACTTTGTCAGTAGGAAGTAGTATGACTGGACATTACAAAACACAAAAATTGACAAAAAATTTCGGGATGGGGTGTCAGATGGCCCCTAAAAATTGGGTTAATTTTTCCCCTTGAAGCCCAGGAACAAAATATTGTCAGAAGGGAGAACTATGGATGTACACAGTAACGAATCTACATGGGAGGGGGGAATCGGCCCGTGCCCCGGCCCCCCCTTTTTTAAACCAAATTGGCATACGTTAAGTACACAATTTAAAAAATGTGCCCCCTTTACTGAGTACTTCTACGGCACTGTGCCCCTTCTTTTAGAAAATCCTGGATCCGCCCCTGGATGTACATTCCAAAAATATAAAAACTGACAAAATTATCCATCGGGAAGGGGGTGTCAGACCGCCTGAAATGAAAATACCAAAGTGCCCTTCGACAACGCTTCCCCCCCCCCCAATGCTCTGCATGTAAAGAAAAACATTTTCTTACCTTCTGACCATGATCATTCAAAAGCGTTTTATTCAATTCATTTCAAATTTTCATAACATAATTGTGAATATAATAATCTTCTTGAGGTGCAGTTTGGTAAAATGTTAATTTTGTGTGAAATGTGTTGTTGTTGTTTTTTTTTTTTTTTTTTTTTTTTTTTTTTGGGGGGGGTGATATGAATAAATGACTTCTGTAATTGTAAAGTCTAAAAAGTCTTAAAATTCTAAAAATCTATAGTCTATTGATTCATTTATAAATCATTACATGTTCATTTCACCAATAGGTGATCTCACGCTCGGTGTTGACGTTTGGTGTTACTGTTATTAGCTATAAGCTCGGGGGAGGGGGGGGGATGTCTCATTGAAACCTGTACATCATCCGCCATTGTCCGCGTAAATCACTTTCTGAAAAGCACCCTGAACGGGGACTGAAGTAGGAGTACTTATGATACCCTAAAAAGGGAAACCCGTCTAACATCTCTGATTTGTATACCCTTAACGGCGATCTTAATATCTTGCGTGGTATTTCACATAGAGGACTACATCATCATCAGACCTTTTTAGCCAAAAAGGAACTGTAAAAGAAATTTCACCTAATTTGAAACACATTACCTAACTATATCCCCCCCCCCCCCTTTCCGCGGATCTTCTCCTTATCACCTCTGATTTTGATACTCTTTTTTTTTCTTTTTTCTTTTTTTTGTTGCT
Organism: Heliocidaris tuberculata; assembly: GCA_025618425.1. Lineage (NCBI taxonomy): Eukaryota > Metazoa > Echinodermata > Echinoidea > Camarodonta > Echinometridae > Heliocidaris > Heliocidaris tuberculata. Next base: position 40,685,510 of record CM046841.1, read on the forward strand.
GTTTTTGATACCCTAAACGCATAACCCGGGTTACGGGGATGTAAGAAGTTAATGTGATTAAGCGAGAGGTATGGTGAAATAGTAAATATTTATGAAAAAATATGTAACTATTCAATACACTGTATAAAGTAAGGGTCTCCACAACCTGAAATGATGTTTTTTTCTGTTAGCTAGGACCCTGGGTATTATATCCTCCCTGACTGCCACAAAGTCGGATGTCGGGCGACCACTCGGGCTGTTACCATGGTAATAAAATAGGAAATCACTTACATCCGTCATTCAACAACGTGAAAATACTTTTTAGGCATTACATCTATTTCAAGCAGCCCGTTTGAGTGCAATTTTTTGTGTGCTTTCAAGGTCACAGTCAGGTAAAACAATTATAATTCTTATTATCGGTTTGGTCTCAAACTGACGACGATATGGTGGGTGTGAGCACCAGCACCATTACTGTGGCAACGCACCATCAAAATATTGGAAATTGTTTGAAAATGACTTATATTTCTGTTTTAACAATAGAAAACACAAGATATTGGTCTAGATATACACATCATAAACTGCCTGAGTTATTACATTCATAATCCAAATCATTTAAGGCCATAGTAATGTCAAAACAGGGTTGTCGCTATGGTAATATTATTATGAAAATTCAGAAATTGAAAAAAAAGGTGACATATTTTTGTTATAACACAGCAGCAGTTATGTTGCAAATACATTTTCTAACTGTTCGGATAGTTCCGGGCAAGATGTGGGTGTCTGAGTTGATAAATGTGTTTGTATTTGTGACCTTTGCAGTAACAACAGTTGATCCTAACTGGTTAGCTGTACTTGAGTAGTTATGCTTCCACCTCTATGCCTTGGTGTTGGGAGGGAGGCAGTGGAGGCTTAATAGATGGATTAACCTCCAGTCACAGAACCTAATGTATTCATAAGATGATAAACTTGTCGGTCTGTAGCTAAACCTGTCTACTTGAAATAAATCTGGGGAGATTGGAATAGAATTTAGCAATTTTTCCCCTAATCCTGCCCATAAGAAATCTGCATGTTCATTAAGGACTAACCGCATGACCAAGGTGGTCTAGGATATGGACTTCATCAGAAACAGGGCCAAAGAATTGAACTTTTGGGTGCCTCATCATAGCTCTAGTCCAGGACTAAAGTGCTGATAGCTGCCTGGAGGTTTTTTTTATGTTTGCTAGAAGGTATTCAAAAGAGCCACTGAGAAGGCCTGTGGTGTAATTGCAGGTCAGCATTCTCATAACTTGCATGATTGGGGTTGCATGTATATTAGCCATGGACTTGGGGACCATAAGACCTATAAGTTTACACATTAGTTGCCCTTACAGGTAAGCTGCAGTTCTCTTGGCTTTACAGGAGATATAGCCAATAGTTTGTGAGATGGTTCTTCTTGAACTATCTTGCCTTAAGCATGGTTGGATAAAGGATGGGGGTAGCGCAGTTTAGTGGCTAAGTCAATGATGTGAAAATTAGTGAACACCAGCGGGTTTGTCTATATATCTTTTAAAGCTTTAAGGCTTTCTGCAGCCTTACTTGAACTGAGTATTCTCTTATTAAAACTTGGTTGACTTTCTTACAAGTCTGATATGGTGAGGCACTCTTATCTGGCTTAAATCACAGGCTGAGAAGGTCATGGTGAGGATATTATCAAATCTTGCTGGTGTTTGTTTGGCAGAATAAAGTCAGAACTCATGATGGAGATATAGGTGTCATCTACCTCCACCACTATGTTGGAAGAGAATACAATTTTTTTGAAAAGCTAGAGTAAGGTCTCTGGTTTGGATGAAGATGATGAGTGAATCCTCACTTCACTCTAGAGGGAATTCAAGTAGTATAGTTCTGTATGTACTTCTGAAGTCTGTCAATGCCCTCTTGTATCTGTTCTTCATGATAACTCTGACGGGTAATCCTCAACCTCATCCAAAGTAGCGGGTGTTGCTGCAAGAGGAATTCTGCTGAAAATGTTTCGTACCTCTATTCAAAGGATGCTCTCTAACTTCTGATTCCTAATGGCATCCATTTATAGAACCCCTTGCAGGGGGAAAGTGGAGTAGCTCTCAATCATGTTAACTGCATGTGGACACTTGTGCAGCTCACTTATCAGTTCACAGATGACCGTGAAATGACCGTGAACTCAATACTGACACATTGCAGTTCGCAGTACAGACAGAAATTCATTTTATAAAAATAATATCATCACCAACATTATGTTGCGTGTTATAAAATCACAGAAATATGCCACTTTTTTTCTAAAAATAGATTTCTCGATCATATATCTGCCTTCGCAGCGATTATTTGGATATGATCATCGTCTTAAATGATTAACATTTTCAATGCAATCATTCAGGCTGCTTGCAATGGAGATATCTAGCATGTCTAGACTGTTATATTGTTTTAAATGTTAAACTACAACAATGCCACTTTCTGAAATGCCAATATTCTTAAGGTGATGTTGGTGCTCACAGTCACAGTACAACACCTACCAAGCAGTCAAGGTTATAGCAACGGATCCTGTGTAATACGAGAACACAGTAGATGAGAGTATCTAAGTACAGTGGTACTGTTTCAATATTATATGAATTGGCTTATGCAGTGAATTTTCAGAAGCCATGCATATCTATTTTAACATTTGCATCTTCGTTTGCCATAACAAGTGTCCTACCAGACATGAACGTGAGGCCTCCAACCTGGAAAATATTCTTGATCTGGATTTGAACCAATAGGACAGTTACAAATTTATGAACTCAGGCACTTGTTTATGATAATTCATGATTTAGACATATCACTTACTTCAAAAACAATATTTGCTTTCTTATTATGCTATTCCTTTAGCAGCGGCATATTTTTATATGACTGTGACCTAAAATATCCCTGCTTTTGATTGCAATTAAAGGCGCAGCTTCATTTGTGTATAATTAGATGCCTACATGGTACTTCCTTAAATTACAAATACATGGTGGAAGCACTGTAGTATATTGGTGAAGGCCTTTCACTCTCATACGAGGGGTCTTGGATTCGATCCTTGATCGGTGCTTACATCCCTGGGCAAGGTATTTTGCCCACATTTGTTTCGCTTGACCCAGATGTATGAAATGTGTACCGGGCAATGATAGTTGCAAGGCAGTAATATTACTGATGTGGCTATCCTGGGTAAGTAAGATCAATTTATTATTTGTTTATTATTCGAAAACTCTGATGGTTCTTGGTGCCTTACCATGGTATCTACGTTGACAGTCTCACCCACAACCAACTTTGTGGCTATTAGGAAGCTTTTGATTATAGCTGAGGGTCCTAGCTGACAGATAAACACCATTTCAGGCTGTACAGACACTTGTTCTTTGTTTTGTTTTGATTAGTTACAGAAATATTCCAATTTTATCATACTGTTTCTATAGCAACAGCCATGTTTTGACATGACGGTGACTTCCAATGACTCAGATTCTGCTTGCAATCAAACGGGCACCCCAAAATACATAGAGTTAGATGGTTACAATTTGTTTTTGTGATGTTGAATTACAGATATATGGTATTTTCTAAAATACAATTCCTTGGTGTGTTACCATTGTAACCACCCTAGTGGCCACGCCCATCCCCAACTTTATGTCGAACAGTTGGAATATGAGAGCTGAGAGTCCTAGCTTACAGAAAAACATGATTTAAGATTGTACAGAGAGTTGTTTTCTATTTTGTATTGATAAATCATAGATATTTTCCAAAAATATCAACATTTTATGGGACCGTTTCCATAGCAACAGCCCTTTTTTTACACGCCCATGACTTCAAATGACTCAGATTGTGGTTGGAATCAGTCGGGAAGCTTGAAATACATCTATTAGGATCCTTGCCTTGTATTCAAGGTTGTTAAATATCAAATACATGGTATTATCTCAAATACCAATATTTCTTGATGTGTTACCATAGTAACAGCCCTAGCGGTTACACCCACCACTACCTTGATGTCAAACAGGCAAATTATAATAGCTGAGGGTCATAACCAATATAAAAACATTATTAAAGATTGTGCAAACACCTTTTTCTTTCTATTTCGTAATGGTTAGTTATAGATTTTTTTCACAAATAACAGCTTTTTGTTGGACCGTTTCCATAGCAACGGCCTTTTTTGACATAACTTTAAATGGCTCAGATTGCGGTTGGGATCAGTGGGGCAGCTTGAAATACACATATCAGGATGCTTACCATATATTTTATAGCTAATGAGTTACAAATATACAGTATTTCTAAAATTCCAGTATATTTTGATGTGTTACCATAGTAACGGCCCTAGAGGCCACACCCACCACCAACTGTACATCATATCGGCAGATTATATTAGCTGAGGGTCCTAGCTAATAGAAAAAACATACTTTAGGCTTGTGCAGACATCTTTATGTCTATTTCATATTGATAACTTTAGAAAGTTTTCAAAAATACCCGCTTTTTATGGTACTGTTTCCATAGTAACGGCCATTTTTTGACATGATCATGACTTTAAATGACTCTGATTATGGTTGCAATCGATTGGGCACCTTAAAATACATATATTAGGATGCTTTCCAAGTATTTTTAGATTGGTGAATTGGAATTATATGACTTTTCCTAAAATTCACATTTTTCTTGATCCGTTACCATGGTAACGGTCCTGGTGGCCACACCCACCACCAACTTTATGGCAAACAAGCAGATTCTGATAACTGAGGGTCCTAGCTAACAGAAAAACATCATTTAAAATTGTGCCTAAGGGGGGGGGGGGGACCTTTTCGGTTCCTGGCCAATGGACTATTGCGTTTGATTTTTAGGAGTTGCGATTAAACGCATGTTTTGTGCAACGGGCCCCTGTTCATGTTCACTCAGGCATGTTCTGGCATCGAAAAGATGGTTGTTTTTTGTTGTTGTTGTTTTTTGTTGTTGCATAGAACATAGTATTTTGATGTCATTATCCAGTCATTTTCGTTGTAATCGCGCTGTACTGCCACTGGTAAGAATGGTTACAATATCACATCCAATTGCACCCGAGGTGAATGAATCTAGGGTCGATCTATTTTCAAGTATAACGCCATCACACAAGGGTTTATGAATAATTTGTGCTAAGGCGCCATAAATAAACATTGATTTATTGCTTGATTGTCTGATCGTAAATTCAGTGGATACAAAAAAGGTGTAGGCATATGTTAGACAATTTAGAATGAGATCTAAGAAAACTATCAAAGGTATTGTATATAGACCCACTTAAATGCATATTTGTATACAATACGATTTGCACTGATCTGGTGAAAAGGCCAAATTACTATTATATCAAATGCAAGTGTCACAGAATAATGGCCGCGGGGGGGGGGGGGCCTTGGGGCTGCAGTCCTCACCCCCCCCCCCCCCAACTTTTTTGAGCAGACACGTTAAAAGAAATATCCGAGAAAGGCTCGAAAATTGTCATTAATGTGTGAAGTCAGATCAGCCCACCTCCCTTTCAAAAACGCTCCGCGGCCCCTGCAGAAAGTGTATCTTCTAACACAATATCTGCTTGATATATCCCATGAAACAGACGGTATCAGTATTATCAAAGTGATCAAAGATAATCGGAAAACGGAGGGGTGAAAAAAATCCCTACATTAATTTATCTAACGAACATTATCGGGAATTCCGTGTGCAAGGAGAAAGGGTGGTGGTACAAATAGACAATTCTTGTCAATTTTACATCAGATAAAAGATTCCCTGGTATATTATTTCGGGAATCCTGTTGATACTTCTAGGCCTAAACATGCTAATGGTGCATTAAAAAGTAGTATGCAAAATATGTCGACAGTTAGCATGGTTGGTATGTGTATCCTATCCGTTGTATCTGTATGAAGTCGCTTGCTCCTAGAATTCACAAGACAGATTAAGGTATTGTTGGGGGGGGGGGGGTCCCCTTGGATCATTATTTAGGGTGTGGATAATGACTCTTATCACCATCCCTCTACCTTGTTCATCACCACCACCACTACCACCACCATCATCACCACTGCCACCACCACTACCACTAATGACACTACCACAACAATAACCACCACTACTACCATGACTACCACGACCATCACCACCACTGCCAACACCAGTAAAACCAATATCACCGCCATCACCAATGATACCAACGACACCACCACTACCACCATTACGACCACCACCACCATCACCACTAGCACCAACGACACCACAACCACCACCACCACCATCACTGCCACGGCTACCGCCACCGACACCACCACCTCCATGTATAATCATATATTTATTTATTTAACAACTCAGTTGCATAGTTACAAAATTGGCTGTCGATCCGTTGAATGGCGGGGGGGGGGGGGGGTATAATAAATGTTACGTACTTGACTGAATACTTGAGACAGGCCATTCTCCATTTCATGTACTAAGTTTGTAATGGAAAAAAACAAGCAATATAATCATATGGAAATTGACAAATACGCCGAGTGTAGGGGTATTTGCAGCCTTTACACTTTGCATGTAAACACCGTCTTAAAAAACAATGAATCTCATCATGCAATTCATTAGGAGATTTTTATCTTGCAAAATGCTGCTAAATATTTGACCCCCCCCCCCCCCCCCCCCCCCCCCCCCCCCCCCATCAGAGAGCGATATTGGGTTTTCCCAGGAGGAACGGAGTATATTGCAAAATATTTACGTGTACAAATTTGGGTATTCCCCTATACGTAATCGGTAGTTTCCATGCGCAAACCCTTGTCAATAGTTCAGACGTAAATGAGTGTCTGAACTCTAAATTGTAAGTCATGGTAGACTGCACGGTCTGATTGCACTTCATAGGCTCTGCACTGTTAAGATTCTGACCCAGCCAGAGACTGAAAAGGTTAAGCTAGGCTTAAAACTTTATGGAATTGTGTTCAAATATTAAAGTAGTGTATGTGCCTGCAGACTACGTAAACAACGAAAAACGCTGATCCCGGGGAATCCCCCGCGCAACAAAGATGAGCGAGTATTATCTTCGCTCTTATTTTGGTAAAGCGTCACAGACTGCTTAGCATTTATCAGAGTAGATATATTCAGCAATAACAAACACATCGCATTGGGTATTCTCTGCATTGCAACGCTATACATTTGAATCAAATCTCTCAGATATATTTCATGAAACATATCATACAATTATTAACAAAGTAGACAAATGCCTTTGAAATTCTAATTGATCAACAGCAGGGGCAAGTGATTTTCTTTGTGTGATTTGAAAGCCCTCCTGTGAGACCCAGAGAAGATGGCGGAGGACATCCGGGAGGTTGCGGTCATTTCTGATGACCATCAAAATGACAACGATTCTACCTGTGACAAGGAGAATGGCGGAGAGGGTGGAGATCTTTTTGACGGTCTTGAGTCTGAACTTCTGAGTTTGCTCGTTCCTGAGGCACTTTTCAAACTGTTCTCTACAAGTAGGTAAGTACTTTCAGGAGGTTGTAAAGTATTAAAGATAAATAAAGCTGAATTCTGGTATAAGGATGAAAATAATTGATTTATAAGCTTTCTCATTCTTGCTATTACTAGTGTAGTAAAATGACGCGAAAGCGTTATAACGTTATATTATTTGCTGATTGTTATGTAAGCCCCGCACAGCAAGGTCGTACGGTCCAGTGATTTTCCTAGTCTCTTATTAGTCGTTCGCCCGTATTTGACGCAAGTGCTATGCATACTGAAAAGGAAGACAGAGAGAAGACAAACAAAGAAATACATAAGGAAAAGGAACAGAGAGAAGAAAAACAAAGAAATACATAAGAAATAAAAAGAAGATAATTATAAAGAATAAAAACAAAGAAATACATAAGGGAAAAGGAAGACGGAGAGAAGAAAAACAAAGGAATACACAAGGAAAAAAGAAGAGCGAAGAAAAACAAAGAAATACATAAGGAAAAAGGAAGACAGCGAGAAGAAAAACAAAGGAATACATAAGGAAAAAAGAAGAGCGAAGAAAAACAAAGAAATACATAAGGAAAAAGGACAACAAAAACAAAGAAATACATAAATAAATACAAAGAAGATATGGAGAATAAAAACAAAGAAATACATAAGGAAACAAGGAGAAGAAAAACAAAGAAATACATAAGAAAAAAAGGGAAGAGAGAAGAAAAACAAAGAAATACATAAGTAAAAAAAGGAAGAGAGAAGAAAAACAAAGAAATACATAAAGAAATAAAAAGGAGATATAAAGAATAAAAATAAATACATAAGGCAAAAGGAAGATAGAGAGAAGAAAAACAAAGAAATACATAAGGAAAAAAGAAGAGCGAAGAAAAACAAAGAAATAAATAAGGAAAAAAGGAAGAGAGAGAGAAGAAAAATAAAGAAGTACAATAAGAAAACAAAAAGAAGATATGGAGAATAAAAACAAAGTAATATATAAGGGAAAAAAGAAGATAGAAGAAATACATAAGAAAAAAAGAAGACAGAGAGAAGAAAAACAAAGAAATACATAAGGGAAAAAGAAGAAAGAAGAAAAACAAAGAAATACATAAGGAAAAAAGAAGACAGAGAGAAGAAAAACAAAGAAATACTTAAGGGAAAAAGAAGACAGAGAGAAGAAAAACAAAGAAATGCTTAAGGGAAAAAAGAAGATAGAAGAAAAACAAAGAAATACATAAGGAAAAAAGGAAGACAGAAGAAAAACAAAGAAATACATAAAGAAATCAAAAGAAGATAGAGAGAAGAAAACAAATACATTAAGAAAAACAGAGATAAGAAAAACAAAGAAATACATAATAAAAAAGACAGAGGAAAAACAAAGGAATATATAAGAAAAAGACAAGAGAGAAGAAAAACAAAGAAATTCATCAGAAAAGAATGAAGATAGAGAGAAGAAAAAACAAAGAAATATTATAGTACTGCTGCCACGCAAGCCGTGTTGGCCATCATGCACACGTGGATAATGGACAAACAACGACTATCATTACATCTATCAGGCGTTCTTTTCAGCTGCCTGCAAAAGATGAATTATGATTTTGATTGATTTATAGCAAAACGCTATGGGAAAAAAAATCGGCGAGGATAGCCTGATCAAGTATATATTTTTACAGTATTAAATGAACAATATGATGTACATATATTTTTAATAAAACAATTGTATGATCAGTACTCAACCCAGTGTGTCAGCAGATTTTTATTGTGAACATCATTTCATGTCTGAAAAAATAATAGCCATTCATCGTTTCTATTTTGTCATTTTTTTTTTATTATGAAGACGTTTTTACTAATGTACTAGGTGTTCAAAAAGAAAGTTGACACTTTCGGTCATTGATAACTCAAAAGCTATTACTCGTATCAGACAGAGATTTTAACATTGTAAAGTTGAAGGATGTAATAATAATAATAATAATAATAATAATAATAATAATAATAATAATAATAATAATAATAATACGTGTTATTTATCCAGGGTAGTCAATTTAGTTATCAAACAGCTCTTCCGGCAGGCCCTGCATAAAATTATGTTATTATTACCCTTCTCCATTCTAATATGCCGAGTGCCTGGCTAGGAGGCAGAAGGTCCCATATTTTTTAAGTCTTTGGTATGACTCGTCCGGGGTTCGAACCCACGACCTCCCTTTCATGAGGCGGGCGCTCTAACCAACTGAGCCAACATGCCCGGTATTGATCGGAATAAGTTCTGTGAAATTTCCTTGATTATTATTCTTGAAATAATGGTCTAAATAAATTATTCAATTAGATTTTTGACGGTTTGAAAAATCAAAGCCACAAAATCTGAGCGTATCAGTAATTAAATTCAGAACACAACTATACCACTGTGCATCGCATCTGTATCTTCTGCCAACCTTTTACTATTCATTGTCATTAATGATTCAATCATGACTATGGGTGTACGATGCACAATGACAGTTGTTGTGCTCTGAATTAAGTATAGATACACAGAGCATTTAAACAAAAATACACTCTCCCCTGATTTTGACTGTATTTAATTAAAAATTTATTCCTTCAGTATAGAATTAACTGTTGGTTCCCTCGTGTCAATCCGGAACTGTAGGGAAAAGCCCATCAATGCATGTCAAGTTTTACTGCCTCTTTTGAACAAAGTGATAAATACAGGTATCATTTTTTTTTTCACTTCAAAAAGAACTAACTGCTTCTTTGCACCACAAAGCATCACATTGGTGCGTGGCCATGTCCATCATAACTGTTTAACCCTTTCGAGACAATTGACAACATTTTGTGGTTTGCTTCAATATCTTCTGATTCAGAGCTGTAAAAAATAAACCAGATGCACGAGTAGAACAAGCAAAAATTTCTGCATACATTGTGTCCATTTTTGTTGCATGACCATATTACGTCTGATGCCAGGAATTTTAAAAAGGAGAATAAGCTCCAAAATTCTTAAATTGGCAACTTATTAAGAAGTTCAAAATCACTGTTTTTTTTATCAAAATTGCCTATTTTTTCAAATTTCGACAAAGTTTGTAACCACGTATAGCTTTTTCGAAGACATTACATTTTATTAGAACCATGTCGCACTAAAAGAAAAATATTACTGTTGCCAATTTGAAGAACAAATTGTGATCAATTTAGCCCTTGAATAATTCTTGTCCTGAAAGGGTTAATTGTGTATGACCCTTTCAATGAAAATATCCTTCATATGCCCATTATTGAAATTGACATGTTTGTCTTGCTGTTATTACGTACATACAGACTGCCGTTGTTTCTTTGAACATGCATTTGAAAAGTGACCTTTTGGAATGGGTCGAATCAAACCTGCGTGGAGTACGTCTTTTTAAAATGTGTCTATGACAATTCAAACATCATGTGTAAGCTGACGTTAAGAGATGATTTATAAAGACGGTCAGGGTTCAAATCTTAAAGGGTAACTAAGTTAGAAATGCATGTTCATTTCTATTGATATGTAATAATGTATATATCACAAATCTTTTGACTTTTTAATGTACATTGGTGTCATATATTTTTAAATATTATTTATATTATTTTTGTTCTACCTGCTAAGCTCCACCCACAAAAAACCCTCCAAAGCTAATTTACTTTTCTGACATCATCAGTCAATCATCAGTCAGCACGATGAACATGGACAAAAAAACAATGGCAGGTCCTTTCCTATCAACTGACCACATGTTCACAACTTCACAGTAGAATTGCAAGTTTTCATATAATAGCCCATTACAATACTTTTTTTTGATGGTGTTGCTTGGCATTTCTGAAATAGCAACTGCTTGAAATAAAATTGAATTTTGTGAACTGGCAAAGAAATGGGGCAATGTGCCGCCTCTGAAAATCACATATGATTGAGCCCCTTAAATATCTTTCAGTAGTTCCACAGCCGTTGAGAATGCAGGAATTGACGACCGAACTGTTACAACAAAGGATGACAATGAATTGCAGGAGGTAAGTATTCAGCCGCCAGCAATGTTTCAGGCAAATAATAGTCAGGAGATAAAAAGAAAAAAAGAAAAAGAGAGAGGCCAGCGGGTGAGAGCATCTAGAAGGTCCATGGTGAGAGCAATAATGTAAACAATTTTATGTACAGAATGGCTACTTAAAGCTCACGCAAAATGGAATTGGAAAGAAACCTGTTAAAAATTGTCACGTGTTGTTCTCCTCTTATCAAAAGATGTTTGTAAGAGATCATTTGGTATTCCATCTATGATTTCCAGTGAATGTCAGTGCAAATATCTGTAAGGAACACTAGATCAATGCCCCACACTAGCACCTTTCCACCCCGAGAGCTCTTGGGGCTTCGAGATGTTTGTCACTCTGTGTGGTATACACAGAATCCTCATTGGTTTTACATCTGTTTGTATAGTGTATAGTACCTGCTAATGTTGTTGGGAGTTTACGTGCCTGGCCCAGTATTTTGCCTCTCATTTGTTTAATATTAAACTTTAGGAGGCGAAATCTTCACATAATCTTAGTATTGCTAGTATCTTTCTACTTATCGCACAAATTAAAGAAATCAGACAAAAAGTTTTTGAGGGCTTACCAAAACTGTCCATTACCTTTTTAATAAACAAATCATCTACGTGATGTGCGTTTTCTTAATTGAGGTCAAAGTCGAACCACAATATATCTGAGGGACTATGATTTAAGCTACGCAACCATTATTCTCTTTTTCATTTCCCAATTACATTCATTTCCACGAGAGTTTCCAAAGCTGTTGTATATGTTATTTCCTTATACTTAGGCAAAATATTGAACTTTTTGTGTCTAACGGTGTGGTTTATTCTGTGTGTCTCTCTCTCTATTTATGATCTCCGTCGCAGAATTTTCTGAAATAGTTGAGTAGCTTAAATGCTCTACGCCCGTTTTTAAATTTTTTGCAAAGGTTGAAAATATCGAACCCGAGTCACTGGCTTAGAACACCAATGCCTTTACCACTAGACAACGGAGACGGGCTATTGGCTTCGGCGACACCAGATTCAATTAACCGACAGATTGCTAAATCTTTAACCTCATTAAATAATTCATTTGTCGGAGGCATGAGAGCTTTTGAAAAATGACAAGCCGCATTTTTTCAACCTTTGCAAACATTTCAAAAAGGGAAGACAGCTCTGGGGAACTTTGATTTAAGCTACGCAACCATTATTCTCTTATTTTTCTTTCACATTATAGCGAAAGAAATGATCACTATGAGACTGTCGTAGCTTTTATTATCTTCCTTTGTTCGTAGTCAAGTTCTCGACTTCTAATTTCGACTTTTGCAAACAATATCCATTCATTTAAGGTTGAATGAGCACATAATAAAAAAAAATACCATATTAAAATATGTATTGCGCTTTGATTTTGTGCACTAAAAATCATCTGAATATTTTGGCATTATGTTTATGACCGGTGTACATGTATCTATGATCCTATGGCCTTTCATTCAAAATGTTACGCTTCAATGAGCACGTGGTGTTGGAAAAGCCCTTTTGAATGCCAATGGACTAAAATTCAATTACTTCCTTTGGTTAAAGGTAGTGTTTAGTTTTGGTACTCCCTCAAAAACTTTTCGTCAGATTTTTTGGATTTTTGCTGATAAATAGCAAGATACTAGCAATACTAAGATGCTGTGAAGATTTCACCTCTTAAAGTGAAATATTTTAGAAATGAGAGGTAAAAAATAACTTATATATACCGGGCCAGGGATATTTATAAACTTCCAACAACGGCAGCTTGCACTGTACCCTATAACGCGAGCACTGTGTGTGGAATATACAGTATGTATATTCCACACACAGTGCACGCATGCCATCTCCACGCGAAGCCCCGAGACTGTTGCATGGGGAGCCATCGGGGTGGAAAGGTCCTAGCGTAGGGCAGTATTTTACGTGATCCAGCGTTCCTAGATATTTACACTAAAATTCACCGGAAATCACTGATGAAATACCACATGATCTCGTACAAACCTAATTTGATACAAGGAGAACAACATGAGACTATACTGAACACGATTCTTTCCAATTTCCTTTTTGCTACCCAAACTGTCCATGAGCTTTAACTATCACAAGTCTTCTTGGGGAGTTCATCTGATTTAATTTTGATAAAAACCCCGATGTGTTACTCTTCAGTGAGCACTGAGCACAAGAGATGAGCAAATTATGCAAATGAGAAGAAAGTTTAGGGCTTTGATCCGCTTTGATCTTGCTATTGGATATTACATTGACTTTAAGTTCCTGCTTGTTGGTGACCTCCTGAAAAAATGTCGACAATTCATGCATTAACTCAAGGTAGAATGAACACAAAACATCCATAAAAAATGCCAAATTTCACTTCTGTTAAGTATTGAGTCAGTGCAATTTTTATTGTATACCTTATACCAACAAAAAAAATCATTTTTTATTCACTTATGATAAAAGTCAATAGAATTCAGTCGACACTGCTTGCAATAATGCAAGAACACGACCCTTTTTCATTCTGTTGAATTTTATAATAAGTGAATGAAAATTTATGTTTTATAAGTTATACAAGAAAAATTGCGCTGACGCAATATTAAACAGAAGTGAAATTTGACATTTTTTTCATTGATGATTTTGTTTTCATTCTACTTTGAGTTATTGCATGAAATTGTCGGCATTTCTTCAGGAGGTTACAAATAAGCAGGAATTTAACTCCAAATTAATGTCCGATAGCAAGATCAAGGCGGATTAAAGTCCTAAACTTTCTTCTCATTTGCATAATTTGCTCATCTCTTGTGCCCACTGAAGCGTAACACATCGGGGGTTTTATCAAAATAAAATCAGAGGAACTCCTAAAGAAGACTTGTCACAGTTAAACCAATGGAAGCAAATGAATTATAGTCCATTAGCGTAAAAAATGCCATAGGATCATTGATACATGTATACCGGTCATAAACATAATGAATCCTTATTCAAATGATTTATAGTGCACAAAATCAAAGCAATACTTATTATATAATTTTAATATGGTAATTTTTTTTTTATTATTATTATTATTATTATGTGCTCATTCGACCTTGAATTAATGGATATTGTTTGCAAAATTCAAAAACACCTTTCCAAAATATGAATTCAATCGCATAAAATAAAATTTACCACGGGAAAGATGTCAAAACTGCAGTTTTTGGCAATTTTCACCCCGTTCTCACTCAACCGTGAAATTTTGCGCACAAGTCATTTGGTATGTTAGGAATGTTGTTGCATGCCTACTGATGCTGAAAATTTGAAATGTGTTCCGATATCATTGAATCAAAGTTATTTCCCCTAAATTTCACATAAAAGGTAGCTGAGAAGTACAGCTACATGTCTCTGTATTCAGATTTCCTCAAAGGTTCTTGATTCAGAAATTACATCGATTTGTTTTAGGGGGAACTTACTTTTTGTGTTTTGAATATATACGAATTCACACACACACACACACACGCACACACACCCACACACATATATAAATATATATATATATATATATATATATATATATATATATATATATGTGTGTGTGTGTGTGTGTGTGTATACCTAACAGTAGTGATTTTAATTATATTAAACTTTACATTGATTATCAATATCATTGATATCAATTTATATATATATATATAATATATATATATACATGTATCTCAAAGCATTCGCTTGGATCCAGCTGAGGCATGCGGCTTGTCTTTGTTCAAAACTCACCTGCCCCCGACAAAGGAATTAATTAATAAGGTTGAAGATTTGTCAATCTGTCGGTCAATTGAATCTGGTGTCGCCGAAATCATTGGCCCGTCTCCGTGGTCTAGTGGTTAAGGCATTTTTTCAACCTTTGCAAAAATTCAAAAAGGGAGGACAGCTCTGAGGAACTTTGATTTAAGCTACGCAACCATTATTCTCTCATTTTCATTTCTCACAATTATATATATATATATATATATATATATTGTTTATATTGGATATTAGTTATTGTCAGCAGAATTGTATAGCTCATTACTTTTCTTTTGTGCATGTAGTAGTATTATCATTTTGTTCCTTTTTCGTTGCTTTTCGTTCTAGAAGGCATAATGCCGAAAGCTTTACATTAATAAATCCGTGGTATTCAGCTACGTTCTGAGTCTTGGCTCATTTCATTTATTTAATTTATCCAACCAAGACGGCCCGTCATGTTGTGTTTTAGCCAAATCCTTACAATTATATATATATTCATATATATATATATATATATAAATATATATATATATATATATATATAAATATATATATATATATATATATATATATATATATATATATATATATATATATATATTCATATTCAAATATTGTTTGAAGATAAGAACGAAATTATGGGTTTCCATGTGCACAACATCATAATTCGCTGACACCAGAATTTGGTTGAATTACCAATTAATGTGTATGAGGTCTCCCAGGAAGGCAGGCATCAAAATCAGAAACATGGGTCTGACCATGGTTCTGTCCCACCATAAAATTACTGGAGCTGGGGAGATTTATGATGATGACATTTCCTTGCATTATAGTAGGAGGAGGGCAAACTGCATTACCTAAGAACTGCCTGTCATTAAAAGTGAAGTCCACTCTCAGTTATTTACAACACCTTTATAAGGTAAAAACCCGAATGGTCTCGAATTCCCCAGGAGAACCCACGACTATGTGGCTTTAACTGTTTAACAGTGTGCAGGGAAGCTGTTTTAATTTATTACAGATTTATATCATACAAATTGGATGGACTGAAATACAGTACTTAAACGGGCATCACAGTCTTTTTTTTTTTTTTTTTTTTTTTTTTAGAATCTCTCGAATTATGTTCGAATTTGGATGTTTACTTCTACAATCAGGTAGCAGGGATTCTTCATCAAACTATAACCACCTTTGACCAATGGCTCTACGAGACGCCAGAAGGCCAAGCGCTCCAAAGAACCATTCTCCAGGAGTTTCCCGACCTCAAGGGACCCGTGGAAGAGGGGTTCCGCAATCTCCTTCACATCTTGGCACAACCATTTTGCCAGTTAAAGGACATGTCTCATCCCCACTTTCAGGAAATAGGTGACTCATAATGAAAATTTATGTGATTTGAACTTGGAAGGAAAATGTTGGATTAACTTTTTTTCAATATTTCAATTGCTGAATATCCAATCACAATTCTTCTTGTAGAAGAATCCCCCCCCCCCACCAACACACTTTTTTTTTTTTTTTTTCTTTCTTATTTATAAAATATTTTATGATGTTGCTTGTGTGCTTGTGATTAATCAGAGGCCTGTTAATAGTTTAAGGTCGGTAATCCGTTAAACAAAACCAAAAAAAAAAAATCATAAAGAAATAAACTAAACCCCATAAAACTAAACTGAACCATCCATCCCCGTACAATGCCGGACGGTACAAAGTGTCATTATGTCAATTTTGTTAACTTTTCGTACTTCCGATGCAGACCCTCCCCGTCCTTTACGACGTAGATTTAAGAGGTGCCTTTTTAAAGGATCGATCAAATATATTTTTCGGCAATCTTAAATGCAAATATAGGTCTTAATCTTAAGAGGTTTGATTTCATTTTGGTCCAGAAAAATGGTTTGCAAACTACCACGTGGTTTTGAAGACGGTTGTCAAGTTTCTTCATGGAGGACTAGCGGCGTTGATGAACAGTGACGCTTGCAAAGGACATAGCACACTTGATGTGGCACGAATCGTCAAAGAGGTTGGTGTCGTCACATACTTTCAGCATGTCTTGGGCTCTGTAGAATTAGAATAAACCTACTCGTATTTGCAATAATCTATTGTATTTCTATTCTTCCTCCAATTGATTGTATCTTTCAATGAAATGTGTATTTCTGTAACATGGAATCAATTGCTATTTACTATTTCTTGTAAATATACAAATGATTGAAGGGGTATGTTTAATTTCAAGGAGATACTATCAATTTTGGGAAAATACAATAATGTTCAATGTTTTATTGTCCATAAAAGGTAATTCGTCTCGTTTACACACATTACAAATTTAAAGTAGAGAGACGCACAGACTTAATCACTCCGTTGTGTTTAACGGATGTATATATACACGCATTATGATTAACTTCATGGTTGATTTTTTAAAAAAAAAGCTTTTTGAATATCAGAATGATCTAGAGAATAGACTGTCAAGAAGAACAGAATTTTTAAAACATAGAGAAACTTTTTTTTTCACACACCGTAATTTCGATGAGTAAAATCAATTAATCAAGATTAGATGTTTACATTTTCCTTTCTAATGATATTTCAACTTCTTCCAAAGTAAGATCGCAGTGGAATCCCATAAATGTGCGATGGGCTTTGATTGTTAAACCTTGTTTTCAACGATCACTTTGTAAAGCCTTATTTTATCTTTGTTCAATGTCTAGATAGTGGAAAATTTTCACTTGAAAATAACTGACCTTGGTAAATGGTTATTCGAGACATCAGAAGGCTTGGCATTGGTCAGATCGATTCTCAACCAGTTTCCTGCAGATGCGAGGCCCGATGAAAACGTGTGCCATGATCTGTTCGAAATGTTGGTTATACTGCTTATCGAGATTATTGACGGCTCTAACCCCTTGGTTCAAGAAATAGGTAACCTTTGAAATTAAATATCATAAGGAAATTAAATATTAAATGAATACAGACAGATCACTTCCTTTCGGTTCTGTTAAGATGTGTGTCTGTGTTGGGGGGGGGGGGGGAGGGGGTCCTTCGGATTGTCATCAACAAAGTCATGATCAAGCTAACAAATAGTGGGGTCAAAAGCAACATACAAATCTTTACAATGAGCTGATGTTAAATGTTCTCACATTTACCAGGGAGTAAGGGTTTCGTCCGAAGATGTTTTGTCATACCGTGTTATTCTATTATCATTTTTTAAAGGAGATCCGCGATATATACCCAGTGAGCAGAGGTGTAATTCTGAGAACGTATTATCCAATGTTTCGTAAAGTTTTAGGACAACTAATCTATTTGCGTGAATAGTTTTAGGAGATTCAGAAAAAATATCGGTTCCTTGATTTTCGTTGAAAATACTTCAAATAAACGGATGTTTACGAGTCCACAGTCTCCAGCGAAATAGGGGATATCTTGACATTCTAATAGTTATTTATTATCATTCTTTCTTTATACACCATGAACATACGTGGTATCGTGCATTGCAGTTCACTGAAATATCAACATGATAAAACCTCTTTTCAAATAATGGGGAAAAAATTATCTCAAGCAGTTTATACCTTCGATTTTATGTTTTTTTTTAAATTCTTTATTCTTTATTCTTATATTGCAACTTAAAAGTTGGATTGGTACATGGTACAGATAAAATAACATATAACATAAGACGATAAAATACATGGAACAGTTACTTTAAAGAGTTGAAAAATTATAACATTTAAAATATCAGGAAGAAAAGGAGAAAGAAGGGGAGTTAAAGGAAGGAAGAGGAGAAGAAAAGGTAAAAGAAGAACAGAGGAGGAGAAAAAGAAGGAGGGGAAAGAAAGGAAGAAAAAAATGTACAAGGGAAGAAAAAGAGAAACTGCGAAAATTAAAGAGTACCGTAATACATGTCCATGTAGCTGATAGTAATAAATAGTTACAAATAATGAGGTTGAAAACTACTCATTAAAATATAATTATCAATTGCCTATTCAAATTCGAAACCACGTACAATTCAATGAACACGAAAACACAAAAATTAAAATGAAAAACATGGTTACAACCTGATTCTCTTCTTCTTCCTCCTGCTCTTCTTCTTCTTCTGTTCCCTTTGTATTCAGAATGATGTCGGCACTGTAATAGCACCATGTATAATACGTAATTGATATCAAAAAATATAGAATCTATAATTACAAATATACTAATACTAATATAGAGCTTTCCAATTCATGTAGAAAATTATGAAAAGGAAGAAAACAAGAAGATGAATAAAGAAAAAGGAAAAAAAAAAACAAGAACAGAAATGACAATAAGGAAGAAAAAGAAAAAGGAAAAAAGGAACAGAAATGAGGGAAAAAATGAGGAAATAAAAAAAACAAAAAGGCAGAAAGTGAAAAAGGAGAAGAAGAAGAAAATGGAAAAAGAAGAACAGAAGGAGTAAAAGGCGGGAGAAAAGAAGAAGAAGAAAAGAATACAGTAGAAAGCATTGATCATATTGCACTTATAATTATAGAAACACGATGAGATGAGATGAAGATTCTCCTTGATACCAGAAAATCTTGAAATTCTGCATAATAATTTAACACATATTTTGTAACCCTGTAAGCAATTGCTTACATAAAAAGCTTTCCAGCTCATATAAAGAAAATTAGAAGAAAAAGAACAAGAAGAAGGAAAGCAGAAATAGCAAGAAGAACAAGAAGAACAAAGAGAAGAAGGAAAACAAGAATAGCAAGAAGAACAAGAGGAAGAACAAAAAAGAGGAAGAAGAAAAAGAAGAAAATGAAGAAATAGGAAAGGAAGAAGTAGGAGAAGGGAGAAAAGACCCCCCCCCCAAAAAAAAAAAAAAAGTACTGTGAAAAGCAAGCAAGAATCATATTGCACTAATATAACAGAGGCCCCATGTGACATGAGCCAGTATACACATTATCATTATTGTAAGTTATACAAAGACCATGAGATAAAACTATCCTTGTACCTCTTGGTTTTGCACAAAGGCAATGGGAAAGGTTTTCTGTTTCTGATGGCATACTTATCCTCTCTTTTTGGTGGGAGAAGGTGATTCAGCTTATGGTCTGGTTTATGCATTTGGGTAAATAACTGTGCACACATGTTTCTTCTGCGGTCTGATAGTGATTCTAAGTTTAATTCAGCTAGTGCATCGGTATAAGATAGTTGCGGGATGATGATTCGTAAGGCACGTTGTTGTACTGATTCCAGCAACTCTGATTGTTCATTAGTTAGACCGCCATGAAAGACTTGGCATGCATACTCAAGTATTGAGCGTATACACGCTTTGTAATATTTACTCAAATCATCTCGGGAAAGACCTGCTCTACGTAATTGCACTAACAGAAATAACCGTCTTGCAGCTTTTGAGTGAATTACATCAATATGGGTATCCCACTTCAATCGGTCATTAATCCACAGTCCTAACAATTTCATTTCCTTTACACTTTCTAGTTTTTCGGCCTCAATAGTAAGGGGGTGTGTCAGTTCGTTCTTCGTAAAGTTTATCACCATTTCTTTAGTTTTCTTAGAGTTAATTCGCATATCGTTATCCTTTGACCACTTGACTAATTCATCCAATGCACACTGAAGGGAATCCTGACTGTTGAGGTTACACACATCATATACAGTAGTGTCATCTACATACTTAACCATGGGAAGGTCTAATTTCAAATCTGACAACATAGTAATAAACAAAAGAGGTCCAAGTTTGGTCCCTTGAGGTACACCCCCGTAAGAGTATGCCCATTCGGATGTAGTTTGACCAAGCTTTACTCTCTGTTGTCTCTGACACAGGAAGGATCTTATCCAACTTACAAGTTTGTTATTAATCCCGATACTAACAAGTTTATCAATTAATACCTTATTTTTCGTCTAGAACAATGGTTTGCAGACTCACATGTTCTCGTGCAGATGGCTGTAGAATTTTTTCACGGAGGAGTAGTGGGGATGATGAATAATGAGGCCTACCGAGGGCTCGGCACACTCGACCAAACAAAAATTGGCATGGAGGTAGGAAAATTTCAGACTTTTTTTTAATTATTTGGGTAAGGAGGGGTTGTCAAAGGGTACTTTTGTTTTGCTTTCAGGGGGCTGACACCCTGTTCCCGATTGGAAATTTAGTAGGTTTTTATATTTTTCTAATATACAGTCATATTGCTTTTTTCTAAGAAAATTTGGTTCTTGGACATGTACGAGGGGATAAATTGACTCGAATTTTCAGACGTGCATGTCTGACAAACCCTTCCCGGGCAGAATTCTTTCGTTTTTCACGTTTGTAGATTACAGTTGGTAGATGGGGTGAAATAGACACCACTTAGGGGGTCCGGGGCTCTGTGGGCTAGGCCCGGCGCCCTGAGTTAGCCTATCAGCTTTTTTGTCAATGACTTAAGAGGTCATATCTTACGGAATTTATCGGGTAACTATTTCGCATCTTTCGAGACATACTCTTAGCTTCTGTATCTTTTTTTTTTTCTTTTTCTTCTTCTTTTTTTCCTTCTTCCGTTAGATGGTAAGAATCGTTCAACAGACTTCATTCTCCATTGCTCAATGGTTTCTCGAGACTCCAAAAGGTATGGCCATCCTCAAAACCATTCTCCTGGGCTCACTTGCACCCATAAGACCAAGTGAAGTGGAGTATCGTAAATTTCTCCAAATCATGGCAATACAACTTATCCAGCTAAAAAACACATCTGACTCCCGCTTTCAGTCAGTAGGTAAGCCGTGCATGATGAATGTGGGTATGGAGTTGTTTACAATAATATTACAGACTGCAAATATGTTCAAACTTTTTTTCAGTTGCCCTTTTTCTCTCTCTCTAGATGACTGAGTATTGGGTTTGCATAATTATTCTCAGCTTTATTAGATTATGTTTTAATTACATAAACGTTAAGAACGTTATAATGACCATGTTTGTTATTTTTATTGTTGTTTTTCATATATTTTAAAAGGTGTGAATACGAACTTTCTAATCATCTGCCATGCCACATTATACGTTTCGATATTAAAATTGTTGAGATTTGCATGGCTGAAACCCTCCTTGTTTTCTCAAACATTATCGTCTCAGTGTTACTTATATATTTTGGTCATGCCATACAGCACTGCATGTTATGATTGTAGAGTTCAATTTTCATTGCTCGTTACTACAAGAAACAGCAACGTCTTAACGGGAAATTCCACGCTGGTATTAAGTTGATTTGAATAAAAGAAGAAAAAATGAGAGAAACAGATTATTGGAAGTTTGAGAAAAATCCGATAAGAAATAAGAAAGTTTGGTATTGTTGAAGTTGTAATAAATCAAACACAAATTGGCAACTCCGTGACATTGCGTGCTCCTCTCACTTATGCTCAGTACAGAAAATCTCATAAATTGTCATCTTCTTAGTTTTGATAAAGGAATACATTTCTTTCCTACAGGCTTTGTGTAAGAAAAAAAAAAAAAAAAACATATGAGCAATGATTACATCTAAGGTGCATGTATGATTGAATATTTTCTGTAGAGAAAATGGAAGTTAATGATTTTTAGGGTACAGACTAAATGGAAGAGGAGCTCGCAAGATACGTCACGGAGTTGCAAATTGGTGTCTGATTGATTACAACTTCAAAAAGTTATAAATTTCTCATTTCTTTTCAGATTTTGCTCAAACCTTCACTGATCTCTTTATTTGTGTTTGCTTCTCCTAAAACCAAGCTGATATCAGGGTGGACTTCCCCATTAATATGTTTAGCTTGGATTATATTTCTGTACAGAAAAATTCTTGGCAAACGACCTTCAGGTCTTGACGATGTCCGTGAAGGCTTTCCATGCAGGCCTAGTATGGTCCATGAACAACAGAGATGCGTCTTTCTACATGTATATCACTGTGCTACGGATTTTATATGAGGTTGGTTATATTCAGTCAACTCAATGCATGTCATGTTCAGTATATTGTTTAAGTTTCAGTTCATTTTCATTTTCTATCATATCACATATATGGAACATAAACAATGTTCAGTGCATTATTACATTCCAATAAGAATACATGTTGAATACTTTAAACAGTGTACAACTGCACATGGTGTAGTAAAATATCGCGAAACCGTTATAATACAATCGTAATAGATTGACGTCAAAATAGTTAATCGATTACCAGGAGATCACTCTCCGCGCTCCACAGTGCAAGAGAATTTGCACGCAAACCATAATTATGTGAATGGAGAAGGCATGAACGATTCCAAGATGCATTCTCAGTCTTTAAATTCACAGGGACAGCTTCAAAAGCAAAGGGGCGGCTGCAAAATACGATACTTTTAAAGACCAAATTTATACTTGATCAATCTATCCTCTCCGATTTTTTTTTTTTTTTTTTTTTTTTTACCATGGCGTTTTGCTATAAATCAATCAAAATCATAATTCATGTTTGGCAAGCAGCTGATAGATGTAATGACAGTCGTCGTTTGTCCAATATCCACGTGTGTATGATGAACAACAAGGCTGGCATTGCTGTAGTACTAGTATTTCTTTGTTGTTGATGTTTTTTTTTTCTCTCTATTTTCATTCTTTCCTTATGAATTTATTTGTTTTTCTTCTCTCTGTCTTCTTTTTCTTACGTGTTTCTTTGTTTTTCTTCTCTCTGTGTTCTTTTTCTTACGTATTTCTTTGTTTTTCTTCTGTCTCTTTTCTTATGTAGTTCTTTGTTTCATTTTTTATTTTCTCATCTTGTTTTTTTATATTTCTTTATGTATTTATGTGTTTTTCTTCTCTCTGTCTTCCTTTATCCTTATGCATTTCTTTATTTTCCTTCTCTCTATCTTCTTTTAATTTATTTATGTATTTCTTTGTTTTTCTTCTCTCTGTCTTCCTTTTTGCCTTATGTATTTCTTTGTGTTTATCTCTTCTTTTTTCCTTTTGTATTCCCTTGTTTTTCTTCTCTCTGTCTTCCTTTTTTCCTTATGTATTTCTTTGTTTTTTCCTCTTCTTTGTTTCCTTTTGTATTCCTTTGTTTTTCTTCTCTCTGTCTTCCCTTTTTCCTTATGTATTTATTTGCTTTTCTTTTATCTCCTTTTTAATACCCTCATGTATTACTTTGTTTTTATTCTCTATATCTTCTTTTTATTTCTTTATGATTTTTTTTGTTTTCTTCTCTCTATCTTCCTTATGTATATCTGTTTTTTTTTCTCTCTCTCTCTCTTCCTTTGTTCCTTATGTATTTTTTTTCCTTTTCTCTACCATCCTTTTTTCCTTATGTATTTCTTTGTTTTTCCTCTTTCTGTCTTCCTTTTTCCCTTATGTATTACTTTGTTTTTATTCTCTATATCTTCTTTTTATTTCGTTATGTATTACTTTGTTTTTCTTATCTCTGACTTCCTTTTCTCTTTATGTATTTCTTTGTCTTCCATCTTCTTTTTTTCATTATGTATTTCTGTAGGTTTTTTTTTCTCTCTCTCTGTCTTCCTTTTTGTCCTGATGCATTTCTTTGTTTTTCTTTTCTCTGTCTTCCTTTGTTCCTGATGTATTTCTTTGTTTTTCTTCTGTCTTTTTTCCCCTTATGTATTACTTTGTTTTTCTTTTCTCTGTCTTCCTTTGTTCCTCATGTACTTCTTTGTTTTTCTTCTCTTCGTCTTCCTTTTTTTTCATTATGTATTACTTTGTTTTATTCTCTCTCTATCTTCTTTTTATTTATTTATGTATTACTTTGTTTTTCCTCTCTTTGTTTTCCTTCGTTCCTTATATATTTCTTTGTTTTTATTCTATCTTCTTTTTTTCCTCATGTATTACTATGTTTTTATTCTGTATATCTTCTTTTTTATTTTTTTAAAGTATTTTTTGGTTTTCCTCTCTTTGTCGTCCTTTTTTCCTTATGTACTTCTTTGTTTTTCTTCTCTCTGTCTTCCTTTTTAATATGCACAACCCTTGCTTCAAATACGGGCGAACGACTTATAAGAGACCAGGAAAATCACTGGACCGTACGACCTTGCTGTGCGAGGCTTACGTAACAATTAGCAAATTTAACGCTTAACCGTTTTTCGCGTCAATTTACTACACTGTTAAACAAGAGGGAAAATGCAAGTGGACGTACAGAAACAAAGATCAATTTTTCATCATTTCAAATTTGGGATAAGAAAAAACAAATTTGGCGTGAAGTATGAGGAAATCTAGTAAAAAGCTAGGCTTATATAGTAGATGCTCTTAAGAATAAAAAACAGTCTTCGAAATTATTCCGTATACATGTGTCAGAGATAATCTTAAGAGGAACATTTCAAAAAAGAATTACACGAATTAAAATAGAAGGAAGGGAATGAGTAAAGATGGGTTTTCAAGGAGTACGCGAACGATTCGCGAAGGATGCGAATGTCGAAAAAATGCCAAAGACCAACATTCGTATTTTAGGCTCGAAAGGTTCGCCAAACATGCGCGGGGGTTCGGAAGCGTCGTCGATTGTCGGGGGAGTCGTTTTCAGTTCGGGGGGAATTTTGTTTAAAAAAAAATCCAAACCGATTCCAACAGTTTCGAGAATGTCTCGCGCAAGTCTCGTGAAAGCAGCGAAGTTCAAGTTCAAGTTCAAGTTCAAGTTTATTTCCACATTTGATTAAAAAACACAAGTACAATTTATATGCATATATACAATAATAAAACATTAAAATGAAACATCTTCAATTGAAATCATAATGTGGGGGAAAAAACAAAGGCCATTGGCCTATCAAGGTTATTCCCAAAGATAATTAAATTTACATAAAATGTTTCTTAAATATACTAAAAATAAGATAGAAATACAAGATTACAATGACACAAAACATCAACATATAGAATTAAACCAGACAAATCCATTACAAAAAACAAACACAGAAAGGGCATTTATGTAAAATTAAACCTAGTTATAAAACACAATCATTGACAAGATATTTCTTAAGCTTTCTTTTGAACATCGACAGTGTTGAGCATATTTGAATTTCTTGAGGCAATTGGTTCCATAATTTTGGCCCGGCATAAATAATTGTTGTTCTTGAGAAATCATAAGTTAACATTGGTAGGTGGAAAAAATTAGATTGACGAGTTTCATAATTAGACACATTTCTATTATATATAAAACAATCGTCAAGAAACTTTGGAAGTATATTATCAGAATAAGAAAACATAAAGATACCGATCTGTTGCTTATGTATATCATAAATTGTTAATACGTTATGTTTTTTAAATACAGGAGCAGTGTGGGAGAAAGGGTGTAAGTTGAAAATGATTCGTATTGCACGTTTCTGGAGAATTAAAATTCGATTTAAATGAGTTTTAGCACAATCTCCCCATACTATATTACAGTAACTAGTTCTGTCCGATCATTTGTCGAACTATTCACGAACTGTTCACGTACTTCTTGAGAACAGGTGACTTCGGCAAAGAAGCAAACACGAGCCTTTCACGTCGAGGCCCTCTGTTAATTCGCCTACCGTTCGAGACGATTAATTTGCCAATGTCACAAAGTATTCCCGAACTATTCGCGAGTTACACACAAACCAAAACCGACGCTTTCACGAACGTTTTGCGAAGGTTTTGCTCACGCGACATTCTCATGGAGTTCGTGTGAAGTTCTTTTGAACGTTTGGCGCACGTTTCCCACGCGTTTGCCGCATCTCTGATTGGCCGAGGTGTCTGACTTTATTCTGCGACTAGACAGCGAAATATTCACGAAGAAACCGATCAACTCAAGACAGCTGTCAACGCAGGTTCGCATTTTAGTCGCGTGTTCTTCGTGTTTGCAGATTGGCCTTAGGTCGGAAACGCTACACACGACATTCGCCTTTCGCGTACCCTGTGGAAACCCACCTTAAGTCTTTAAGAAGGATTTTTTTTTAATTTGAGTTTAAATGTACACAGCGAGCCGGAATTTGTATGGGGGGAGGTCATTCCATAGTTTTGGTCCTAGCTGTAAATAAGTATAATTGTACAGTGCGTCCCAGAAAAAAGTTAACAGTTGGAAAAAGGTTCCCCAGATAAATATTTCAAAATATTTGTAGGCAGTTTTCAATACCTGTGGATAGCTTAGGGTCTCTTCTATAAATTTAATGACACCAAAATATCTGGCGATATTCTATAAAGCTCCAGTGAGCAGTCAGGGAGATACACGAATCTTAGCGAGTCCCGTAGTCCCGCGTTTTAGAGTACACTGAAGCGCAAGAGGTTGTTATGTACTGGAGCGAAGCGAACTGGTCACAGGGAACCGTTATAAATGTTCTTATTCCAGTCGCTACGAGAATAATTCACCAAAGCGAGCGAGAGAGAGGGAGGGAGAGAGAGAGAGAGAGAAAGAAAAAAACACTCACACACAGAGCTCCGCATCGAGCGGGATGGCGGAGGCCCGCACACAATAACATACATGCAGATACACACGCACACACACACACACACACGCACACACACGCACACGCATGTGTGTTATGGTGTACACACAGCCTTTGCATAATGGCACTACAGGGACAGTGTCTTTCGTTGCATTGCTGCACCAAACTAACAACTCCTTGAACGAATCTGTGACACGCAGATTCAAAAACTACATTTTCGAATCGCATTTTCATCCTTCATATACGAATTTTCCACATGGCTTGTGAATCCTGAGTTTTTGAGGGGATAAACTTTATTTTTCCATCTTTCATTGACTAAAATTTCAACATCAACATTCCATGGGCGTTTTTTTGTGGTGAATGTTTAAAGATATGTATGTCAAAGCGGTGTAGGATTGTCATTCACTTCGTAAATGTCGATCAACGGTCAGAAAGCGGTGAAAGGTCATGAATGATTCAATGAGGCCAATCGTCCGTTTTGTTGGGGACTGATCATTCCCGAAAACTCGGTACTCTCCCTGACTGGTGAGCAAAAGTGACTTTTGCGAAATGGTCAAAATGCATGGTTAACAAACATTTGTATTGGTTCTGAATGGTATAAGCAAAGTTGACAGTCTTGAAAAGGCTTAGAAATATGTCCTGACATATCCACTCAAAACTTTGCCACTGACTAAGAAAGCCAGCTTGAACTAAAAAAAAAAAGGGGTGGATATTTCAAAACACTCAATAAAGGGCATCTCGAAAGGATGAGGTGCAGCGCGTTAACGCACCCTTTCGAGAAAAGTGGGCGGGGGGGGGGGGGGGTCCCCTCGAAGGGGTGCGTTAACTAGTCTTCCACATCAGTCGTTTATAAAAAAATTAAAATAACGAAATATCACCTATTTTCTAACATTACTGTCTAACTGAACATGGAATTCAGTTTAATGTTTTTAAAAAGATATAATTTAAAAAAAAAAATCAAGTCTTCATAA
Source organism: Heliocidaris tuberculata (assembly GCA_025618425.1). NCBI lineage: Eukaryota > Metazoa > Echinodermata > Echinoidea > Camarodonta > Echinometridae > Heliocidaris > Heliocidaris tuberculata. The sequence goes on from CM046841.1 coordinate 40,713,891, forward strand.
TTAGCATTCATTATTTCCCAGTGATCATTTAAGGAGTTAGATGACTTGTTTCGTCACGTGATATTTAAGGAGTTAGACGACTTGGTTCGTCACGTGATATCCAAGGAGTTAGACGTAGTTCATCACGTGCTATATATCTCAAGACGAAAGTCTATTTGGCGCGCGCGCCAAACGTGAAATTTCGCCTACATCAGACATTCAGTTCGCCGAGGAAGTGATAGTACGTCTCATCGCCTGAAATCAAAAGGTGATTATTTGCTTTATATTCCACATCTGAAACTGGTACGAGAAAGACAATTATTGTCTACTTCTCGAAAAAGACATTTAGGCCCGAATTCACAAAAGAAGTTAACCATAAACCGTAGCCCTACCTGGGTGCGCACAATAGAACCTATCGCATATAGCCGATATCCGCCGATATCAGCTCCCGATACCGATATCGGGGACAATGATGTTGGCACATAGAGTTCCGGTTCCAGTCTATAGCTATAGCGAGCATACACTGATATTTCCTTGCTTTTTTCGTGCGTGATTGTTCTGCTGAAAACACGTTTTGCATCGTCGGCTCAACATCCCACATTGGGTGGCTTCACAGAAGAATCCCATTTAAATATCAACTGTATAAAAACACGATTATTTGCTAGATTAGGAACAAAAGGGAGTTTTTGCTAGGCTGACCACGTCTTCTAACACATTGTCAATGACGCTCCGGCCGGACCCGGAAGCTCAGTTGCCAGCAATCACATGCCCAAAAATTAGAGCGCCGCATGCGTTCGGATTCAGAGAGCTATATGCGATAGGGAGAATTGTTTTATCATTTCAAGCGCGCGATTGGGCAATGCGCGCTTATTTTAGTACACCTATGGAGCTATTCGTATAGGTCACGCACTTTTCATTTTGACTATTCGTAGAGGTCACGCACTTTTCAATTTGACTATTCGTAAAGGTCACGCACTTTCATTCCTCGCGTACCCAAACTATCGATAACGCATTGTGACTCTGTAATGGACTGAAGAGATCAGCGAAACACATAAGCACTATTCCGTCAAGGTCACGAACTTTTCTTCTCGGGTCGATTGATTGGGAGAACTACATTTTATCACGTGATTACCTTTTGACCAATCTAACAGCAAGATTCTTAGTATGTGGAATATAATATTATATAATTATCCTTGTGAAATTCACCCCTTACCAGCTAGCAGCTAGGCTGCAGTTCGAGTGTTTATTTTGTCAGTGGCCGGTGACTTCTTCTCAATGAAGCATAAGAATACAGAGAATAAAACCTGTCCTTTCATAAATTGTATATTATTGATCAAAATATAACTTTTTTGGACTGTTAACTTTTTTTTCTGGGACGCACTGTATTGTGTGCAAAAGCTGTTCGAGTTCGTGGAAGGTGTCAGGAATGACTTTGTCTCGTTGGAGAGGAATAATAATGATAATAATAAGTTGTGCTTTTAGAGCGCATAATACAGAAAGTCTCTATGCGCTTTACAATCAACAAAGTGAAATTAACACCAAAAAAATAAACTAGTAAATCTTTCTTACTGCTACGACATAATTAACAATATAATAAGTGATAAACATTAAAGTACATAGATATCTTATTCCGTAATGACAAACATTACTAATATAATATACATAATATGACTAACAATATTCAAAAGTAAAAGCAATTACAATTATGAAACTAAATTAATTCTTAAATAGGTACGTCTTGAGTGCTTTCTTGAAGGTTTGGGACGGTTTGAGCCTTTTGTATCTGCAAAGACCGAATGAAGTGAATAATTCATGATAGAAGATACAGGGTTAGGAAGTTCGCGCTTTGTGAGTTGAAACATGAATATTCCTAGGTTATACCGTGTGAGTTAAAAAAAAGTATACACATTAGAAAATTGCTATTTTATTAAAAACTCAGTTATTATACATATAAGTATCTTATCCGGCATCATTTGGTACCATTGTTGTGTGGTATGGGCTTACGCTTGTCTGCGAGAGTGTAAAAATCAACTTGTGCCAACGTACTCCTTATGATTGTGTTGTTTGAACAAAGCATTTTGAATAGGGGCATTAATTCGGTCTTTGCAGATACAAAAGGCTCAAACCGTCCCAAAAAAAATTAAACATGACACACATACAGTTATACACACACACACACACACACATTAAGTTTTTTTGTTTTTGTTTTTGTTTTTTTTGGTCACATGATGTACTCATCATAAGCAGACATATCATGCAAACACGAATGCATCACAAATGCACACACAAACAAGCACATGATCATGGTGTTCATATGGAGTAAAATAAACATAAATAAAGAAACAATATTCTGATTCAATTTGCTTTGTCAAACTCTTTTATTTTTTGACTTGCTGCTTCAAAGTGTTTAACGATCATGATACGATGATGATGATGTTAATTGTTCCTCAACATTCAAAAGTCCATCTTCAAAATAATATGCGAAAATGTTTGTCATCGTTGATCCTCTGTAGCTTTATTTCTGAGTTAAGAAGTTATTAAGGAGTTAACTGTCCTGCGTATGATGAGTACACCATGTGAGAGAAAAAAATGAATGTGTGTGTATGGCTTTTTTCCCCTTCATTTTCCTGCGTGTGTGTGTGCGTGTGTGTGTAACTGTATGGGTGTTTTAATATGTGTGTCATGTTTACTTTTGTTTTGGGCGGTTTGAGCGTTATTTGTATCTGCAAAGACCGAATTAATGCCCCTATTCAAAATGTTTTGTTCAAACATCACATAAGGAATACGTTGGCGCAAGTTATTTTTACACTCTCGCAAACAATGCCCCCTGCGGGGTAAGATACTTTTTTTTTTTTCAAAATATGTATAATAATTTTGTGTTCATAACTGAGTTTTAAACAAAATGGCAATTTTCTAGGTGTATACTTTTTTTTACTCAAATTGTATGTAAATGGAAAAGTGAGATTGTATTGGTTGATTGATAAGGGATTTAGCACTATTACCCCATGATGCAAGGATTTCATAGTTTAAATATTGTAGGATAAGCATAGAATATAAAGAGGGCAAGACATGAGTAGAAAATGAAGCTTTCACTTTGCCAATGAGCATGATGACTGATGTATTTCTCGATATTATTTTATTGATGTTATATATCTTATGTTTGTTTTGCAAGTTAATTTGTTGTCGATTTATATTCCTAAGAATTCGGATGTTTCAACTTGAACAAGAATCGTTTCGTTTAATAGGATCGGTCCTGGTAGATGTTCATTTGATTTGCTGAAAAAAAAAATACGTTCGTTTTGTTTATATTAAGAGACAGTTTGTTTGCTTTGATCTAGTTTAAAACAGGGTTTAATTCATAATTTACCGTATTCAGGAGGGTTTGGGGATAAGATTTGAGAGGAAATTGTTAGAGTCATCAGCAAAAGAAAAGAAAAGAAAGATTGTTAGAAAAATTTTGAAAATCATTGATGTAGAGTATAAATAACAGTGGACCAAGCTGCCAAGTAAAGATCCCTACAGCACTCGGCATGTAACAGTTTTCACTTGAGATTTCATGGCCATTTATATAAATATACTGCTTATGGTCTGTATAAAGATAATTCCTGAATCACTCCAAGCCCTTCCCACAAATTCCATGGTGAGAAAGTTTTGATATAAAGAAGAACATTGTGATCAATGGTATCGAAGACCTTGAAAACATTCAGGAAGATACCGACCGTGTGAGAAATATCATCAGTAGATGTAGCTACTTTATTAACAAACGTTAGTAATGCATAGGTAGTTGAATGGGATTTGGACAAAATGTTGTACTTATTTAGGAATTAAACAGTGCGATAATATACTTTTTTTCAAGAATCTTATAAAAATGAAGTGAAAAGTGATATGTTTTGTCCATCGTGAACAAACCTATATCTATGTTCAAACTTTGAAAGCACTGACCCTTTTTTATCGAAAAGGAGGATGGCAAGATGGGATGGGAAAATATGATACTAAACTACTTTTACCATGATTACATTGACGTTTATTAAAAATAATGGTGAAGTAAAATACAAAGAATAAAACATTGATGAATATATTTCTTGCTTTCTGCTGATGTATTTGGTTTTGTTTTTTTATTTTAATGAAAAAAGAAGGTGTGCTCTATAGTTTCTCCTCTTTTTTGTTTAACACATTTAAGATCAATGAAAGGATTGGATATCCAGTGTCTCGCCGCCTGTTCTGGCTCCAAGGCCTTAAAGATAATTTTGACCATCACTTTCTCCGGTATATCCAGAATTCCACGTCCGAGTCAAAGGTTAGTAAGAGTTTTCAATTTGAAGAAATGCATTTGCCCTCACGTAATTTATCATATGATTGATTAGTCGTTAAAATCAGTTAAGTAATCTTACAAAGAAATTCTCTGCTAACACTATAGTGTCAAAGACAGTAGTGGCAAATCATTTCTTAGAGCGTTAGTGCATTTTACTACTTGATCTTGAGTGACCAGTTGATCGAAAACTTGAATTTTGTTTGGTGTTTATATATATATATATATATATATATATATATATATATATATATATATATATATATATAAAAGAATTTTGACACCAATTAGTCATTATTTAAACAACAGACAATCATTGGTTAACCGTCCAAGGTATGATTTACAAGAGAATCTAGCTGTATCTATGTAACTTATGATGGAACCTTTCACTTAGTTGCGTTATACTGGGTTTTAATTTATGCATTTTTTATCACAAACACGCTTAGGTCTTCACCTGGCTTCAGGTGCCCTTTCTGCTCGATGTCAAAACAAAATGGAAGTTCTTGTCTCTTGAAGCTGTCCTCAACATGGTAAGCAATATTAAAAGACATAAGGAAAGAAGGCAAAGTTGTTAAAAAAAAAGGAAAGACAGAGAAAAACATAATTAAACAAAGAAAAGTAGATGAGAGAAGAAAAATAAAGTAAAGCATACGGACAAAAAGCAAAGATGATTAGAGAAGAAAAACAAAGAAAAACATACGGAAAGAAAAAAGGGAAGCTGAGAGAATGAAAAACAAAGAAGTACATGAGGAATGATAGAAAAAGCGTGCACCAATATTTCTTAGTGAGATATTGTGAGGATTCACCAAATTTGCCTCTCGAGCGAGTCTGACCCGCGAGACCATGTTGTCTGAAAACATGGTCAAACCAACCTGCGCCAATTCCACTGATTAGGAATCCACTGACTACCCAACTAAGGGAATGAAAGCACTGCTTTTCAGGTCGAGATGGGTACGGCTTGTCCCAGAGGTCACTCCAGAATCGGATTACTCCACTAGACTTGAGACATTATCCATTTGGGAGTCTAATCTTTCCACAAGAGGTTCTTCCTGGCAAATCTGTCATTTTGCAAGACCCACATCCCCCCCCCCCCCCCCCCCCCTCCTTAGACAAATTTCACCGTGCATTTCGAACCGCTGCATTTCGCGCCGGCTCACTTTCTGACATTTTCTTTCAAGATCAGACTCCGAATGGATAATGTCTCAATTAGTCCAGTGGAGTCTCTTTAAAAATTGTATATTAAATAGGGTTTTCGGATGATTCATGATACCTGTATAACAACAACCCAGACGGTGATTTTTTTTTATTTTAACTGATGTATTCTTAATTTCTTGTGTGAAGATTCAGAAGGAGGTCATTGGTTTTTAGCTGTTTTTTTTTTATTACTTAAAATATTTTGATGTAAGGGTAATTTTCAACCTTAATCCCCTATAATTTATAATTATTATTTATTTCAACTGAATAATGATTCAGATAACGGTCTGTAACAGCAAGCATAAAAAACAATAAAAAATGCTAAAGTTGAAAAAAAAAATACATAAGAAATCATTTTGAAAAATGGAATACAGAAGAAATAAAATTGCTTTCCAAATTTTTCTTATGTAATTATATTTTTAAGGCTTAGAAAGAACTTCTTGCATGTTTTAATCTCCAAGGCGAATATATACATGCATATAATTTGCATAAATTATAATATCAAATAAAAGAAATAAAGATTTACATTAAAATAATGATCGATTTGTGTTCCTTACGCAATTCTCGAAGTACATATCAAATAGTCCATATTCTCTCTTTCCTCTTAAAACAATAGGATTGTGTTTTTCTGACTCACACTTTAGATATAGGGTTACTCGCAAATGACCTCTTGTGAGTTTAACGAGTGTAACCGATCACACATAAAATGAACAATCTTTATTTGTTTTGCAACATTCTGGGAGCTGCGTTTATCAAATTGAATTAACAGGGTGGGGTTTTTTGCGTTGTGATACTATCATATATGCAGAATCGAGGCATTATCATGGCGGCAGACACAGAGAAGAGCATCAGACAACAAGCTCAGCCTATCGTACAGAAAAGTCTTCAATTCCACGTAGACAGAAGCGACATCTTTCAATCGGCAATAGAGAATGTTGAGAAGTTCTGGCATGACTCAGAATCGCCTGACCCCATCTGGCTCAAACCTCTCGCAGTAAACTTCGTAGGAGAGTCTGCAATAGATTTTGGTGGCCCAAGTAAGGTAAGGGACTAAAATTGTTGCAAAATGACACTGGACATAATGTGCATAATTGTTGAGAGCATCTCTAGCAAGGATATAATTATTCAATTCCAGTGGTGGGCAGACATGGTAGAAGGGTCACATGCCCGTGTTGGCACTTGTAAGAGGGGAGGGGGAATGTAAAATAAAGAAATGGAAAGTGGGGGGAGGAGGAAATATGCCCTAGAATCCAGTTTATATAATACACTTGATTTATGTACCATGTCCTGTATTTATGTACACTTTTGTTATAATATCCAAAGTTGAGGGCATGAAATCATGACATGAAAAAAAAAAAACAATCAAAAATCTTAATATGCCTTTTACACAGTGCGTCCCAGAAACAAAGTAAACTGTCAGAAAAAAGTCTTCCCCAATAAATGTTTCAAAATATTTGAAGCAAAATTTCATACCTGTTGATAGTTTTTGTCTCTTCTATTTGACACTTGAAGATCTGGCGATATTTTACGTTCGAGTGAGCAACGGCCACTTTTGTGAAAAGGTGCAAGATTAAGACTTGACAAGAATTGGTATTTATTCTGGCTGGTATCGGCATAGTAACTGTTGATAGTCATGAAAAGGCTTATGAATTTTCACATTTTGATCAATAACAGAAAATATGAAAGAACACTTTTCTTTCTCCGTATGTACTTTCGTTTCTCATCAACATTTATACTTCAGGAAGCAATTATATTAAGTTTGGAAAGTTTTTGATTCAAGCTGGCTTACTCAGTCAGCCATAAAATATTGATGGGATATGTTAGGACATATAGAATACAAAGCATATTATTTCATAAACTGTCTTTTAGTGATCAGAATATGACAATTTCTAAGCCTCTTCAAGACTCTCAAATTTTTCTGATACTAGCCATAATAACCAATACAAATTCTTGTCAACCATGGATTTTGCACCCTGTCACAACAATGGCTTTTGCTCACTCAACTCACTAAATATCTTTAATTGTTTTGGTTTCATTTAGTAGAAGAGACCCTAAGCTATCTATATGTATGAAAATTTCAAGAACAATATTTTGAAAAGTTCATTTGGAGAGATTTTTTTCCCAAGTGTTCATCTTTTCTAGGACGCACATAGCATGCATAGAGTGCATAAGAAAGTAGGATTCGGTCGGTTTACTCCATAGTTTCTTCAAGATGTTATAATTTCGTGCCCTCAGTATAGGATGATTATTATTACATTAAAAATTTCGAAAACAAAAAATAATGTTCCAATTACTTTGCTCCCTAGCACATGGGTTTAATCAGGATTTTGTTATTTTTAAGCTCAATATAGCATAAAGGGAATACATTAGCATTTCCATTTTAAGAAATAAATGGCTTACTAAATTCCTTGAATTATTTTTTGAAGGCGCTTGCTTATTTTCCTCACAGGATATAGAAAAAAGTGAACAGAATAGCGTTTTCCAATGTTAAATATTTGAAACAAACTATTAATCACTGGTCAAAGTACATCAAACATCAATGTCACGTAGTGCTATATAATATATGAATTAAGAGTGGAAATTCAATTCAATAATTTTGAACTGATATCTTTGTTTTGTTTTGTCTTGTTTGTACCTTTGTATGTTTGTTTGTTGGTTTGGTTGGGGTGGAGGCATTTTGGTGGATACGCCCCTTTGCAATTCCTTGTAGAAAATGTGATTATGAATTGTAAAATACACCATAAACCCACTTTGGAATATTTTGTTACGCAGTCTTGCATTAAGTTTCTTTTCATGCGTGTTATAATAATTATAAAGTTATCAAGATGTATTTTCTTGACAATGTACCAGAAATTCAACTGAATCGATTCCAAAGAATCCCAATTCTGCTGCACGGCTTGTTACGAGGTCCCGTTCAAGTGAATCTACCTCTCTTATATTAAAGAAAATTCATTGGTTACCTGTTCAAAATTCTTGTCTTAACCTTTATTTGCCTCACAGGATTGGCTCCGATTTATCTGGCCAAATCACTTATCCAGTACGTATACCAAGCGGAAACGTCAGATCTTTAACAAAATTCGCTCCTCACTTGTCCACAAATAAAAACAAATATATGGCTTACGCTCTTTTCAGGTTACATCAGCAGAATATTGGAATAAATTACCAGAAAATATTTTCTTTAATGTGATACTGTTGACAACTTTAAAAACATTTATTTTCAGAAAAAAATATCCAATGATGAACATTAACTAGATGAAGTAGTTGAGCGTGTCTCACTCTCCTTAAGCTTTTCTGTCCATTTTTCTCTCTCCCTCACTATTACAACGTATAGGGACATATGCGCTATATAAATATATATTATTATTTGTTTTTACTGCGATGATTCTATCAGCACCCAGCATGTCCGGCATTGTGCACCACATGTTCATTCGCGGTCAAAGAACCTGCAGCTGATTATGATTTTATAAAAAAATTTGATGTATAAAGACTTTTCCTTGCTTGTTATTTCATCCCCTTTCACCTTCTCAGTTGGCGCAAGTGGGTTTTTACCAAGTTACATACTAAGCTCTGTGCAGCCAACCGTGAAATATTATGCAAAAATGTAGTATCTAAAGAAGCAGGAAAACTACTCCACAATTATAATCGAGCATGGCCTGTTCACAATCCGCTCTTAAAACATTAACTAATTATAAAAGTGTCAAGTGTTTATCTGACTCATACTATTTTCATTAAAAAACTAATTTTTCTGTATCGATTGTGTTTATTCAGGACTTCTTTCGCCACTTCTTCTCCGCCGTGCTGAATACGAATAGGCCTACTTCAATCTTCAAAACGATCGATGATCAGAGTGTCTCCTCAGACGTGTGGTTTAACCCGGTAACGGAGTTTTTTATCTCGCTTATTTTAGCATTGCATTACACTTTTTTTTTAATTCCACCCCAATACAATAGCATTTAATTTAGCATCACTCATTGCATAACAATGAATTCTGGTATTCAAATTGAACTCTTAAATACACTTGCTGACGCCTTTGAATTGTTATGAAGCACAGCATCTATACATTTTGTACGAAACTATAGCTATTGAATTCGGTTCAATATGGGAACTTAAATGTGTAAACAGTGCATACTTTCACCTCTTCGGTGCGTATAAAGAAGTACACGCTTTGAAAATACCCTCTAAAATGTTTTTTGCATAATATGGATATGATTTTTTTTTTCTTATAATAAAATGAATGTAAATAATATTATTAAAGAACTTGGACTTGTGTAATTTACTGCCATATGTCTTATGTCTTATGTTAAATTGTTTTCTGATAACCATGTTAAATTTTCCTTGTAATTTACATGTAGTTTAATTTCCCTGGTTATGTAAGTAATGTTAATTTCTTTAGTAATGTAAGTAATTTTAAGTTCGTTAGTAATGTTGATTGTTATCATTATCATTATCATTATTACTATTATTATTATTATTATTATTATTATTATCATTATTATTATTATTATTATTATTATTATTATTATTATCATTATTATTGTTGTTGTTGTTGTTACTATTATTATTATCATCATTATTATTCATTATAAGTGAAGGTTCATTCAATTGGATGACACTATGAGTATTGACAATATTTTACGCTCGAGTGAGTACTGGCTCCTTTTGGGAAACTCAAAAAAAATCGTTTTCGCAGAAATACCTCGGTCTTGATTTTTTTATCAAAGTATCAAAGTGCATATGAGACATTAACTGCATATGCCATGTTAGCTCTCAGTAACTGATTTGTACAATATTTCATTCCTTAACCCCATACCTAGCCGTTCACACCACAGTGGTGTATCTAGAAACTGATAAAGGGGAGGGGCGGGATCCTCCTAAGACAGGGGTTAAACGTTTTTGGACAGCTCCGTTCTTGTACAAGTATAGCATATTGTACTGATTTTTTTTCCCTTGGCCTGCATGGAGGAGCTACCCCAGCTTCACCCAATGCTGGATACACCATTGCCCCAACGACCATCACCGCAACCACCACAACCACCACTACCACCACTAGCCTCACCACTGCAGGCACTTTTCTGCACCAATTATCTGAATTAATAGGCCTACCCTTTGTGCCTAAAAAAGTGTTTGAAAGATTTAATTCAGTAACAGAAGGGGATCCCTAACATTTCCAGACAAATATTGCATTGTGTGAAGGAAGGCATAATCTGAAATGTTATGTGTGGGGCATATTTGCGCATACCAACTTTTTTGAGAGTTTCCCAAAAATAGCCAGACGTACTCACTCAAGCGTAAAATATTGTCAATAATCATAGTTTCATCAGATTAAACATACCCCCACCCATAACTTTATAAGCAAACACCATATCCACATGCGTGAAATTATCATTTGGAGGAGATTTTCAAAGTGTGTACTTCATTGTCACGATTGTGTTATTACAGGAGTATCTTGATTATTGTACCTTGGAGAAGATCGGTCTTCTCTTCGCTCTGTTGATCTTCAATGGAGCCTTTACCACAGTGCCTTTTCCTGAGCTGCTCTACGAGAAGCTTTTGTCAAACAGGTATAAAGCCTTGGCCAAGAGGACGAACATGAGGGATAGGAAATAAAATAGGCTGTAAAATGTGAAGTAACTTCTTTTTTTTTCTCTCTTCTTATTTTTTTTTTGGGGGCGGGGGTCTTTTGAAGTCTAAATGCATTTCCGGAAGGTCGATGAAACGCATGTAAAAAGCGTCAAAAAGAAATATATAATTCCTTTAATAGAAAGGTTTTTTTCATCAGTAACGGGGTTCCGTGTAATGGAGACCATTATGTTGAAAGGGTATCGCACTTCGTTAATAAAATTATTAGCAACAAAAAGAAAAAGAAAACATATCGCAGAAAAACAACAAAAATGTAACTAATATAGTGTTGAATGTCGTCCTTATTTTGTAACCCATTTTCAATGTAAATTCAAAACAGAGACCCTGTTCCTACCGATCTAGAGAACATAGACAAAGGGTTTGTCACGCAGCTCTACAATCTTCGTGAGATGGCTGCAGAGGACTTGGAAGCACTAGAGCTAGACTTCGAAGGACTGGAGACAGGAGATGAGAATGTCCTTGTGACAAAGGAGAATTTGTAAGTTCTAGATTGAGAGGTATCCATGCTTTTTTACCATTGACTACTTGTTGTCCGTTTCTGTTGGCGGTTGTTTTCTATCACTTTTAATAGCAAAAAGGTATATGTTTTTTTAAAAATCGAAGCAAGATTTTAAACAGACAAAAAAATAAAGAAGTATGGGTCTAGACAATCGTGAATGGCTCAAAGAAGGAGTACATATTAAAGGGTACTTTGTATACTCAGTTCATGTCAACATTCCTTAATTGTACGAATTCAGTATGCGTCTAACATTATTTGAACGGTCCATTTATCATCAAAATGTGCTAAGTTATTTGGATAAATTTAACTATTGCCTAATTATATATTTTGAATGTGGATTTTTATATAGAGAAATGTACATTGAGAAGACGATGAACAACCGACTAGCCATTCCGCAGTTAAGGGCCTTTGCCAAGGGATTCAACAGACTAGCTTCCATGACACCTCTCATGAGGGAGATCTTCAAAGCAGAAGATCTCAGAGATGTCATCCTGGGTGAAGAGTTGGACTGGAAAGCGTTCAGACAGGTGAAGATTTTATGTTTTTATATGATAATTTTGGATTATATAATTCCTGGTTTGCTTAGTTGCCGCCTCTATTTCAAGCGGTCAAATTTGTTGCTGATATGAGATCAATCTAGTAAAAAGGTATTTTATATGTTGCAAACTGTGAACAATACCCTCACAAGATATTTATGGAGTGTTAAATATGCTGAACAGCAGACTCTCGAGGATAGCTGTGGTGGACCAGTCAAGTGGTTCGTCTATAACCATTCGGTCTAATAGCCATTTGGTCTAATAATTTTTAGAGGGGCCAATTGGTCCAATTTTCAAACCATATGGTCCATTATCAATTGGTCCAGTTACCGTTTGGTTTAATAATCAACTGGTCTAAACCCAATTAGTCCAATACCCCTTTGGTCCATTAATCATTTGGTCCATATTTCAGTTTGTCTAACTTCACTTGGTCTAATGTCACGGGGCCAAAGCTAGTCATCTACTAATATAGGAAGTCCATGATGTGCTCCATTGTTTCGAATTTTAGATCCAGATTTTGTACGACAATCAGTTTAATTTTCTGCAGTTAATTTGCATCTTGAGCTAGCGTCTAGATCAATTTACATTCAATGGACAATGCCTTTCGTACCGCTGATGTCAGAATATTTTTAAGGTAATAATGATATTTATTCTTAATGTTAAAGCTTATATTATTATCATTTTTAAAGATGTAATAATATCAATGTAGCCTTTGTATAATTCCAATCACTCAAAAGTAGGCCTATTATTACTTTTATTATTTGGTTATTGCTATTATCATTATTTAATAAGCCTATGGTTTTCAGCGTAACAAAAAATAGGCATGCAGTAATCTGTATTAAGAACATATTTGTTGCTGTATTAGACCAAATGGCTATTGGGCCAAAATAAGTAATAGATCAAACGGTCATTAGATGAACTGAGACTTGGAATAAATTGTTACTAGACCAACTGGTCATTAGAAGAAATGATCATTAGACCAAATGGTTGATGGACGAAATAATGATTACACGAAATGGTAATTTGACGAATTGATAATTAGACAATGTGGATATTATACCAACTGGGATTAGCCGAAATAGGTATAGGACAAAATTGATATTGGACGATCTGATAATTGGACCAAGTGGTATATGGACAAAATAGGTTTAGACTAAATGGTTATTAGACCCTCTGGTTTTTAGACGAAATGGATATAAACTAACTGGTCATTGGACGAAATGATTATTGGACGAAATGGTCATTGGACGAAATGATATTAGACCAAATGATGTTAGACCAGCTGACAACTGGACCAAATGGCAACTTACCGTTGTTAGTGGCAAAGCGTGGTCAAGTCATTAAGAGAGGAAATGACTCGGGCACGGGTCTAATATAGGAGGGGGTGTAGGAGGATTGAGAGGGAGGTCGTATCGCTTTCTCCACATGACCCCCTCCCCCCCCCCTCTCTCTCTCTCTCTCTCTCTCTCTTTCTCTCTCTCTCTCTCCCAATATCTTTCTTCATAATTATTATCCTCTTCTTCTTCTTCTTCTTCTTTTCTTCGTTTTCTTTCTTTCTTTTTTTTAAAATCTCTCCCTCTCTTTAATTATCTGACAGAGTGCCAGGTACCAGCTTCCTTACTGTGAGGAACATCCAGTCATCAAGATGTTCTGGAAGGTGTTTCAGGAACTGGAGGAAGGAGAAAAGAGACAACTCCTGAGTAAGAACTGATGAAAACAGCTATCTAGCTGAAAAGTCGCAAATCTACGAAATCCTAAAACAAAGGAATATTTTGGCCACAGTATGTGCTCTATGAGAATAATTATTTATTTTCCATAAACTAGAAGTATAATGATTTTAAATGATGCCTCAATGGCATCCATCCCTACAACAGCAACATGTATTTTCCATAAAATAGAAGTATAATGCTTTTAAATGATACCTCAATGGCATTCATCCCTACAACAGCAACATGTTGAAAATGACATGTAAAAACTCAGTTGTGAAGGATATGTGTAAAACCGTGAAGACATTAGTATCACATGCGAAAATGAATAAAGGGAACTACCAGCTTTAAGAGATATGGTACGTGAAATTCCCTTGTGTGATAATAATAATAATAATAATAATAATAATAATAATAATAAAAATAAAAATAATAATAAAAAAAATAATAATAATAATGATAATGATAATAATAATAATAATGATAATAATAATAATAATAATAATAATAATAAAAATAGTAATAAGAATAACAATAACAATACCTGCATTTATATGGCGCCTTTCCAGATAGTAATTGATTAAAGCGCTTTACAGTGTATTATTACCCCGGTCATTGGATCCAGATACGATTCTGCACTTATAGTGCACATTCACCACTCCACTATAGGGAGTATTCCAGTCTGGGGCCATTTCACAGACGCACATATACTATTCTAGTCACAATGACATTCGCATACTACCGGGTACCCATGCATTCAATCAAAAATTCATAAAACACGGGTCAATACCAATTTTCAGTGGTGGCAGGGGCATACGCCCCAAAACTTCCAAAATCATTAAATATTCCTCAAAAAATGGAAACAGTTCCCTTCGTGTGATCGAAAAGATGCCCCTCCTGAGGTGGGAAATTGCCATACTACCGATATTTTGTTTTGCCTTATGTACTTTGTGCCCTTTCTACCTTGTATTTCTATTTGATGACAATGGAAAGTGACACTTACTTTATTTTTATGAAAAATATCATCTTTCTGTCCGCTTTGTTCTTAATAGAAACTTCAATACAGGAAAAAATGCAAAAAATTCCTTTAATTTCGATTGCAGTTATCATTTCAATACAAAACATGCCCTTTCTTTTACATTAAACATCCTTTATTTTTTTATATTTTTCTTTTTTTGAGCGCATTATCCTTGCCCTAATTATTGAACTAAACAGAATAATGAAAACGTTCTTCTCATAGGGTATTAAAATTCATGTTACATTGGTTTCATGTTCGTATGGTGACCCTAACTTTTTCATGGTTTTACCCAAATCCGGCATATCTGAGTTTTTACATGTCATGTCCAACATGCTGCTTCTCGGTAAAGCATGTAAGGATGGATGCCATCAAGGTATTTAAAAGCATAATGCTAATAGTTAATGGGAGATAGATAATTATTGTCATAGAGCACATAGTGTGTTCTCAATAACCCTTTGTTTTAGGGTTTCGTTTTTTGCCGGGACGCACTGTAGGCCTAAAGGGAAAATTTAAAAGTTAAACACACAGTCATGTATCCTACATGAAAAAAATACATTGAAGGACTCGTCATGCTCGTGGGCTGTCTTTCCTGTGGCTGAAATTTGATAAGTGGCAGTTCAGTACTATGTTTATAAAGATTCTGGTAAAGGTAAAAAAAAATATTTTGTTAAGGTTTCTGAGATTGGAAGAATATCATAAAATAAATGTCGGGCCTGAAAATAACTACTGTTCAAAATGCCCTCATATTTGAATTAAGAAGAAACATGCCCCGTGTGTTTGTAGTCCCTTATACCCATTTCTGTGTGCAGTGCCAGTGACTTTTATCAAGATTTAGTCGATAGCTTCTTATTTTGGCACTTTCGAAACCTCACAGAAAACATCAATTCTTCAGTGTACTACATAATCGGTTACATGTCGTTTTTCCGAAGGTTTATAATTCAGAAGGTTCGTTTTTAAGAAGGTTCGTTATACTCCGACGGTTCGTAATTCCAAAAAAGAAATGGGATTCATAATTCCGAAAATGCAAAAGGGTTCATATTTCCGAAAATTCGTGATTCCGAAATGTTATGTAGGGCTCTGTTGCTTATCGGAATAACGAACCTTTGGAATTATGACCCCTTTTTTTTATTTTCGGAATTACGAACCCTATTTCAATTTTGAAATTAAAAACCTTTGGAATAATGACCCTTCGAAGTAATACATCAAATAATTTCGGAATTATGAACCCTATTTCATTTTCTGAATTATGAACTCCCTGCTATGGGAAATTTGTGTTACGGAATTACGAACCTTCGGATTTATGAACCTGCGGAAAAACGAGTAGCCTCCACATAAGCAACCATGATTTCCCACTTGTTGTGCAGACAGTGTAATTGCTAAAGTTTGAAAAACGGCTTTATTATTAAACTTCGTCGTCAAGCTCTTCAAGCGTTCTCCATGTCATTTGCAAATTATGTACAAATTTTATTGCAATGTGTCTAACTATTTTTGAATAGCGGTGTGTTCTTGAATGATGTGGTATATAAAAGATGAAAAGGTGGATACGTCATAATGCATTTGTTTTTCTTGTTAATGTTTGATTTTTTGCAGAATTCCTGACAGGGGCTGACCATGTTCCAGTAGGTGGCTTTGTTCCTTTCCCTGTGAGAAGGTTGAACAACAGGGCCGAAAAATACCGTCATCCTATCGAGCCCGACAAGTATCATGAACCAGCTGACCTCATGCCAGAGGTCATGACTTGTAGAGGCTATCTCTCCATGGATCTACCTGAGTATCAGACAGAAGAGGACCTACGGTTTCGTCTCAAGTTGGCCATCTACACTGAAGGATTCCACAGAGAGGCTCCGCCATGTCCACATTCGCAGTGTATCGACTTAGTAGTTACGCGACGTATAATGCAAGTCGGCATACGGCTTATTTGTGGTGGGCAGGGGCCGGGGGGTCTTCTGGCACGTGAATTTGTGGTGTAAAAGCCTTTTGATTCAAAGTAAAATTTAAAAAATATTAAAAAGATAACCTTCGGCAAAATTCGTTCAGCTGCCATGAACATCCCCCACCCCCGCCAAAGGCTATCGGCCTGTACTGCAGCACTCTTACCCCCCCCCCCCCCCTTTAATTGAGATACGCGTAACAATCTAATTTTCTATGAAGACTCGATCGGTGCATCTATTTTCCGCTAAAATCCAGCCGAAAAATGCGTCAAGACATTTGAATGAAAATCCTAAAATGCCATCGTTTTAATGTGATCATTTTCTTATCGTTTATAAATTTGTACAGGACATTTTTTTTCCTTACGTTTTTTTGTTTTGTTTTGTTTTGTTTGTTTTTTTCATTTTGTTTTTGTCTTGATCACATGCATTTTTTTTTTTCTTCAGGCAGTGCAAAGGTGTAATTATTTGATAAGTTCTCTAAGATCAGACATTTCATGGTTCCCAAAGAAAGTGCACCTTTCGCCCAGAGTAAAGAGCATTCGATTCATATCAAATGCTAAATTTCATTGGTATTGGGGATTGTCACTCGCTTTTAGCGGCACAGGACATGAATGCAATACTTGAAGGAGCCATTTAATGCCCATCGTATTTTTGCCTGTATCTTTCAGTAGAAATATGACACATCTCTTCGACTTTTGTGCCATTGGAGATTGTTGAATCACTTGACAATTTCAGGTCACATGACAATAATTATTTCCCCATAGGGTCAAGTGTGGAAAATGAAAAGTTAAAAAAATGCACGTTAACAATGAGACCTCTAACACTTTCATCATCATAAAATCACACATTTCTTTTATTTCCTTCCTTAAAGTATTCAGGTAAAATACTTTTGCTGAATGTTCTTTTATATTGCCTGAAATGAGACTACCAAGGAACGTGATCATTTATCTCTCTGCTTCCGCCTGTGTACGAATTTTGAGAGAACAAATATTAATACGTTTTATACATTGAGAGTCAACAAGACACCGGGATTATATGACAGTCTGCTTTTACATGTACCATTCAAAATATATGGAAAATAATACCCAAAGTTGTATCATAAATCTTTGAAATAAAAATGAAATGAATAACTTCAAATTATATTTGTCGATACTGCATATATATAAGCAAGGTATGCATGGTGGCAAATGAATTTTATACAGCATGTTTAATATGGAATTTAACTTCGATTAGTGCACCCCCCCCCCCGACGATTGATAGACCCCTCTGCCGATTATGACTTGTACATCATGTAAATGTATTTATCATAAAGTAAGTGGCCTTTCATAATTTACTTGATTTATATCATTACACGCTATTATATGTGTTTATAACTGTATTATACAAACGCATAATTTCTGTCTCATTTTGATGTAATTGAATATTGCACACATATTCACTTTGCTTCTTAAAATAATGCATTTAACTTAACTTGATATTTTACCTTATATAGCATATCAAGCAATTTTACCACATAATATTCCAGCTAAGATTTTATTTAATTATTTTGTTTTAGAAGTAGGTTTGAAAAATCAACTCTTTTATTCAATGCCTTTGCAACCTGACGCTAACTTCTTTATCATTATCATTTATTACAATATGAATATAGTTTCATGTATGTACCTTTATAATAATTTTGATTATTTAATGATTTCTATCGTATTATAATTATTCCTATTTCTGATGCACATTTACTGCATTGTGTATTTTATATTAATAAACCGAAATTGAATTGAATTAAATTGAATTGAATGTGTTATCATCATGTCTACGATGCATCATATCAATATATTATGATACATGTAGCGGGGTATTCATTCGCTTCTTGTTCAAAAGGGGAACAAGCCAACTATCATGACTATAAGGTATTTGCAATCTGTGATTTTATTTTAAGAACCTGCTAAGAAAGCGAGTATATGATTGTTCTAACAGGCAACCAGATCACCTATGATTTTAAGTCATATTTGATGGAGTTGGTAGTTTAGGATCAATCTCTTACCAAAGGTGTAAGTGCATCATATTTGATTTGAACCCTGAACCTTCACGTTACGAAGCCACTCCTTTATCACTGATTTATTTTCAATGTATTTGTAGTTTTGGACTGGCATACGTTTTATCTCTACCATGATCATTTAGCTGAAGCGACTTGTGTGATTTGTTTTAAACCAGTGAAGTTTAATCGGGTGAGATTAACGGACATTTTTTTACTATTATCCAAATTGAAATATTGAATAAGAATTAGATTTATGAAATGTCCGACTCACATTTTGCTTATTTACATGACAGGTAATTGTTTTTTGTCCGTTGAAGAAAACACATCCTTCCCCCCCCCCCCCCCGAAAAAACACACTTTTTCATGCATAATAAGGATCACGTGATGATTTTGTGAATTCGTTTTTAATAATATCTCTACCTGTAGCAGAGTTATTTTATTGTATTTATATCGTGTAAAATTAGACTGATTTATCAATGATATATTGTATTACATATATATGATTATAATGCATATTTGTGTCATAAGTGATTATTCAGTCATTATTGTCGACAATATTGGCACCACATGTGGTAAAAAGGGGTCTGATTACTAGTTTGATGATTTGCATGTGAAACCCTTAGAAATGTATTCGACTGCAGCACTATAATATTATATCTAGTCTTGTATATTTGGCTTATAAGTGTCAACGTGATCATAATCTGATCACATTATTCAACAAACATGGATTTAATTTGTTGGTTTGTTTTTGTTTTGTTTTTATTATGTAGGTGAACTATTCGCATATTTTAGTTTTCTATTTTTGAAACTGTTGACGATATATTTGAAAGTTTGATTTATAAAAAAAAAATCGATATACGATATTCTGGCTTTTGTCATACCCCTCTGATTTTTTTTTTCTTCTTTCTTTTAATGAATGCCGTTTGATTTCTTATAGATGAATGCCGTAATAATGATATAATATTGACTGGCCTTGAGGGGGATATCAGAATATATTGCCCGCAACAAAACCATATTGCCCCGAGTCGAAGAAGAGGGCAAAATGGTTCTTTTAAGGGCATTATTTTCGATATTCCCCGAAAGTAAAGCCAGCCAAAGCAGTAAATATTATATAATTATATGATTGTAATGCATAATGTGTCGCAAGTGATTATTCAATCGATATTGTCGTCAAGATGAGCACGTAACATGTGATAAAGGGTCCGATTACTAGTTTGATGATTTGCATGGGAAACAACTAGAAATATATTCGACTGCAGTACTATATAATATTATATCTCGTCTTGTATATTTGGCTTATAAGCATGATAAGTGTGAATGTCGTCATAATCTGATCACATTACACAACACATGGATTTAGTGTTTTGGTTTGTTTGTCTTTTTTTATGTAGAAGAACTATTCGTAAATTTTAGTTTTCTATTTCCGAAACTTTTGATAATATATGAAAGATGGATTTTTTTTTTTTTAATCGATATACCGTATTCTGTCTGTGTTTATACCCCCTCTGATTTCTTATAAATGAATGCCGGAATGAAATAAAATTCTGAAGCATAAGAATAATTAGAGCACAGCTGGAATATTTCGATAGGCTGTGTGAGTGTGCACTAAGTTTGGTCCAAACTTCTCAGCCATTTCTCACCATATTTCGAATATAGGGCCATTTGAAGAGCAATCCTTCTAAGATGACGATTAGATTGAAAGAGCGAGCATTTTTGTAGAACGACTGACTTGGATTTGTTTATACAGGGGCCGCGGAGCGTTTTTGAAAGTGTGGGGGGGGGGGGGCTGATCTAATTTCACTCATTAATGACAATTTTCGACCCTTTTTTCCGAGATTTTTTTTTTTAACGTGTCTACTCAAATAGTGGGGGGGGGGCTGCATCTCCCCCCCCCCCCGGCTCCGCGGCTCATGTTATATACCACATAACCACCACAGCAACATTTCCTCATAAGCCAGTCACACCAACGTGACAGACACCAGACTGACAAGCGAACGAACAAAGATTTATATTACCTTCAAATGATCAAGAATGGGTCAGTTTGTAGTCAGCGTGGAGCCGGTTTGACTGTTTTACTCATACATGAGGTACATGTTCTGTTCATGGTTGTTGTTATTGTTCGTCCAGGGTGCTTGTTTTATGCTGATTAAAGCACAAAATCACTATTATCATCAATATCATGTTCACTCATTCGTTCCTGCATCGAAGAGGTGGAATTTCTTTAATAAAACGTTTGATGTCATTAATCTATTCACAATAGTGTTTGCGGTGTCCTGCCACTAGTCTGGTTCACTATGTAAGAAAATGGGCTTTCGTTCAAAATTTTTGGAGATTAGCAAAACTATACATTTTTATAATCGTTAGAACATGGGAAATTAAAAAACTGATGTTGGCATTTGCACAAATCACCGGCATAGCGGCCATTCTGGATTTTCGAAATGACCGCTTTGTGTAACTCGTATTGAACAAATTAGAATATATTTTTTTAACAGAGCCTCATCTTATCATGTATTTATCATCATATTAAAGGGTATTAAATTTTCTACAACATAATACCACATTTAATGGGTTTGGTGATGATTTGCGATACAATTCTTGGCCAAGAATGTGATTGTTTACATAATTTTTTACAAATATGAATTTCTTCAAAATACGTATTTCTCATTATTTCAAAAGTTATTTTCACTAATTATCAAACTTTTCAGAAAACTGTCCATATGTACGGTTAATATCATATAAAGATTACAAGTCAATTGCTTATCAAACAAAACAGTTATAGCGCTCTAAAGTTGACACTTTGATATTAGCTAAAGTAGAGAATCGATAACAAAAGTGGTTACTAAGTGCTGCCTTCTCCCTGGCAATGGTAACATCGGGAGATGTGAAATGGATTATTTCGGTAGTACATGCTATTGTCATGCAGATGAATATTTTAATAGGAAGTGTGATGTCAGATGATTCAGTACGATCATATTTTAGTAATATACAATTGTTTATTAGTTCCCGTTGCTATGATACAAATGTGCCTAATAACCGATGATATGTGTTGAGAAATAAAAAGGCTAACTGTCCAATAATATATATGAGGAAATCTGGTTTTAAGTGATAATCACGATTCATACTCCAACACACGTATATACTAGATTATAGGATACAGAACTTGCACCCCTACATGTCCATGCCTTCCCCTCCCCTTTTCTGTCTTTAAAACGAGACAAACTGGTACAAAGTAATATTCACATTAGGTACTTTGGATAATGGTTAAAAAATCAATGAGCCTTGACAAATCATTAAAATCTCATGGTTACTGGAAAAATATCTGCCAATGCCTTACCCTTCTTTTCCCCCCCCCCCCCACCCCCCTTCCCCTCTAAAATTTTACTTAAAACAATACCTACAAGTATTATTGGTACAAGGAAGCAATTGAGGCCATCAGTGAAATAACATGGGACCTGTATTCACATGATAGACAAGATTTACACTCTAAAACATGTAGATACTTGGTGGTGGGGTTCAAAATTTGCGCCCTCACCCCCTCCCCCCTCCCCCCCCCCCCCCCCTCCTCAGTTGTACAGGCAGGACATATTGATACCAAACAGTTTTTACCATCAATCCAAGTATGGTTGACCGCCAAAATTGGGTCCCCTGTAACATTTCCAAGCACTTTCAATACTAAAACGAGCATAGTTTTACGAGGTGGGGAGGGTGGGGGCTAGGGGCTGAAAGTAAAGTTTACATTCGATTGATCTTGATAAGTACGGCTCAACACTCCTAGTGGAGTAAAACGAGTCGGGTGGGTGTGCGCAAAAATAATGAAATACTAATTATTGATAATGCTGTTGTACTTTAACTTTGAACAATTTGGGATTTTGAGTGTTAACTATTGTTTCCGGTAACAAATTCCAATCAGTAAGTGTTCTAGGAAGAAAAGAATATTTAAAAGAATCTTTATTAGTGCTAATTTCGATGTATGATTTATTGTGAGATCTTCTAGTTAATCGAGTGACAGGTTGCAGCAGGTCCCGGACTGGGATTGAGGGATAGCCCTCATGGGCTTTGAAGAAAGTGGTGAGTCTTGCTATCTTTCTTCTTTCTGCGAGTGTACTCCAACCAAGTTCTTTCATCATTGAAGTGACACTACTCTGCCTGCCATAGTCATTTTTCGCAAATCTGGCAGCCCTTCTCTGAACTGCCTCCACTTGTGATATGAGATCGTTGGTGTGGGGATCCCAAACTGGTGAACAATATTCCAATGAAGGTCTAACTAGAGAACAAAATGCCAGAGATTTGATATCCTCTGTACACTTGTTTAGGTTACGTTTAATAAAGCCTAAGGTTCTATTACTTTTAGCAGTTACACGGTCAACATGTTTATTCCATTTTAAGTTTTTACATAGTTCTACTCCTAGGTAAGTGTGTGAGTCAGTTTCAGTAATTTTAGTATTGTTTAGTGTATATGAGTGTGATTTAGGTTTACGTGCATTTGTTACTTTTAAGACAAAACATTTATCCAAGTTGAATTTCATTTGCCATGTTTTTTCCCACAAGCACAGTTGGTTAAGATCATTCTGAAGGATTTCAGCATCCTTACCTGTGGTAATTGTTCTATATATTACACAGTCATCTGCGAATAGTCTAATTGTAGACTTTATGTTGTCAGGTAGATCGTTGATGTACGTTAAAAAGAGCAACGGACCGAGAACTGTACCTTGCGGCACTCCGGATTTAACTTCAGTCCAGTCCGAGTGGTCACCACCTATGACAACTCTTTGTTTCCTATACATCAGAAAATCCTTAATCCAATTCATTATCGGGCCTCCAATGCCGTAATGATCAAGTTTCAACATAAGCCTCTGATGAGGTACTACGTCGAAGGCTTTATGAAAGTCCATTATAATAACATCAGACTGTGAGCGTTTATCCAGTGTTTTAGCAAGATCATAAGTGGTAAGTATTAACTGGGATTCACACGAGTGATTACGCCGAAATCCATGCTGTTTATCTGATAATATGTCATGGTATTCAAGATGAGACATAATGTTAGTACGGATGACATGTTCCATAACCTTGCAACAAACGGATGTAAGTGAAACTGGTCTATAGTTGCCAGGATTTGTACGTTCACCTTTTTTGAAAATTGGGGAGACGTTTTGCACGTTTCCAATCTTCTGGTAAAGTACCCGTTTCCAGTGATTTTCTGAAAATTGTTGTTAAGGCGGGTGCAATTTCAAGTGCACATGTCTTAAGGATTCGAGCTGGAATGTCTTCAGGACCGGTTGCCTTATTTGGGTTAAGACTTGTCAGAAGTTTAACAACACCATTTACAGTAATATCTATGTTAGGTATAGATGGATAGCCTGTGCCTAAATTGGGTAGGATATTTACATCTTCTGCCGTAAATACGGACTTAAATTGGTTGTTTAGCACTTCTGCTTTCTTGGCGTTTTCAGAAACCAAGACACCGTTGTGTCTAAGAGAAGAAATACCAAATGAGTCAGTTTTCAAGCTCTTGATAAAAGACCAGAACTTTTTTCTTGATTCAGCGCAGGTTTCTCTTATATATTTCCTGTAATTACTACGAGTTAGTTTACTAACATTCTTTCGAATTGACCGGAATTTGTCCCAGTCTTCCACTGAGTCGCTCTTTCTTGCTTGATTGAAAGCCTTTTTCTTTTGTCTGAGAGCTTTCCTGACTTTGAAGTCACACCATGGTATTGACTTGCCAGGAGAAACTACACGAGATGGTATGTTTTTTGCTATTGATTTCTTGATGCGTATACTTAAGTCAGCCCACAACTCACCGACAGAGTTGTTGTTCATATTAACAAAGTCATTACTGATTTCTGTTAGTTCCTTTTTAATCTGTTCCCAATCAGCTTTACTGTAAAGTAAAACTTTTCTTGGTTTTCCTTTATTCACTTTAGGTTTTGTGTTCATGACAATAACTGGTATACCATTGTGGTCACTAATACCTGGGATTATCTTGCATTTATCAACGAGGGTACTATTTGTAGTAAAAAATAAATCCAGTAAGTTTGAGTCTCTCGTAGGTTTTGACACCACTTGTTCCAATCCAAAATCATTACAAATATCTAGTAGTTCACGACAAAGTCCAGGTTTTGGACAGTTAGGGATAGTTGTTTGATTTACCCAGTCAATGTGAGATAAATTAAAGTCTCCACCTATCCAGATATTTTGGCCCTTAGGTCAATTTTGGAAAGAGAATTGCGTAATAAGTCCATGACTTCTCTATCAGAATCAGGTGGCCTATAAAAAGCCCCAACAAGAATCGATTTGGATACAGCTAAATCAAACTGTAACCAGAGTATCTCACACTCCTCATCCAAGTCATTGCGATAACTAGCAACGAGATCATTCTTCATGGCTATAAATATGCCACCATAACTTTTACCGTGTTCATTAGCTGGACGATCTTTTCTTATTACACTATAGTCTGAAGGAAATATTTCACTGTTACTTACTTACATTTATACAATTGTAATAGATTAGCCTAATTGGAGTACCCTAAAACGTCTTTGGGCCAAGTAAAGTATGTAATAAATATTTGTTGTACTGTAAAATATAATTATTTAGTTTGCACATGCTGGTCGACATATTAGAACAGGAAGTCTGTCTCTAGTTTGATATAGTATAATTGAGTAGTAGGTTACAATAATACAATAAAGAACTGCACTTGGTATTTAATTCAAGGGGTAGTTATCCGGGGGGGGGGGCTGACCAGTGATGATAGTCGATGGAAAAGTTCGTAGACTGAAAAACAAAAGTCGTTAAAAGTGACTTTATTAATTTGCATTCAATTGTTTTTCAACCATATAGGTCTGTTATTAGAGAGTCTTTTTTTCTGAATCAATATTCAAATAGAAAAGGGATAATAAAAAAAGAAAAAATTACAAATGATCTACAAAGAAATAAAATCAAATTGCTGTTTTTCATTCAAATTGTACAAAAATATAAATTCTTGCTTGAAGAGAAGAAAATTAGAAACCAAAATATAGCATGGCTGTATAATTTTTCTAAACTTGGTGTCAAAATATGTGCAAGACTTCGAGGACAAAAGCCAGAACGTGCCACAGTTTCAGTTTAGAGACGAAATGAAATTTGTCTGAGGGCTCTCGTGCAAGATTTCAAGGACAAAAGCCAGAACATGGCATAGTTTCAGTTTAGAGACGCAATGAAATTTTTCTGAGGGCTCCTAGCGCTCCAAATGCTTAAAGTGAAGGAAGAATCAAGATTATAAGTTTGTGATAGCACCAAATATTTCCCTTTAATATCAAGGAAACATAAGCATCATATTTCATGTAGTTTTTATGTTGACCATAGAGAAAGGGCAAAATATGCATTTTATGTCGGTCATTTTGAAAATCCAAGATGGAAGCCACATGAAGCGTTGAGATGGGAACTCTAATGACGTCACCAATGTTTTTCCTGACCTTGGAAATAAAGTATTAGAATATTCCAATATGTTTCTAGGCTGACTTGAAGCAGAGATAGGGCAATATATTTCATGGTGGCCAATTTGAAAATCCAAAATGGCCGCCATATGCGATGAAGCGTTGGGAGCAGAAGTCTAGTAATGTCACAGATTCTTTTCTCTACCCAAGAAACGTAGGATTCGCATATTTCATTCAGTTTCTACGTTGAAAAGAAGCCGACGTAGGGGAAAAATGTATTTGTGGCAGCCACTTTGAAAATTCAAAATGGCCACCATGTCCAATGAAGCGTTGAGATTGGAAGTTAAATTATGTCATTAATCGTTTTCCTGACCCAGGAAACAAAGTACTAGCATATAGTTGCTATAGGTTGACTGGAATATATATATATATATATATATATATATATATATATATATATATATATATATATATATATATATATATATATATATTACATACATAATTATATATGTGTGCCATTTTTAAAATACAAAATGGCCGCCGTGTGCGATGACGCATTAAGATAGGAAGTCTAATTATGTTACCAATTGTTTTATCGACCAAGAAAAGGATTAGAATATTTTTGCTAAGTTCCTATAGGTTGACCAGAAGCAGAGATAAGGCAACTTATAAACTTATATATTACACGTATGCCATTTTGAAAATCCAAAATGGCCTCCATATGCGAGGAAGCGGTAGAAAGAGATGTCTAGATGTCACCATTTGTTTTCTGCATCCATAAATAGTAGGCCTGGCCCATTTCATTACGTTTTTACCTTTAAAAGAAGCCGAGATAACGCAAATTATGTATTTTATGGCGGCCATTTTGAAAATCCAATATGGCCACCAAGCCGGTGTTTGTGCAAATGCCAACATCATTATTTTGCTTATCCATGCTCTAACGATTCCGAAAATGTATAGTTTTGCTAATCTCCAAAACCTTTGAACAAAAATATATATTTAACCGGACTAGAAGGCAGCCCTTGGCTTTATTTCTCTGTTTTAGCAAATATCAAAGTGTGAACTTTAGAGTACTATAACTTTTTGTTAGATAAGCAATGAACTTGTAATTTTTATATGATATTGACCCTATATATGGTTGATTTTCTGTAAAGTTGGAAGTCATTTGTGAAATGGACTTTTGAAATATGGAGAAATATGTATTTTGAAGCAATTCATATTTTTGAAGAAAAAAAATTATAAAAATCACATTTTCTGCCCAAAATTGTTATACAAATCATCACGAAACCCATCGAATGTGGTGTCATGTTGTAGAGAACTTTAATATGCTACCACAAAAATGATAGAATTAGGTTCTGTAACAAAAATATCTTCAAAAGTGTTCAATACTAGTTACATATGGCGGCCATTTTGAAAATCCAAAATGGCTGCTCGGTCAGGGTTTTGTGCAAATGCCAACATCAATTTTCGGATTCCCCATGTTCTACCCATTCCAAAAATGTATAGTTTTGCTAATCTCCAAAAATTTTGAACAAAAATACATAGTGAACCTGACTACACCGCTGCTACTGGTAAGAATACTGATAATAAAGCATTCAACTGCAGCCGAGGTGAATGCATCCAGGGTCGATCAATTTCACGTATAGCGCCATCACACAAGGGTCTGTGAATAATTTGTGTTGAGGCACCAGATATAAGCATGAAGTCATTGCCTGATTGCCTAACCATGGGTTCATCATTTTGATGCGGGGAAATGTTAGGTAATTCAGAACAAAATCTAGGGGGGGGGGGAGAGAATGCATCTAATATGTCAACTATTCCTAAACAAGGAAACGGCTGCACTGTGTATCAGTTGAATTGTTAATTCATTTGACTCTGAGTCAAAAGTTTGAAGGTTCGAACCCCGTCCCCTGTCCGGTGCTTCTGTCCTTGTTCAAGACATTTTACTTGCCGTCGTCTCTCTCAACCAAAGTAGAAAATGGAGATATAATATAACAGAATAGCCTCATTCGAAAAGCAGCGTAAACTAGATTAACCTGCCGGAGCAACCGAAACTTTAGATGAGCACCGAGATGTTATATCATACTGTGTGTACAAAAAAAAACAACAACAACAACAATAACAACAAAACAGAACATTATTGTTATTGTTCAGCAATATTATGATTATATTATACCATCACATCAACCCTTTTTCCCTGAGAGATTGTCCTCTCTTGCCATTTCCTTCCTTCTCCAGGAACTAGCATCTCGCAATACAATTGTATAGATTTGGTGAAAGAGCAACTAAAATCATGATATCTGTCTTAAGTGTCAGGGATTTGAGGAAACACCGAAGTGTTAGTCCACTTTTATTTCTATTTTCCATATATATATATATATCCTGCCAAGTACCCATTTCACACCTGGGTGGAGAGTGGCAAATGTGGATTAATATCTTGTCAAAAGACGCTAGTGCCGGGCTGAGATTCGAGCCCTCACCTTTGGATTGAGAGTCAAGTGAATGAAGCACTATACCACGACACCTCCACACAAATATGATAAAATCATGAACGTACGGGTAGATCTTATATAAATTATGGTCACCATTAGTCAAAGATAATTGGAAATGGGAGGGGAGGAGCGGAAGTTTTCCTGAAATAAATTTATTGAATGAACGTAAAATCGGAAATTCCCCGTGCATAGAAATCAAACGTATGGTTGCAATAAATGAATTAATTAAAAAAGGGGGGGGGGCGACGGTGGAGGTACAAATAGAATTTTTCATATCAGATAAAATTTGCGAATGGTGCATTAAAAAGCAGTATGCAAAATATGTCAGCTGTTTGTGTACCAACCCTGTACATTGTATTCTGTAGAAAGTCGCTTGCATCCTAGAATTCACACGGATAGATTACGATATTTTTTGTTCCCTTTGGATTATCATTTAGGGCGGGGATGGATAACGCCTCCTATCAACATCCCCTACAACTCCTCCATCACCACCACCACCACAACCACAACCACCATCATCACCACCACCACAACCACCATGCTTGCCCCTTTTGAATTGGGCTGAACTTTTCACCCATCCGTCCTACCATCAATCATTATCAACATAATAAACCTGATAGCTTAATATTGCGACGTAATATTGACAAATCTCGGCCAATATTGGTGCAAACACAGATTCGCATGCCCTCATTGCAGTACTGGGATTGGGAAGCAGGACTGCTGGTAAACAATGGTACAGTTCACCGGCATTTCAACAGGAAGACCAGAGATTGTCAGATACACTTACACGTACTAAGCTTTACTGTTACTTACCAAACTTTGTTTAGTGAAAATTGTCTTTTTTAGATTTTTGTCAAATTGTTCTTGCCACTGCCATTTTGTACATAGATTGTTTCATATCTTGTATTATGTTGTTGTTGTTTTTTGTACTCGCATACCCCAACGGGGTGATTGAGTTGATAAACTAAAACTAAACTAAAAAACTTCGTCCAAATATATCACACACCACACACCCGTGTTATGAGAATGATGCAGATATACACCGAGGTAAGAGGAAGGTTGGGTTATCGCAAAGGTGAAAAATAATTTTTGAGCTTTCTCATTACTTGTATGCTAGTTTGGACAGGATGGAAGAATATCATAGAGGAAATATCCCTGAAAAGATTTCCCTTCAATTCCCTCATATTTGAAATATGACAAGAATTAACTGAAAAGTTTGGACTATACTATCATATGTTTTAATCATCATAATGATAATACATAAATTCATATGTACTATACATAATCAACCTTTCCCAATATTTTCCAGATAGTTTCTTTCACAATATAATCGCATGACCAGGCCTGAACTCTTTAAGTAGCTACTTAATCGATTGGAATACCAAGCTCGACCTACCGAATTTCAAGTACTAGAAACATTAGAAGCCAGTGTAATACTTCGAAACTCAGACAAGAATCGTATAACATCATCAGGATTTTGGAATCTGGGGATTACAATTAGACAAGTATAGGCTCAGCAAATTTATTTTTAGAATACGATCGCCAAGACTGTCGAGAAATCAACCCCAGGGCAAATTCAATACGTTATTGTATGTCGAATAGAAATCATGTTCGGATTACGTAATGCGTCATTATAATGTTCGCGCATTTCAATGGGTGAACGATAATGCTAAATAATTGCCTTAGTTCGATTTCTCGAAAGTCTCTACGATCGTGCATGTGACTTTTTTGTTCATTTTGTCCTTTGTTATGTATTTTTCTTCTGTTTTTATACAGATTTTAAGACTTGTCCGGGAGTTCAAGGGATGTGCTGTTGCATTACATCGTTGGCGCACCATGGGCAAAAAAATGAGCATAACAATTTTGTAAACTTTAGGAAACCCTAAGCATGCTAAGTGCTGAGCGTCGATTTTTGTTTAAATAACATGGCTACAGGCTTTATGTTTCTGGGATAATATATCAGAGTAGGGGCCTGTAAGAGATAAATCAATCTTTCGATTGATATCAATCGTAAGTCTATGGCAAACCATGTACTGAAGAGTTGCAATTGATCGTAAGATTGATTGCATCTCTTTATGTTACAGGCCCTAGGTTATGTAAATGATGATGGTGCATCTGTTTTGAAAACCTTTTTGAAAATGATGTTACTGCAAGAGTTTCGTCATATTTTCGCGGTCGCTCTTATCAAAAGTGATCACATGCGCGTGATTGATCTTTTCCTGCTTAGATCAGAACTGGTTACATTGTTTTTAAAGATTATTGAGCATATCTCCAAGACACACATGATCACGCTAGTGACGTTTAATTTTATGATGTATTCATGTTGTTCAAAACTTATTTTTCTTCTCATGCTTTCGCTTTCCTACGTCCACCTTCTTCATCTTTTCTTCTTCTTCTTCTTCTTCTTCTTCTTCTTCTTCTTCTTCTTCTTCTTCTTCTTCTTCTTCTTCCTCTTCTTCTTCTTCTTCTTCTTCTTCTTCTTCTTCTTCTTCTTCTTCTTCTTCTTCTTCTTCTTCTTCTTCTTCTTCTTCTTTATTCTTCCCTCTTCCTTTTTCTTTTTCCTTCTTCTTAATTCATTAATTCATTGTATTTATTTATTTATTCCTGCATGCTTCATGGCATGACATAGTATGATCATTACGACAAAAATGAGAATAAGTATAAGTAAACAATAACAGATCAGAATTAAAAGCAAAAAATAATCATAATACAGGTGCAATATATGGATAATTGTAATAACATGCAGAGGTATGGCAATATAAGCTTAAAGCTTGAAGCATTGCGATACCTTTTCATTTGTTGAAATGATACATATAAAAGGAAGCTAATTAATGACTAATCATGACACTAACAACAAACTTCTTCTTCTTCTTCTTCTTCTCCTCCTTTTTTTCTTCTTCTTCTTCTTCTTCTTCTTCTTCTTCTTCTTCTTCTTCTTCTTTCTTTTTCTTCTTCTTCTTCTTCTTCTTCTTCTTCTTCTTCTTCTTCTTCTTCTTCTTCTTCTTCTTCTTCTTCTTCTTCTTCTTCTTCTTCTTCTTCTTCTTCTTCTTCTTCTTCTTCTTCTTCTTCTTCTTCTTCTTCTTCTTCTTCTTCTTCTTCTTCTTCTTCTTCTTCTTCTTCTTCTTCTTCTTCTTCTTCTTCTTCTTCTTCTTCTTCCCCTTCTTCTTCTTCATTTTCTAGTACACCTGATACACTGAAATACCTACCCGAGACTGGTTTCCAAAAAGCTGACCTTGTAAGTGCACTTGACGTAGTGTTATGGAAGTTACGAACTAAATCAAATAATCTCAAAGCTTGGATAAAAGAGACTACCTTTTTTGCGGCTTACCAACATTGTGCAAGTTCTTTGATTTAGCATTATAGGATACCACATAAATTTATCGGAAATCTAAAACAACTTCATAACGTGTTTCACCGCAGAGTAATGTTTAACATTTGATATAGGTTGTTAAATATTCGCATTTCCGCGACACGGCGGCGCCGGGATGTAATGGAACATTTTGTCTGATGATGTATGACTGTCTTTATTTACACTGACTCGTTGAAAATAGCGGACTTGTCAAATACCTCCATTCATGGCCAATGGACCGTCCTGCCAATTTTTCTCCACGCATCCATTTTACGGGACAAGGTGTTGTGAAAGGAAATGTTGACATTCAGTGTCATTTCCCAGTCGTTACAGGGACATTATGATCCTGAAGGAGTTCATATCACGGTCAATATGATCGTTATACTGTCTTGAAAGACAATCTTAAAACGGAATACCCATCAAATTCATGATTGTGAAATGACAAAGACTTAAAGTCAAAATGATTTAACGTCGTAATCGATTCTAGTTCGGCTGACAACAGAAAAATGAATGTGAATGTTTTGTGTTTCTTTTTATAATGAAGAATTTGTGAACCTTGACGTTGTCTTCTACATTCCATTTTGTTTGAACAATGGAAAGCCGCATTAACTGCAAAGGGGTTGCAAGGGCTGCCTGTTGGTGTTTCTACCTGGTGTACCGAATACCACTCAACCCGCCTCCGTGATCTAGTGGTTAAGGCGTTTGGTGTACAGTGCCAAAGACCCGGGTTCGATTCCCGGCGGAGACAGTTTTTGCAAACCCTGCAGTTATTTCCACAAAAAAGGAAGTCAGTAAGGAGGAATAATGAATTTAGCTACGCAAATTATTTCTCTCATTCAATTCAATTGATTTCTCACAATAATGTAAATTTACCCACGAGAGTTGCCGATGCTATAGAATTAGAACAAATTTCTCACAAATTGTAAATAATTAATTAATTATAAATTATAATTTATTAATATTACATGAATCCGCCATGGATCTAGCTAGGCATGCGGATTTACATTGTTCAATACTCCCCTGTCCCTCAAAGAAAAGGAATAAATTAACTGCGAAGGGTTGCAAGGGCTGCCTGTCGGTGTTTGTACCTGGTGTAGCCGAATACCACTCAACCCGCCTCCGTGGTCTAGTGGTTAAGGCGTTTGGCGTACAGTGCCAAAGACCCGGGTTCGACTCCCGGCGGAGACAGTTTTTGCAAACCCTGCAGTTATTTCCACAAAAAAGGAAGTCAGTAAGGAGGAACAATGAATTTAGCTACGCAAATTATTATTCTCATTCAATTCAATTGATTTCTCACAATAATGACAATATATATATATATATATATATATATATATATATATATATATATTGTGAGAAATGTTCCTCAAATACAACGCTGGTGGTCACTCATAGTTGTTTTATTAGTTGTATTATCATTATCATCATCATCATTATTATTATTATTATTAATATTATTATTATTATCATTATTATTATTATTATTATTATTATTATTATTATTATTATTATCATTATTATTACTATTATTATTATCATTATTAGTAGTAGTAGTAGTATTGGTATTAGTAGTAGTAGTAGTAGTAGTATCATTATTATCATTATTATTATTATTATTATTATCATTATTATTATTAATATCTTATTATTTTCATCATCATTATTATTATTATGGTGGTAGTAGTGGTGGTGGTAGTAGTAGTAGTAGTAGTATAATGAAAATAGTTATTTTTACGATAATATTATTATAATGATAAGCACTTAACAGGTGTAAGAAATTGAAATATATATTCCGATGTAAATGTCAGCCATCATTTTGTGTTTTTATACAGTCCTGGTGAAGATCGCAGATCGAAAGCTTGACAAATAAAGGAGGATAATAAAAGCTACGACCGTCTCATAGTGATCATATATGTATATATATATATATAAGGACTATCTATATATTAATACTCAAAACCGTAAAAGGCCGTTTTTTGTGGAAGCAAAAACTCTTTTCCCCCGCCGTGTCCGCCCTCGCCGTGGCGCGGGATCGGTGGCATAATTCCACAGTTCGTGTAACCCGTAGTCCGCGTGCCACGCCGACCCCGTCGTCGCCGTCGACGTCCCTAAACGTGATTTGGGGGATTTGGGAGGACAGGTAGGCCAAAGGAACGGCTGCTTTCCGTGTGGATACCTCGCACGACGGCGGTGTCGTCAGCCGTGCAACCTCCCTTACAACCCATCACAGGCACAGCATGGCAAGTGACGAACAACGTTGTGCACGAGGAGTATCAACTTGCATTGTGCGACCGTGTTAGACGACTCGCGTTAGCCATCTTGCTAAACTTGCTCTTACCGGGGGGAACCCCCGTAAGAAAATAACGATGGCATGGGGGTTGTCCCACAGTGTCCCAGCCTCGATAGAGCTCCGTGGTATGTGTACGTATGTATTTCATTGTTTCATAGTACACTTTGTGATAAGTACACCATAGGAGTAGCACCCACGTACTGCGATGCAATTTCAATGCAATGCATGCGATCGACGCGACAATGCATATTATGCATGCAATTTGTATGTACTGTACACACATGCACTCAACATGAGTTGACTACGGTTTCCCGAGCTTACAAATACATTCTAAGGTTGATTTTGGACGTGAGTGACATTCTTTAGATCTAACAAATTGTTGGAAACTGTATTTATGGACTTCCTTTGTCCTATTTTATCTGCATGAAATTCTTCTCTTTGTCGTTTGTCGTGTTCGGTCACGGCAGCGCCCGCTCTCTGAGGCTGGGATGGCTGCATGGCTGAACTCGAGGGGAGGAGTCCGGCAGTAAATACTGAGCTGCTTATTCCAAGATTTTCTGTAGACTATCATGACTATATAGACCTAAAGGGGCTTTCACACCGGGCTTGCGTAGAGTTGCATAGTGCGGCGTATCGCCTACACTGAGCTTATGCTGGCCTACGTGGCAATACGCAGAGGGACAAAAAGGGGTACGCGAGATGGACCCCAAAAATTAACATGTCTAATTTTTTCGCGTACTTTCGTCGTAGACCACTGCATGCAGAAAGTACGCAGTTTTTACGCAAGTATAAAACACTACGCTACTGTACGCCATGCCTACGCAATAGTACGCTATCATACACCAGTCTGACGAAAAATCCTTTGAGGCTGGCGTAGTGTTGCGTACTTTTGCTTATTGTGGGTTCAGCATAAGCAAACTTACGTACCCTTTACGCCAGACCTACGTATACGTACGCAACCCTACGCCTGTTATACGCAATCCTACGCGTAGGTACGCCAATTGCATATGTTGTAGGTACGCGGTACCTATGCACAGGGTATGCAAGAATACCCCAGCCTACGCCCATCCTGCGCGTAATAAAGGGGCTTTCACACCAGCCCTGCGTAGAGTTGCGTAGTGTGGCGTGCGGACGATGCCGAGCTTACTCTGCCCCAAGCAGTGCCTCCGTTAGCCTACGTGGAAATACGCCGAGGGACGCAAAGGGGTACGTGAGATGGACGCAAAAAATTAAACATGTTTAAAGAGCACTGGACGCGTCACGCAGAAAGTACGCAGTTTTACGCAAGTCTACGCAACACTACCGTAGAGTTACGTAAGGAAGGGCGTAGTGTTGTGTAGGCCTACTTTTGCTTAGTGTGGGTTCAGCATAAGCAAACCTACGTACCCTTTACGCCAGACCTATACGTATTCGAACGCAACCATACGCATGTTATACGTAATCCTACGCGGAGGTACACCAATTGCATATGCCATAGGTACGCGGTGCCTATACACAGGGTATGCACCATACGCCACCGTACGGCAGCCTATGCAAAACATACGCAGAGACTACGCCGGTCCTGCACGTAATTTTGGCGTACTCGGTACGCCGCACAACGCAACTCTACGCAGGCCCGGTGTGAAAGAGGCTCAAGCTTAATTCGTTAATAATAGCGCTGATGAAAGTTGGCCACAATATTCACTCTTTCAGTTTCAGGGGCAAACATGTGCTAGGGGCGTTAACGGTTAATCCTTTGAAGAATTAATAGAGTATGCTGGAGTCATGGGCATAGATAGCGGGGTGGGGGTGGGGCGGGGGTGTGCAGTGGTTGATGGGGGATATGATTAACTTCATTGTAGAAAAATTTGAATGAAATCACTGGAGTCATGTTCATAGATAGCTGGGGGGGGGGGGGGATGGGGGTTAGTGAAAAAAAAAAATTGGCCAGCCCTCCATGAATTTTTTTTCGCCAGCCCTCCAAAAGTCCCTCAGCGGGGGGTGGGGGGGTGGGGGGGGGGGGGGGGGGGGTGTAAGTGTAAGTGAAAAAAAAATTCGCCAGCCCTCCAAGAATTTTTTTTTGTTTCTCCAGCCCTCCAAAAGTCGCTCATTGGGGGGGGGGGGGGGGGGTTACCAGATTTTATGGGTTCCAGTTTTCCCTCATTATTCTCACAAGCAACAAAAAAAAAATCAGCATTTTGGGCTGTCTTTGTTTCCCCCAGGGGAGGGGGTCAGGCCCCCCCCCCCTGGATCCCCCACTGATGGGGCATATGTGAGTGCATCAATTTTATTTTATTGTACAAAAAATGTAATCACTGGATTCATGGGCGTAAAAAGCGGAGGGGGGGGGGGGTGGGCATTAATTAACAGTTTATGTTCATTGTAGAAAAAATGAAATCACCCCCAAAGAAAGTGGAACCTTTCTATACGCCACTGGCTGGAGTGAAGGGAGGGGAGGGGGCATGATAAGGGGATAGAGCCTGCACTCACCATCCATAATTGTCCACAGATTATTATTAAGTGGTGGATTCACAATTTTATCTGGGGTTTCAAATATTGCAGGGGTACGTGAGTAAATTGGATTATGACTTTTGCAAATCATGTTTCATTACAAAAAAATGTAATGGATGGCACGGTAGAATTTCATATGTTTAGGCATCAGGCACCTTCGCTCACGTTTCTCCTTAGGTGATATTGTGAGAACGGGGTGGGAAAGGACAGGTAAAAAATTTGTTTCAATAAACACACAAACATAAAACAATCTTCATGGAAGTTAAAAGGCATTAGCTCAAATAAAATAAGATTAATTTCACAGTATTATATGGCCAGTGATTTTCACGTGGAAACAAGTTTTGAAATAATTATATTGTTATTTCCTACATAAAAACAGTAGATATGCAATCTCTCTCATCAGCAAAAGTGTATTATACATAATCACCACTATAAGACATAAAGATGATAAATTATTTTAGCCCAAAACCAAATAAAAAACAAACAGACTTTTACCTTTCAAAAAAAGCATGTGACATATTCTATAGTAAGAATGACATGTTGTAATCTTAAACTTATTTTTCTCTTAATATTTCATGTATTATTCACTTGAACTAATAAAACAATACTAAAAGAATCTAAGATAAATACAAGAGAAACTAAAAATTAACTTAGATGAAAAACAAAAATTACAAAATATTTCTTTTAGAAACCATTACCCATAGAACCATAATTATTAAGCATTTGTCTTATTAATTAAAAAAATACATGATATTCATGTACACATATTAACCTATCATTTGAAAACATATAGTTTGAATATGATTATTTGGTAACAAAAACATTGTAATATGTTTATCCCATTCAATATAATTTTAATAAGCCACAATTTAAAACAGTAATAATTTCAACATTATTGTTCCAAAGAAGATGTGTTCGCAAAAATCAATCCATACTTCCCTGGCTAGCACCCGTGAAATTTTTCCACGGGTACTGCTGCTAGTATATATATATACCACAAAAACATGAAGAATCAAAGAGTGCATTAGCGCCCTCTACGAATTGAATATGGTGTATTTCATCTTTGTTAGCCCATGTTGAGATGTTAGCATGATTTTGTGTGAATCATAGAGAACAAACATTGACATCAAATTGTTTCATCATCATGATTTATCATGATTCGGATTTCCTAACTTTTTTTTTATTGGTTTTATTTGATATCTCAACAATAACCAAAAAATGTGAAATGTGGTTCACTGTGGGGGAAAGTTTACATATTACACGGTAAAACAAATGTTAAAAGTGGTTCATAAACTCAGTCACGATACTTGTGCATGAAATTACTGCAGTTCTCCCTCTCCCTCTCTCTCTCTCTCTCTCTCTCTATCTAACTCTCTCACGCACACTTTAGTACCAATCCTCTCCCCCACTCTCTCCCTCTCTCTCTCTCTCTCTCTATCTCTCTCACACACACACACACACACACACACACACCCTAGTATCTCCATCTGCAAATGATCTGGCTCTTTGTCGCGCTCTCTCTCTCTCTTTCTCTCTCATTCTCTCGGACTCAATTTTTCTCTTCATGCTCTTAGACTCAAGTACATTATATCTAACATAAATTGATTCCACTTTGTGAAGAAATTAATTATTTTGGATTGAAGCATGAACAGTTATTTAGAAACTGCACAAGCAGTAACAAATACAAGAAACTGACAAACTTAATGATAATAAAAGGTGAAAATATGGAAAAGGGGAATCACTATCAATGAAGCAATTTCAAATGATATAAAATTGTCCCAAACTCTTGCCGTATTTCATATCGTTTTCTTCTCCGTTATGTGATTTGTAAAATGTGGTTCATCCACTTGACTTTTGATCACGAGGATGTGGTTTTGATATCATGCAATTCATCCATTTGCTTCGCGTTACCCAGGTGTATCCATATATAAATAACGTTGGGTAGTGGCAATTCAATTGCACTGTGAAAGAAACTGTCCAATTGTAATTCGGAATTATTGATTGTGAAGTAAATAGGAATACTTGTACACGTAGGCAGACCCTCATATGAAAAAATCACCCCTCCCCCCTGCAAAAAATAAAGATTGGGCTGGTATGTTACTTGCCACTACATGAAACGTTTTCTTCTTCTTTCTTTTTTTTCTTCTTCTTCTTTTTTTTTTTTTCTTCTTCTTTTTTTTTTTTTTTTTTTTTTTTTGGTTTTGTTTTGTTTTTTTGTTTGGTTTTATGCTTCTTCCTCTTTTTTACTTTTTTAAACAGTGTTTAAACATCAACTTTCCTTTTTTTAAATGGAAATTCCGGATCCGCAGTCGTAGCATAATGTGGCTTTTTGTAATGATCACGAAAATTGTACCAAATCGACTATATAAATGCTATTGGAAGTCAAAAACAAGTGAATATATTATTTCATATGAGTATACAGAATGGGACTAAAACACATGTAGTCAAATATGAGAGCATGTCCAGAGCTATTCTTTTCTCGTGAAACATGACATTGGATTGAAAGAAAATTACCTAAGGACCTTTCAGTACTCATCTCTCTGTTTGATGGTTCCTGGTACTTAGACAGCTTCTTTTAAATTCCTCGTCGTAACGATTATAAAATCAATAGCTTTTAAATGGGAAGTCCACCCTGATAACAAGGTTTTTTAAAAGAAGCAGACGAATGAGAGAAACAGATCACTGAAGGTTTGAGCATGCAAAATAAGATAAGTAACAAGAAACTTATGATCCTTCGAAGTTGTAATCAATCAAGCACCGAATTGGCAACGCCGTTCTTGCGAGCTCCTCTCCCAAAACCTGTATAAAACAAACTTATTCCTTCATCAAAAATAAGAAAATGTAAGTTGATGAGGTATTCTGTACTGAGCAAATGGGAGAGGAGCTCGCAAGATACGTCACGGAGTTGCCAATTTGTGTTTGACTGATTGCAACTTCAAAAATGTATATAACTTTTTTATTTATTATCGGATTTTGCTCAAACTTTCGGTTTCTCTCTTTTTTCTTATTTTATTCTAATCACCTTAATACCAGGGTGGTCTTTTCCTTTAACGCACCTGGGAATAGACACTCTTTTTAAAGTTATAATTTCCTCTCTTTTACGTTGTTCAGATATCAATTGTCAATGTAAGTAAAACCACTAACCAGTTTCCTCATAGATTATAAAACTTTAAAAGAAAAAAGATTGTTCATTCACATTCATTAATACAATAATTCATTTATAATTGTTGGTTTTATTGAGCGATGAATGTTCAGGATGTCTGATCAAGTCCACCACTTTGTGGTTGATTCCTATAAGACTGCGTGCATTTAAAAAGACGTGGTCCCACGCGTCGAAAGTGAAAATTGACAGTAAGTCATTTGAACATTGTAAGTGCAGAGGGAGCATGAATGTGAAAGTCAGGATCATTGCTAATGCTGCTATTACGCTTTTTTGTGTGTTCAATATACATTCTCAAATTGTTTGGTAAAAATTGCCCCACATAAAGGGTCATTATGTCCAACTTGGGTAATGTTTTTTGCACAACCACAATCACAGTTTAGTACAGATTGAGCGGAAATTGCTCGAGTTGGGCATATAACTGCTCCAATGTTGGTCGGACACATAATTACCCTCTCTTTCCAGCATATATATATATATATATATATGTATATATATATAAATATTTTTTTTTTTTTTTTTTTTAGTGTAGTTGATACGCGAACATTGAATGTTTAGATTAACATGACTAACGTACAGGCGGATCCAGGTTCCGAAATGACCACTACCCTTAATCTTCCGCCCTTATGAGACAGGAAAAATGAAACAATACCTTGTAGGGTTTCTTGTGGCTGGTAATATTCAGGGGGAATCTCCACCCCCCCCCCCTCCCCCTCCCCGACAAATAAGGGTCGGGGAATGTCATATTAATATTTCTGAGGATTGATTTGCGATGAATCTCAATGGGCTTGAATTACATGGTGCCATTTGGAAGCAAACGAGCATATATTATTTTTGAAAATTGGAGTCACTAAACGTTATCATAGATTGCCTATTGAAAAGGTAACCGTCGCCCATTGTGTTTTGTATTTAAAATGCTACTTCACTGATGGCCAACATGGTCTAAAAAAGACATAATTCTAACGTTAAGCTATGATCACTCTGAATTATTATTATTCAAAAATTGATATTGCTGACGAATAGATGTAGACAATTAAGATCGATTGCGTTAATAAATTATAAAGAGTAGTCACCATACTACAACAGAAACTGAGATTCCAGTTGATAACCATGACTCACACAGCGTCATGAAACACATTTCAACAAACATGACACAAAGTGATAAACCCGTCTCATGCAAAATAAGGTGATCCACTCGTCAGCCCTCGGTTTCTGAATAACATTAGTTTCATGTTCAGGGCGAATGCACCATTGTTGATTTTGACAGTTGCCTCGCTTACCCAGGGGTCGCCGCGGCGATGATCAGTTTCGCAAGAACCGATCCGATACATCCGGTCTTCAAAAGGCGCGTCGAACCGTGACCCGAAAACTTCAGACGACTATTATTTTTTATTTTTTATTTTCTCGCGTTAAAGGTGAATACTGAATCGACAACAATAACATTTTTCGCCGAATCTAACAAAATTATAATTGAAGATTCGATGTTGTAGATAACTGGTATAAATCCATATGAATGTGATTTTTTTTTTTTGTAAAGTATATTTAAGTAGTAAAGTAATCAAGAAAGATTGACAGTGGAATCGGACAGACCGAATCGATGAACAACCGAACGTGCAGTCCATTGTTGTTTTTTTTAATAGTATTAAATTTTGGATATATGTATTAATGCTCTAAAGAGTGGTTAGTTTCAGCAAGTTGTAAATTTGCTTGTAGTTTACTTGAGCCTTTAAGACATTTGCTGGATGGTTCACAATACAGAATGACTTTTAAACAGTAACCCTCGGAATGCAGTACTTTTACCATGATTAGTCGAGGTAAATTTACCTACAATCTTTTTTTTACATCAATTATTCGTGGATGAATTATTTTAAGTGACATCTCGCTGCACATGACGAGATCGTGTCAAAACAAGACAAGTTGGGTTTCACACGACCCGATCCGTTGGCATTTAGACAAAAGGAATGACATGAACAGATTAAACTTGTTATCGCTTTGCTTTATTTATAATTCACACAAAGCTGACAACAGATTTCCACTGAAATTTCCGCTGTATCGCTTAATGAACCGCTGCCGTATGATATAAAGGTTTTAGTCAGCCAGGCTTGTGGAACTACCACATTCATTCTTAATACCCCCTCCCTCCCTCCCCCCCCCCCCCCCTCTCTCTCTCTCTCTCTCTCTCTCTCTCTCTCTCTCTCTCTCTCTCTTTCCTTTGAGTTGGTAAAGTGGTCAGCTCTCTCGTCTACCTGCAAACCGACCCTGGTTCGAAACGCGACATGATCGATTCGCGTCTTTCTGATGGCAAAGGTCGGTCCCAGACATGAAATGGGAAGAATAATCCACGAGACGGGTTTAAAGAGAAAATATATAATCATGTATGATAAATGTATATGTGATTGTTGTATCATATTTCTATGACAGAATTATATCTTCTCTAAACCATTTACAACATTTAAAAAATGGAAATCCCACACTTGGTCAACTGAAAAGCTCATACCTGGTAAACCTGTTCCTTTATGCCAGTATGATAATACCCCAATATGAAATATTGTATATTACTGTGCCGATCCCCCCCCCCCCTTTGAAACCCAAGTGGCATACCTTAAGTACACAACTCCAAGTTTCCCCCCCCCCCTCACACACACTTTTCAGCTGATGCACTTTTTCCCCCTTGTCAGAGAATTTAGGAGTAAATAGACAGCCCAAAAAATCTGATGCCCCCCCCTTTTTTTTTTCTTTACTTGTCTCTTGAAGTTGTCAGGAATTTTCTGACTATTGTGCCCTCTCTTTTAAAAAAATCCTGAGTCCGCATTTGTGTATACCCCCCTCTCTCTCTCTCTCTCTCTCTCTCTCTCTCGTGAATCGATATATATAATCAAAATCACCTTTAAAAGATAAAACTGAGTTCTGGTCTTGTGATTAAATTGTGCAAGAAACTATCTCAAAGCCATTGGGAAAGGTTGATCATGTCTACATAAGAAGTGGTGTGACTATGAGGTTCTAGAACCATCAAAATTATATGAAAATAATTGACCCAATCTCACTGAAAAGCACATGCACTGCACACAGAAATAAGTAAATGGAACTGCACACACACACACACACACACACACACACACGCACACACACATTTAGCATGACTGTTCGGCCCGAACACTTTAGCTATTTCTCGTCATATTTCGAATATGAGGGCATTTGAAGAGCAGTATTTTTCAGGGGACATTTAAACTATTCTTCCAAACTGACTTAAAAAGATAGAGAAAGCTCACAAATTATTTTTCACCCGTAACAGAACGCAATCTTCTCTTTAAAGCCATTTTTAGAACCGGACTTTGAGACCTCTTGATGCGTGTACGTGATGATTATGAATGTATGTACTTTTATTGGTTCTTTTTCGTTTTGCTGTGATTGTTATCTTTAAGAGTTGCGATTTTTTTTTTCTTTTATTGCGAAATATAAATTCCCTGTACATTTGCTTGTTCCATAAAGCATGTTAACAGACCATAATATCTTTTATGTATAGACATGATAGAAGCTACATTGTGTATTAAAAATTTAATACATTTTCATGGTCTCATTTTAAAGAGCTGGAAAAGGCGTTTTAAAAGCTAGGCGAGCATTTTAGCATGTAGCTCAAAAGCAAATAAAAAGTTAGTTATGTTCATGATGTTAATATATATTTTTGTATACTGACCATCATAAAGGCCGCTATGTGACAACACTAATATTTAATAGAATAGCATATCCTATTTTCATTGCGTGATAAGCAGGAAATAGACATTACGCACGTGAACTTCGAATCAATCAAATATCAAATTTCATGTTTTAGTCAAGGGATATTTAGACAGTATTTTTTTTTTTTTTTTTTTTTTTTTTGATACATCGGTGAGTAGATGATTTCAGTACCTGACGTATAAATTTAAAGTGAAATTATTTCAACGCGTCAACAATATTGTAAATACGAACAGTTCTTAATTCCTTTAAGATATCAGATTTTTTTAAAAGACAAAAAAAAATCATGAAAGTTGCGTTTCAGTCAAATGACGAGGGAGTAACCCTCGGACAAAGTCATATTTATGCATTTTTTTTCACACTCACTTTCACCAGCTGATAACAATTGGTATCATCTTAATTTTTTATTTAGGTCTTCATCATCTTGCTCGATTAATTGAATATTTATTTGGTCTTATGATTTTACCTTGCCAGAATCACCAATATAACTACTCCTTTTTCGGTCATGATTTGTCCTGCTTTTTCCTTTTTCCTTCTTCCTTTTTCCTTTTTCCTTCTTTCTTTTTCCTTTTCCCTTTTCCTTATCGTTTAGTGTTTGTTTGTTGTTCTGTAATATTGTTTTGTGATTTCCAAGTATTTGGAGGCACAATTTGAAACAATCCACAAATTACAAGAACTGCTTTTTCAGTGGATCCCCCTCATTTTCACAGAAATTAAGAATTTATTTTAATAATTTATTTTAATAATTCATTTATGTGTACAGTGTACTTGTACACTTGTCAAGAAAAAAATGAATATGTCAATTTTTTTAAAAAATATTTTCTGTAATGATACCTGTAATGCCATTGTTTTTCTTTCTGTTGGAAATGAAATAGATACGAATCTGAATCTGAATCTGAATCGTTCATGCGGGAAAAAAAAGAAAATAAGTGCGATAAACGGTTATAATAGGTCATCAGACAGACAGTAGATTAGATAGAGGTCCATCCAGTCGGTTTAACTGTGAACAGCTAATTCATGTTTACAGTTCTTGACTCCTCGGAAAGAACTCATCTGTGTCAGGCTC
The DNA here is from genome assembly GCA_025618425.1 of Heliocidaris tuberculata. Taxonomy (NCBI): domain Eukaryota; kingdom Metazoa; phylum Echinodermata; class Echinoidea; order Camarodonta; family Echinometridae; genus Heliocidaris; species Heliocidaris tuberculata. Next base: position 40,758,729 of record CM046841.1, read on the forward strand.
TGAGGCGGAAACGGATCACAATGCAGAGGGTCAGACGATTCGAATTTTTGACCAAAGAGGTAAACAGAAAAAGAGCGCCTTTTTATAGCACTGCTCCAGCCGCTAATCACAGGTATTAATCAACAGAAGTCATTTCCTGTCACTAACTTCTTTTACTAACGTTACGTGAGACAGACATTTAATACTCTTGAATAATTGATTGGGACTATTGATTTCAACGTGCGGTTTGTTCCTCTTTTATGTGAGCGTCGTTGCTTGCTTTTTTGTTCCCTCCAATTTCCCTGCATATTGCCTTATTTTCAAATTAAGGTCTTTTCGCATTTAACCTTAATATATCTAATACAATTCTCTGTCACAATGATGGGTCAGCAGTCAGTACCATGAAAAAACGCGTATTTGTTTGAAGTTATGGATCCCTTGATTGTATGCATAAATACAAGATTCTTACCATTGTCCAAAGAAATATGACATCCTTTGAATACTCTTGTTGAATGGAAAGTGATCTTTACCTTTCTGAATAAACTGTTTCAGTTAAGAGTGTGAATCCAAATTTAGTATATCGAATTATCGATATATATAAATTGCTGTATGTATTTCGTGCATTCGGATATTTTGACCATTGGTAAAATCCTAGTTTATAGATGTCGTCGGGTCATTGCCCCCCCCCCCCCCCCTCTCTCTCTCTCTCTCTCTCTCTCTCTCTCTCTTTCTCTCTCTCTCTTCCTTTCTCTCCCTCTCCCTTTTTTTCTCTCTTTTTCTCCCTCTCTCTTTCTTTCTCTCTTTCCCTTTATATCTCTCTCTTTCTCTCCCTATCTCTCTCTTTCTCCGTTGGTCTGTCTCTCTCCCTCACCCCTAGCTTTCTCCTTTCCTTTTTTTTTTTTTTTTTTTTTTTATTCGCTCTCTGTCCATTAAAAAAAAAATGAAAAAAATAAATAAACGAACTCGGCTTCACTTCTGAATTTCCAATCTTCATCTTAAAAAAAAAAAAACATTCACAGTCCTTTACCCCCCACCGCCCCCCCCCCTCGCTCTCTCCCTCTCCGAGGCTATCCCTCCCTTCCGGTATATCTCTCCTCACTTCTCTTTCTCTCTCTCTCTCTCTCTCTCTCTCTCTCCCTTTCGTTATCTCTATATCACTTCTGTGTGCCTTTCTTTATCACGTTTTTCTTCATCCTCTCCTACAAACATCTTTCCCAAACCTTAAGTTATCTATACTATCCCTGGTCATAACACGACACACTGTAAAAGATTCGGAAATACCTTGTTTAAATGTTAAGAAAGTTTTTATTTTTTCTTCAAATTCGACAAAAGCTCAAAAAACGTACAAGTATTTACACAAAATAATGCAAAAAAGTATTTCATTGCCCTAGTTGTCATTCAAAGTTGTACATTTAAAGTTAAAGGTATTTACATGTTAGTAACACTTCTATCCATAGAATTACATTATATTTGTTCGTATTTCAATTGTTTCAAGATTATTCTCTGACTCCATTTCTTTCGATTAATTCTTTCACTTTGTGAATCACCATTTTTTCATGCCTTTTTGCGTACAAATGTGTTCTGTATTTTGTAAATTCCTGGATTTCGCGAGAACTTAACTAAACAAAATTGAAAATGCCTGGAAATTTCGCATCAACCATGTCAACAGTCGACAATATCATTACATACTCGTGTCATTAAACAAATATCAAGGTTTACATTGGTTTACGAAATACACATTATTCAAGTCAACCAGTGTCTTTTCAAAAAACTAAATCTGTTTCATGGAATTTTGGGGATATTAAGTATCATCGAATAATAGTTATTAAATAATGAAGATTATCGTTCTGCAGGATATATGATAGTACAAAATCGGAGGGCAGACAGAATACACATTGAATACATAAATTGCACAGGGACGGCAAATACCTAACATAAGGTTGTTTTAGGTTTTCTATTTTTTATGAAGGGGACACGACAATTGCATACTAAATTTATAAAAGGTTCATATTTTGAAAAAAAATAACCATCATTTAATGATTTGTTAACCTTTGCTTCCTTAGCATCTAAATCGTTATATTCGAGATGGTCAATAAGAGAATTATTACATCAATTAAATACAGAGGTTCAATCTAGAAATGAATTCCAACGCAAAAAATGTCAACATATTGGTTTCATTTGCATAGCATATATCTTAAGAAATCTTATTTTCCATATTATTTCAAATATTATTTTTAACTTGTAATCATATCAATATCTATTTCATGATTTCAATATAATCAACTTCTGTTTTCAATTACTTCTATTTTGTATTATGCTGTTTGAATTAATACTGTCACATAAAAAAAAAGAAAATATATCATAAGGAACATGAAAAAGGCAAGTTGTACAATGCTTAAGCACCTATTGTATCAAGGTAAGGTCATAAATTACAAAAAAAAAGAGAAGAAATATATCCAAGGCAATTATTTCATCGTTGTTCTTCCTTATTATTATTATTATGTAAGGATGCATCTTTGAGCTTTAGGCCCTGGCGAGTTTTAAGAATACAATAAATTCCACCTTATATCATGGTCCTAAGGTAATCTTGGCTACAGTTACAGAAATAGAACAACAAAGGCAAGATGGTGGATATTTGGCAACAAAAACACTTCAATCATGTTCTGACTGTGTATTATAATTGTGAAATGGCTGTACACATGGCATCCTAACCAAAAAAATAACGATCACCTCCTAATGGGCACCCAGACCAAAGAGCACTAAAATGTTCTGCAGTATTTCAAAAAAATGTGTTAGATCTCTTATTTTTATTCATATAAAACAAAAATTCCTATCCTCGTAACCACTGGAGGTGGTGCTTTGAATTATTATCACTTTGATTCGCAAGCAAGTATTATCTTTTCAGGAATATAAAGGTAGATCCACTACATCAATTTTTGAGGGAAATTACCTTCCCCCCCCCCCCCAAAAAAAAAAAAAAATAGCGTCGAATACTGCACATAAATCTACATTAAATACTTGAATTAAAAGTGTGTACATAAAACAATAGATCATTGGTTTATTCATTAATTAGTCATTCTCCGCTTTGGGATCATAACACTTTGAGCAGAAATGGAAGACGATCTGGCGAAGCCACCGATGCACTTGTACTTAAGGCACTAAAGGAGATACAAGGTATACATAATTTACATATAAGATCTTTTTGACGTTTTTATGACGTGAACTGAACATAATATTCACATTTGAATAGTAATAGGTTTGTGTATGTATGTACCACATTAATGTATATTTTGTCATATTTTTTGTTACAAATACATGTACATTATTTTTGCTCATTTATTACTTTGTATATTGAAAAGTTGGAAATAAATGTCTTTAAATTGAAATTGAAATTGTTAAATTCGAAAAAAGGGCCTTTATATTAACGCTGACATTTAATTTGACGAATTTCATAAGTACTTTTTCGTTTTCATTCATAATAATATTTCTATGATCAAGGCTTTTAGCGATCAATACCGTGACAACATTCAAAATCAAAAATTAGAGGTGGAAAATTCAGTCATACATCGGTTTGTTCAACCTATCTGCTTTTAACCCTTTCAGGACAGGAATTATTTAAGAGCTCAATTGATCACATTTTGTTCTGCAAATTGGCAACAATAATATTTTTCTTTTAGTGCTACATGGTTCTAATAAGATGTAATGTCTTGAAAATAATATACATGGTTAGGAACTTTGTCGAAAAGTTGAAAAAGTTGCCAATTTGGACAAAAAACAATGATTTTGAATCTCTCAATGTGTTGCCAATTTAAGGATGTTCAATCTTATTCTCCTTTTTAAAATTCCTGGCATCAAACACAATATGATCATGCAACAAAAATGGACACAGTATGTGCAGAATTTTTTGCTCTTTCTACTCATGCATCTGGTATATTTTTTAAGGCTCTAAATCAAAAGTTATTGGGCCAAACCACAAAATGTGGTCAATTGTCTCGAAAGGGTTAAGTCTCCACGATTAAAATGATGAATTAAGAAATCAACAGAACAATTAAAATTCACATTTCCCTTTACCATATTCATGACGAGACTTTGCACAAAATAAATTATACCATGATAAATTGAAATATAAAAAAAAAAGATGAAACGCTTCATGGAACTTTCTGTAAGACAATGTATACGACTTCCCGGCACAACCCCCAAATAACAAATTGACCATCGAGGCGAATTCTAATCTACTACTTGTTCTTTCACAAACATGTATCAACATAATCCTTCTCCTAAAGATGATTTTAATCTATACAACATTCATATCACTGATTCAAATGTATCAACACTATAGATTATCCACTAATTACATTTCCATAACTTTCTTTTCTTACGCTGCACCCCTTTTCTTTCCTATATATATTCATATACATATAGACACCATTCCTGTCCTTCGTCTGTCTTGATTTCTTACGATTAGTAAATATTCCTGCTTTCACGTTTGCACTTTAACCATATCTGTGTTTGCTTTATCAGTCTTGTAGTTGTCTATCTGCTATATCCAGAGACTTGTAACAATAATCTTTGTTTCATAAACTAGTACAATATCACCATAGTTAGTTCGGCATCTTTCAAGAAATTGTTTTACGATGAACCGTCTTTGAGACATTCTGGAAGATACGGATCTCTGCGTGAAACTTCACTGAATGTCCTTAATTTCTGGGGAAGACTGTTCCTCTGCTCTGACAGTCAGCAGACAGTTGTTGAGCGCACTTGGCCTGGCTTTTCGTTGTCCCTCCTCCATATTGCCGCATCCACCAGCATGTGGAAAGGACTACTAGTAGGAGGTTGAACCAAGTGTGCATTGGCAGGAACGCGGATGGCGTCTTCCGGAAATGCGCGTAGATGTGCTTTGTGCATGGCGAGAGTGTCAACGTCGTGCTTTAGAGACAAGTCCAATGGCGATTTACGCTCGCTAAGTTTTGATTTTGGCAATACCTGCGGGTAATCTCGAGAGTAGAGGAAAGGAATGTACGCATGGGAAGGCGGGAGTGTTGGGGAGTGGCGTGCGGTCATGACTGGACTCGAGTGGTACTTGCTGGCTTCATGCAGCCGCAGATGGTGCATCATGTCGCTGGAAAGATCACGAAGATAAGTCGGAACGCTACCTGGCAAGGGGTAGTCATACGGGCTGGATGATGCTGACATTTTTCGCGCGGCTGGCGACGGTGTCCTGCAATCGTTGCAACCGCTGTCTGATTCCCCTTCGGAGCTAATGTCCGCAGCGTTGGAATCATTGTCATGGAAGTTAGAGCTGATTGTATCCATAGCGCAGTCGGTGGAGGATACAGAGGACACCGCTGAATCGTCGCTCTTCTCGCTATTGCTTCTCTCGCGACCCTCGCATCTCTCTGAGGAGCTTTTGCTGGTTTTGCGACTGATGGTGAACTTGTCTGGATCTCTTCCTTCGCGGCGAATCATCTCTGGCAGGATGCGTCTTCGTGCGTTGATGAACCAATTGCAAACTTGGAGAAGAGTAAGGTTGGCCATGCGAGAAAGGTAGAGCTTCTCCTGATCATTCGGGTATGCGTTGTAGCGATGATCGTAAAGCCATGCTTTCAGGATGTTGACGGCCTCCTTTGGAAGATTTCCACGACGCTTCTTCGGTGGGGCACTGCTACTAGGCAGGACTCGTTTCTCGCCATTGGGACGGAATTTCTTGTGGACGAAGCCATCGAATTCAGATTCTGCTTTCATCGTGATCGGGCTTTTAACTGCAAAATAAGAAGAACAAGAGAGGAGAGAATTTAGATTTCAGTTCGTTCCCACTTAAAAGACGTTTAAGAATGAATCAGGCGGATATTATTGTAAACACCATTACCAGTGCTCTTCGGAACATGAATTAATAATTTAGGCGCACTGATTCTTGGGCTGGGTAATGCACTCTGTCACCCCGTAAAATTGAAAACCTGCCAAATTTATTAGCAAGTTTCCTAAGTCTTCAAGTAGTCAAGGTCTAGTAGACAACTTTATAAGACCTGACAGGATCTACAAATGGTGCGGTTTTAACAGCGTCACAACATCGCGGTAACTCGGTGTCACATCTCAGGCAGAGGAGTCTACCGACAGGACATATCTGGATTAGTTTCGTGTCATCAGACCCTGGCCCAGAATAAATCAAATTCATTGTCATGATGACAGCGCAGAATCTTGTTCGAGGCTCACAGGCTCCTCCGAAGTGACACGAAGAGGAAGAGGGAACTGTCGCTAGCCGGAAAGAGGCCTGTTCAGGCACTCATCACCGAGACGTGAATCACTGCTCCAAATTCATGTGACTTCCAGTCAATGGCAGATGGCTGGTTGTCTACCAAGTTCCTGGCATACGTGAGCTAATCCCCACTATCAGCTTCAACCAAGAGCCCCTGGAAAATGAGATGGAAGCGACACGATACCTCGTCTTGACAGAAACGTCGCAGAAATAACTCAAGAATATCTACAACTTTGTGTCTTGGCCACACGCTGTAGGGGTGTACTATTTGAAATTACTGAAAGCTGGCTCATATCTTTAGAAGTTCATTTTATATTTGCAGGAACTCTCACTATCTTTTCATCATGATTCCATTAATCATTCGGACCACTCGTGATCCTTAAATTTGGATCACTATTTAGCTATTGATGCGAGTTGACTCGCAAAAAGCACTTTCCCTCAAGTAAAGTTTAACCAGTTCTGGAATCAAATAGGGGTGGTGTTCCAAATTAATCACTCGACCTAGAAAGTTGTATAGTTTATTTCTGTATCTCTAATCCTTCTATTACTTCATCTTACACGCGACATGTCTTCGTCACTACACAAACTTCTGGGGACCTTTTTAACATTCTTAGTTTCTGGTGCCAAGATACCCAGCGTCAGTCCCGCCAATTCAAGGGCACCAAGGTCCTAAAAAGTGCAATCCAAACCAGAAGGCGTACCGTTTCTTTTTTTCCTCTAAAAGATAATTTCTCTTTCAACCGTGACTTTCACAAAAAACCACACGAGTCATAATGGTTACGTCATAACCACATGGAACGTCATGAGTGATTACCATTTTTAGGTCCGCGTCATGCGTTTGGGAAAGGACATCTCGTGATTGGGCTGTTGGGGATTTTTTGCTCAAGAACCTGAGAGGGAAAAGGCGTGCGCACCTGGCACACAGGAGCAGGCTGTTGTGACATTGGAAAGCTCTCAGACGGGACCACCTGGTTCTGAAAGTTGTGTCATTGGGTAAATATTAGCCTTGGAACGCAAAGTGTCTTAAACGAGATCAGAATCTTGGTGGTAAGCCCTTGGCCAACCCTTGTCATATTAAATTTTGTTCTTCAGATATTTGTATCGTAGCGCTTACAGCATTATTACCCCGGTCACTGGATTCAGTTTTGATTTTAACATTGACATTCCTTTTATACAACCAAAAATTAGCACTTGAGATGATTCACAAGTTATCTCTCAAATGAACACGTAATAATGATCACAAATATTCCCAATCGAATCTAATATACATGTATATTTATAAAACTATAAAATTATGTGTAACCACTCCCATGTCGTTTACGTCATGATAAATATTGCGAGAACAATCTACTCTATATTAAAATCAGTCAATCAAACAAAGCTATTCATTTCAAAGCGTTTAAAATTAGTAAGAAGTATTGTGCAATTATGATCTCACTTGATTTTCCCCACTAATTATTGTAGACGCAGCCGAAGTTTCGGTTCCATCAGTATGTTATCATATACGTTCACTTTGATCAAATTCTATTATACGCTTTATAGCCATACAGCTGCAACGGTGGTATAAAATAATACAACATCCCTTCACAAGGAAACCAACAACGGATCCTGCTTCTAAAACAACTAATAAGAACTCGTTTTACTGCTCGGCTGACTGATGAAGTTTAGAAATCATTGTTATTTCCGTATTTCCTTCTTTCTCACGAGTCGCTTTCCATCGCTACCTTGCAGTTTCGCTTTTGCTTTGGTTTGGTTTGGTTTTACTCTATAGATATTGGATAAGGAGATCCGGCAAATCATTAATGGCACTTATAATTTATTGCGTACAATCATTGACAAGCCGACAGGCCATCTGCAGATGATGTCATAGATGTGATTATCTATATTGATTTCGGTAAGGCCAGCTTTACTTAGACACCTGAATAAAGCTAGACTAGAAACAAACATCCAGCACAGCTTTCAACTTTCAAGCCTCTTCACACTCATTTGTCATTTTAGTTTTTAATGCCACGATGTGTATCACTCCCGCTTCTGAAATTTTATCCTTACTTTAATCATATTTTTACGATCTTTGAAGAAAGAAATGTTTGATAAATTGAGTTTTGATGAAGCTGAATATATTATTTTCGAGATTCCGTATTACTTCCATTCCCGTATGGTAGAATATCATTTAAGTATGTCACATGAAGATGATTGATATTGAAGTGGAAGTGGTTTCATATTACAAATATGACTAGAAATAGTTTACAACGGTGGACCAAATTCCGATGCCACGTGTAAGTGTAGTCCCATGTACCCATAAGTGTGTCCAGTGCATTTTATGATTCCTGACCCTTTTTTTTTTTTTTTTGAGCAAGATAATTTGTTATAATTCTGATCATTCCACAACCTCATCATAGAAATTATGAAATCAAGAAATGTTTCTATTGAAAACATAACGAAGCATTCAGAAAATTTCTAAACAGTTTTTCTTTCGCAATGCAATTGCATCACCATTACTAACTTTATCTTTAAACACGGTCACGATGTTTCACTATCATCTACCTGTACTATTTAAACGACCCAAATTGAATGACCCTTTTAGCGCATGCTCAAACGTCACTCAGTCATATATCATAACCTCAAATAAAATGACAGAATGACTCCAAAATAACGATGAAATTGCCAACCATATACAACTATCGTCATTTAATCTCTAGCAAACATCCGTTTCTTGGCCTTTGTAATTTGTACTAGAAATATTTCTTCATCAAACCGCCTATTTGTGCTCCCTCTTGAAACGGGACTGTTGCCAAATCAAATATTGATCGGCACAAGGGGCATGCAGTTATTACCGACAGGAACAAAGTGGGGGGAGAGAGAGGATAAAGTACTATTGTACATAAATCACATTCCAGTTGGGCATTAGTTTCAGATGTGTATTATATTCGATTTTGATCATAAACCCGCTGCCTACTGGAACCGGCGAATGTGAAAATTCAACAGTCAATGGATTACTTTGTGTCACTCACGGGACCATCACTATACGGGGCTGTGTCAATTTTGGCCTGTCACGACCTCTAAGTTGAAGAGGTAAAAACACCAATATAATCGGCAAAAATTTTGAGAAACTACTTCCATCTACATTTTAGAATTATAGAATATCTAATTTCATGCCAGATCCTTCAACAGGATCTTTATCATCTTGATCAAGTGAAATTTTCAGGCTGTTTTTGGTCACACATTTGCCTATTGGAGGCAATTGCTCACGGTATGAAGGTACAGAGTGCGAGGTTATCTCCCATAACCTCGCATAAGTGTGAGTGACTTTTTTGTGTACAAGTAACCTTATCACCTACGTAAACTATTCTCTTGAACTTTATTAGATCCTTTGGATATTACATTTTATGACAATCGGGATCACTACCATTATCAGTCAACAGTCGTGCCTTAAAAAGACACTTTGAGAAGAAAATGAGTGGAGATAATAAAATGTAGGATACCCCCCCCCCATCCCCACCCCCACCCCCAAAAGGGGGGAGTAAAGGGGGGGGGGAGGGAAAAAGAAAAGAAAGGGGGAAGACAAAAAAGAGGGGAAATAAACCGGTTCAGGTTTTCTGTCTCCGCTCACGCACCGGCACTTTGACCTTAAACTCATCATCCACTTCGTGGAGAGGCTTTCATAATATTACATGATTGGATGTGTTGCTTCTATCCAGGGGCCGGGTTAATTTTTCTTGGCATGGCTAAGTCCAGAAAGCCCGTGCAGTTGTCACATGGATGCTGCGTAACTCATCTCGTCTATTGTTTGGGAGGGATTAACATTCACCTTGGGCTTTCGCAAGTCCCGATTCCTGTTGTGACCGCGATAGATCATTGCTCATCACTCGCCACCGTTAAAGGTGTTCTAGGGTCATTTTTGATAAATTGATTTGTCGGAAAATTAAAAATCATTCTAAATGGTTATATAAGTAGTAAATGAGAACTGCAATATGTCATGGGGTTGTTTGAATAGGGATCTACTAAAATTTAAACCAACACGCGACAGAGATATTAAATGTGGGTCAATGAAGGGGAAGAGGTTTGGTATTAGTCCCAATATCTGCATTTATTGGGGTCATTCGTTTGCATGCTTGTTTTCAGGTACCTTATACTTCCGAACAGCTTTGTCTATTAACAAAATATCATTTATTTACAATTTGACATTCTAAGTGAGTACTTCGTTGGATTTTGTACCAATTTTTTTTGTGTGTGGATTTTCAAAAATCAGAGCAATAAAACCTGCATGCTTTTGTAATAACTTGATTCAGTTAACGTTACAATTCTACCATAATTATGGATGATATGAAATAATTTCGAACTAGATTCATGAAGCTATTATGTCAAAGGACGCATACATCAAATCAAAGGTAGAAAGGGTGCTTTCAAATTGACATGGGGGGTTAGCTCTCGTTCTCTCTCTCTCTCTCTCTCTCAATCTAGTTATCTCATTCATGCACGTTATGGCATGACGTCGTACTATATCACTTTATTATTGCATGTTACTGGAGAAAAGAGATTGTGTTGAATAAACAATTGAATACAACAGCGCCTTCCTGTTCTACCATAACCCATTCATAAAGTGCTTTAAATGTCATCGAAAAATAATGTTTGAGGAGTAGTTCAGGTTCGCTGGACAGATGAGTCAGGAACCTGTATTTGAACCCAATTGTCCAAGGCCCTTATTGAGGTCCAACAGATCGGAATGACAGAACTTGCAAGAGATTTCAAAAGAGTGAGAGACCCCTTGCGGTGTGCAGGCGGTGCTGGGTGCGACGAGAAACGGGCCTGACAAGTGATGAAAGACCCCCATTCTGCTTGACAAAGCCCCCAGAATATCAGGTAAACCTGTATCCCTGCACCACGCCTCTCTTTCTTACCATCACTCGCTAACCTTGTTCCCATTCATACAATCCCGTGTTGTTTTTCGCTATTATACAATGTACCTGATATAACGGGTCCCTAGACGGCTGCATGCTCAATTACCTTCCGAGATTTCGCCGAATGAAAGACTGAAAACGGGTCGGGATCTATTCGGACGGTCCATGTTTGGCACGACTGGACAATGGCTGTGTATCAGCATGATCAGGGTGGCGGACTCGGCTTTAGTTCTTCGACATGGGGAGTCGAGTTTTATAGGCCATTCTACTTTTCCACCAGTACCCATCGGGCTTAGAAGAATGGAAAATGGAACCATAAAAAAGAATAAAAACACAGATTTTTTTTGCCAATCTATGGGAATGTGGGCCTCGTATGACAGATTACATAAAGATCACGTCCTTGGGCCTCAATCATGTCGAAGAGATTTTCTGATTCTGATCTGGCCAACAATTTACCCCCATGAATAGCTGGACTATTATTCCTCCGTTCTCTCTTGGTCTAGACAGAAAGCGACTTTAATTCGACAATGTTTATCCTGCTTTATTCACTTTTCCATTTCTTATTGGTGTAATCACCTCATGTCATGGCTAAGATAAGTGTTTGAAATTGGTTTTCGGGAGGGAGCAGTCTGAACTATTCACGTTAAGGGCCGGATGGAGGAAAAATAAAAATAATTGAATGAAATGAAATGTCTCCGGGAGAATGGCAACCACATAAAGAGGTCATTGTGCAAACGGACATTTGAGAGGGTCAGTAAAACATGGATAATGCGTTGTACAGGAGAAAAATGAAAGTTCACTCAATGAATTATAAAAATAAATCATAAAATCCGACTCATGAAAAAAAACCTGTCAATTTAAAAGAAACTGTCCACATAAAGTACAATCGTATCTAGAAAGAACGCATGACAAAGAACATTAATTATGAAATATGTTTCTCCAAATCCGGGAACAAGTATTCCTTGATCAAATTACAATTTTGTTTCAATCACGTTATCTGAGGTAAAAACCTGATTTCCTGGTAGAGCAAAGGGGGGGGGGGGGGGAGTTATGGATATAATAGTGACACATGTATAACATCGCCAGAAACCGAAAAGGATATGTCCAAGAACATGCAAGGCACCTATCAATGCAACGAACTAACCACACCTCTTGATGCGTTGAAGTAATTATTAATTTGTGGTCATAATCAAGGTTTGGTTATGCAAACTCTGACTGAGATAGAATTGAGATAGAAAGACTGCGCGGTATCACTCCAGCCGACGGTGCAATCCGAAAGAACAAACAAAAGGGAATTAAAAATCTGTAACATGTGTGCCCTATCCCCTCTCTCTCTCTCTCTCTCTCTCTCTCTCTCTCTCCCTCCCTCTGTCTACCTATATTCCCCCTGTGCTGAAAAAGCTTCTGATTTGCCTAATTAAACACAGTGTGGGAGGCAGTATCGATATCCACTAGATTGCCTGCGAACGGCACCACTTGAGACTGAACATACTAACACCATCTGATGGTCCCGCCCTTGTGTTGCCAATTTGAGGAGTAAACATAACGAACTCCGATATCAACATTTTCCAACCCGCATGTTTTGATAAGACGGGTGATATAGGTAAAGAATCAGAACCGTTTCATTCAAGTGGGAAATTTATCATCCAGAGTAAACCTGTATATATCTTGTGGAATAACGTGGGTGGCAACAAGGCGAACGCCATTATGATTGACGAGACTGGTGATGATTAGTCGGGGCGTGTCGAATTCAAAACTACTGTAATCATTTCGACATTCTGTGGTACCTTTATGAAAGGATTAAAATCATGTAAACATATCTATTCAATTTCCCCTTCATTCAATGATTCAAGAAATGCCGATAACCCATATTGTTATTAGTAGGCATGACTTGAACAAAACGAGTGAGAATACATAATCGTTTTTAGGACAGCAACGCGAACACGTGCTGATAAAAACAAACAATCGAAGGATGGTGTAAAAAAAAAAAAAAAAAAAAAAATTTTAAAAAATCTCCATCGATAATATATTCAGATATCCCGCATGCATCATTTTTGAAAGGGGTGTGGCTATCGACAGTTTTGTGAGTAAGGGATTCCAAAAGAGATGTCGAGTACGGACCACCAAACCACAGTTCATGGTCGCTCATCTATTGTAAATCAAGTGTATATTTTCCCATTTGGTACGCTCACCGAGCTGAACCCAAAGAGCGTTGGCATTGCATTCATCCATTTTCAACCTGATGTTTGCATACATTGATTATAATACTTGTCATATCCATATGGGGCATTTTTGGGGCGTCGCCGACAGCTTTAGATGTATTAGGCCTGTACTCTTGGGACATGTATTCCATCTCCAGCACTATTGCTGGCTACTATTATGTTTCTTCTATTGTTGAGAGGAGAGGGCGTACCCCTCCCCCCCCCCCCCCTCCCCCCATTCTGGCACAAAAAAAATATTCAAAGATTAACGCGAATACTTGGTGCCACCACGATTTCTCCAATATTATACCTGCTTGTATCTAAGCATTATCTCTTCAAATCTCGGATTCTGAACGTCTATTATTCTAAACATAATTGGGTTAATCTCCTGCATCCTTTTGTTCTCTCCTTTGTCTTGTTGTGCCATTGTGAACATGGTGAAGGCATAATGATCATCAAGTAACGATGACGTTTCACCTTTTTTTCCTCCTCAACATTAATCGTCTTCCCCTTGACAACAGAGCTCTTTCTCTGCCAAGTCCTAATCTGGGCAAGAAGACAATCGGTCTAGAATAGCAATGCAAGTGTCAAACTTGAGACAAGTGCCAATCAGAGGGGCCCCTTGGCATATCTTAACCCCCATTTACCCATTTACAATATTATTCGCAGCCCGTCAAATAACACCTTACAGAGCCCCCGTCCACTCTGAAAAATATAATGCGCTGAAGTTCGAACAAAGAAGGTTGCGATCTTATTAAACATTATTCATAATCGGTAGAATCCACAGCCTCGACGCTAGGTCGGAATTTGGTCGCGTTCACCGCTTCATTAAAATGAAATCAGGACACTGTTTTTATAATTAAAGTGTCGTTCGCACTTGCACATTTGTCAGCAAGACTTGCAAAATATGAGGACATGAGGATTGGCGGTGATTTGAACACGTGTTGCATCCACCACTGGCAGGCTTCCCTGGTTTTTTGTTTTGTTTTGTTTTGGTTTTTTTTTTTTTTTTTTTTTTTTTTTGGGGGGGGGGTTTCAATTTTAATCAATAACATGAACTCGAAGAATACCACCATAATAACTTGAAACCTACAGTACGTTCTAGCAAAACCTAAAATGTTATCTTGTTTTGCTATAGGTATAATAGAAAAAAAATGGAACTCACTATTTCATGCTTATATTATGGGTGGTTGTCCAACCACTTTTTTAGTCTAAAACGTTTTACCTAATCAGTTTCAGCACACACCCAAACTTGCCTACCTCTTTCTTTTCTCTATGTTCTAACAATTAGACCCCTAATCGTGCGTTGCAACCAAGCCTGGTTTCGTCCGCATTGCCACCAAACATTTATTATATTTAATATGAAACTGTTTACCTAGGATATGCCCCCTTCACTCAGCATTGTATTGGCCAGTAATCATCTCGACCGTAAGGCATGAAAAATGTGATATTTGGAATGCGGGTAGGGAGGGGGCTTTGGATGTCATTGTCCACATCAAGTGTAAACAAAGCGCGGGCGGACAAAATTGGAAGCGAGATTTTACTTTTGTTTTGCACTCCATATGACCAGCTGACGAACAAGCCTCAGGGAATGACTCTCCAAACTCCGGCTTAGATTAACAATTTGGGTATTTATTTCAGCTTAGTAATTAGGCGCGCACGCATGGCACGTGTTACAGTAATCGGCAAAACAATACCCGGTGGGCTTCTTATATATTCTTCCATTACCAGACCCAATATACACACAGAACAAAATTCATCTATCTATTGTTACCGCATCATGAAAGTGAAACAAGGGCGTAGAGGGCTATGATTGACGTGAATGGACACAGTCTTCATGAAGGTGTTGTTCAATCATAAATACTTCCCGTAAAACTATTGAAATCAATATTTTTCCCCAATATTTCTTTGGGAGGAAATAGTGTGGCATCCATTCCGGGCACGAGATAAGGAGAAACGCGAAAGTCGAAACCGAAAGCAGCGGGACTAACAGCGCTCTGCTACATCATGGCTAATTTGAGGACGCATTTTGAACTTTACTCCAGTCTTCTTTAAAGGAGAATGAAACCCTGGGGAAATATCCATTCTAATGAAAAGAGAGGATAGAGAGAAGCAATCTAAAAAAAGTTCCATCGAAGTCGGTTACGAAATGAGAAAGTTATGAAAGTTTGAAAAGTCTCAATTTACTTTCTATGGCGATCCTCAAATTGGCAATGTTGCTTCAAAGTGACAGGTTTAGGAGTACAACTCTCCATATGTTTTGTACACAAAATTTCATATTTTCTCCATTATCTCTAAAGATGCTGCTTGTCTTTTTGTGAACTCAACATATGTTGTGTCAAATACATTTTCCCATGATATATCTTGAGCTAAGAAGGAGGCAAGCTGCAACTTGAGAGATAATGGGAAAAATATGAAATTTTGTGTACAAAACATATGGAGAGTTGTCCTACTCTCACTCTCACTTTGGAGCAACATTGCCAATTTGAGGATCGCCATAGAAAGTAAATTGACACTTTTCAAACTTTCATAACTTTCTCATTTCGTAACCGACTGTGATGGAATTTTTTTTTTAAAGATTTTCTCTCTATCCTCTCTTTTCATTAAAATCGATTTTCCCCAGAGTTTCATTCTCCTTTAAGACTTTGTACCTTTTACAATCAAGCATTATCATGGAATAATACCGTTTTCCTCAAAGCAGGAGTATTTCAAAACATACAGGTGAAATCGTTAATTCGATCAACCATACAGCGTCGCCGATGAGACAATCAGTGTACATACGCATGGACCTACATATCCTACACTGGTCTCTGCATTTTTGTTCCTTTTTTTTTTTTTTCTTCTTCTTCTTCTTCATCTTCTGAACTGTGTTCCTTCCTCTTTTGTTCGATATTTTGGCACTTGTCTAAAAAAAAAGGGGGATAGAAAAATCGTTGTACAAGTACATGGTCCTAAGGAAAGAAAAACTGTCAAAAGCTAGAATACTTTAATCCTTTCAGGACAGAAATTATTTAAGAGCTAAGTTGATCACATCTTGTTCTTCAAATTGGCAAAATAATATTTTTCTTTTCGTGCTCCATGGTTCTAATAATGTGTAATGTCTTTGAAAACAATATATATGGTTATTAATTTTGTTGAAAAGTTGAAAAAATGCCAATTTTGATAAAAACAGTGATTTTGAACCTACCTCTCATTGTGTTGCCAGTTATTTTAAAGTATATTCTTGTTTTTAACATTGCTGGCATCAAACGCAATATGTTCATGCATCAAAAAGTGGACATAATTTGTGCAGAATTCTTTTGCTCTTTCTATCCATGCATCAGGTATACTTTCGAGAGCTCTGAATGAAAAGTTATTGATCCAAACCACAAAATGTGGTCAATTGTCTCGAAATAGTTAATAGACGGAAGTATTGTGGGATGACCATTCTAATCAGGTAATTCCTAATCAGAGAAGAGAATTCAAGGTGGACATGGATTACGTCATCGTAGCTGGCCTTCTATAGGGATATTCCCTTTCAGCGAGGAAATTCATAGGCACACCCTATAACTTTCAAAACTTGTCAAGAAGGTTTCCTGGCGCTCATCAAAACTTCCCAAGTCCCAATTTCCTCCTGGCGAACGTCTGGCAAGTAAACAATAGGCCTAGGTGTAAATTGGTTAAAGGCACATAATAATATGCTCTATTGTTTACTTGACATTACTTTCCATCATGCCAGTGGTACTGTCATCAACAGTTGTGTATATCAAGGTATATTTGCTGGATGATTCTTGCACGCATTTTCTCTGTGTGTGTCCAAACATTTCTTTTTAAAAAGTCACCTATTTTTTTTCATATTGTTGATCTGTTTTTGTGGGGGGAGGGGGGGCTTTGGCAAGTATTTTCCCACATTTTTAATCAAAAATCGATATTTCATTGCATTCACATTCGGTAACAGATCTGACGATGGCAAGTGAATACATTAACTGATGAAAAGATTGTCCCCGACAGATTTTTTGTGAAGTATTTCAAGGAAGCTATCAGCCATATTCGCAGTCCCAAGTGTTACAGGTGAGAAATAAATCCCGCTTTCCCGCTTTTTTTTTTCTGGGTATCTCCGTCGGTGACTGAGCGTCTTCGCTGTCACAAACCCACCTTGTCACCAATTAGCGTCCATTAGATGAAACAATAAGTGGAGTTAATTTCTTGTCATTAGACTTTTCGTAGATTGATAGCTTTCAGAAGGAGGTGATGTTGGGAGGATGTTTTTGTGAACGCCTTAGCAGGGCGCTAACTGTCCAATTTCCTCCCCCTTGACTGCCGGGTAATCGACCTGGTGGTGATTGTCTTCACGGGGAGTCCAAGACAAAACCCCCTCCCCCTCCCCCGAGCAACTTATTATCACACTGTACCCCTTGTCGCTTGACCATGCTCGCCACGAACCTGGCAATGATGGGCTGTTTCCGCCCCAACACGGGGACGGTCTCAAAGTACCATTGTCTGCGATTATATCTGGGCACGCGACTCGGTGCTGAAACTGGATGTTTAAGTTTAGGGCAAAAAAAAGGTTAATGTTTATGTTTTTCTTGTAAAGAAGGCGTACTGATTCCTAATCTTGGCAGAAACACTCGCGCGAGCGACCGGAAAGCCTGCCGAAAGGTGTAGGGGTAGAGAATTGGAACTTCCTGTACATTCGCGCGTCTTGCAGTCAAAGAGCAGACGACAGATCTGAAGTCTAAAGGGTCAACTTGCAAAGAAGCAACAATCAAAGAAATCCAAACGCGCGCGAACGGAAACCTCGTCAAATTGTTCAACTGTCAAAATCAACGTTGGCGCAGACTCGATCGCTGCAGGGTTGTGACTGCTTTCCCATTGCTCCATTGACAAACCCCCCTCGTGGGACGGTAGCAGCCGGTGCAGCAGAGAGGCTGTTGACAGTCCTTTCTCAAATAAAAATAAAATAAAAACTGATGGCGAATGAAAACATAATAGCGACAAAATTAGAGCCCAGTTTTCGACGCGCTATCAGTTACTAAACATATTTTTTAACGGTGCAAGTTCCTGTTTTATTTCAATATGGTAGGGCGGTGTAACAGCTGGATCGAATCACAATGCGCTTTGAAGGGTGCACATTGTTCCGCTACCATGTAAAGTGTGGAGAGTGAGTGGTACTAAACCCTTGGAACAAAAAGAAGCGACCCAAGTGTTATCTCTCGAGCAAACACGAGCTGTGTGCTTAAACTCAGAAAATAATGAAGAAAACCCCGAATAAAAAACAATAGAACAATATGACGCTTTTGATGTGACGGTTTTCGAACACAAGTTTCTGGATCCTTTTGTCCAAAGGCAGAGAGAGCACGTGGCAATGGCGGTGATTTTGACATGAGGGGGGTTTCCCAGCGTTTACCTGCTGCGCCCTAAACCCCTATGTAAACAGATCTTATCCCAAATACATCAAAATGAACGTCTATTGATAATCGATCTTCCAGTGGAGGGAGGCGCCGTGGCAAAAAAAAAAAATAATAATAATAAAAAAAAATAGTTTCCATACGAACTCGTGATCATTGCAACCTGATGCCATGCTATGTTTTACTGCTAAATATGTATTTTAATCAGAAGTAAACAGCTTTTCCGCCTTTATGCTTTTAGCGTTAATCATGCATTGTCTTGTTAAGACTGAAACTGTGTAAGGATACACTAGTTTCAAAATATTTAAAAAAAATATTTTAAAATGGTCACAAATCATAAAACATTGTCACAGAAACGTTAAAATGCATTAATACAAGAATTGTAAGGTAAGTTTAACTTTATAAATCACATTTCAGTCAAATCTTTTGGAATCTCTCTCAAGAGTACAGTGAAGAGGAGAGGCCGAAAGGGCCATTCTTTGACATTTAAATTTCAAAAGCCCAAACTGGCGCTAAGTGTGAGCAAGGAGTGATAACTCCTTGGTGTGAGGTCAATAATACATGTCTAAAATGAGTTTTAAATCGTTTCTTTTTTTCTCTCTTTTTTTTTATACTCTGCAAACCTTCGTAGTAGGTCCATGGGCAAACATAACTAGGAACTGCTCTGAAGTAGCGTTTGATAGAAACCTGATCATGCTGATGCTAAGTGGAATATTTCCTCGAGAATGTGATCTTCAGAGGCCAATGAGATGGGTAAGGATCTGTGATAACTCCTTGGTAAGAAGAAGGGAGACAGAGGGTGCATCAGTCATCGGATGAGTCTCTGAAGAGGATACCACGCGCGAGTGGAAATCTCCAAGGGGGTCAGTAACGGGGGCCATTGTTGGTGCAACTCGCGTGGCTCCAGATTGGGTTTCGGACCTGGAATTCGCAAGGAGCGGGAACCTGAGAAGGCGGTGGTATGTCGACCATTGCCAGCCAACTTTAAACCCCAAGACACTGGAATCTAGAAATGTCAAACTGGGGGCGGGATGATGCTGTACTATCATGACATAGAGCATCCACAAAACTATACTAAAGAAGAAATTCTCCTTTCCTTCATCATGTTGGTATATGAAATTCAGAAGAAAGAGCCAATCAACATGAATTCAATTCCAGAAGTTTGCGCCATTCCAAGAGTTATTGCTTTGCACTTGTGAATCAGAACAATTTATTTTTGTAGTCTGTACATGTAGTTATAATCAACACTTCAGTCTCGTGATTGGTTCATTAAATTTACAAAATAATGGCATAAATATTATTGACGTTAATTTGAACGTTTCAATTCCACTTGAATTAATATTCAAAACGGGTACAACATGATTTCCTCTTGCATGTCTTGTCTCTGGGTTCTTTCTTTAAAGGTTCCCTTCTATGAAATTCTAATTCTTGTCATTTTGTACCTGATACTCATCTAAATTGAAAAATGACATCCGTTTGCAATGAATACGTATCTGAATATTTTTAAAATAATATTTTCCCCACGTATTCAGGCCTAAACGAGTCTGCTAAGCTCCGCCCCCTTTTAAACCCCGAATTCTCGTTCTTCGAGCATGATTGACGTGTGACGTCACAAACCGACATCGCCGGTGCTTGTTTACAATATCTTGCATATATCACGCGTGCAAACTAACTTGCAGTTATATACCACCTCGAAAACCACCTCTAAATCGAAGTATGCCGCAACGCTGTGTCTTTGCAGGTTGCAGCAACATCACAAAGGAGGGTGTAAGTCTACATTTATTCCTCAAAGACCCAAATATTAGAAGAAAATGGACCTCAAAAGTGAAACTAACTCGCGTCAATTGGAAGGGGCCGAGTGACCGCAGTGTCCGTGTGTTCCGAGCACATTTGTGCGGAGGACTTCCTCGATAGTACGGGGCTGCATGCGGCGTTTGGCATCAAGAAGAGGCCGTCCCTGAAGCAAGATGCCATCCCCAAAATCAAACTTGATCTACGGTATCTATTGATCATATATCTATTGATCAACTATCACTGTACCTACACTAACTTAGTCTACCGGTACTTATTATTTATAGCAGCACAATGAAAACATGCAAGGTAACAGGAGAGCTAAGGGTTTTCTGGATATCAATGTTAGAATTCACTAGAAACAAAACGCTACCACCCCATGCACCAGTAAAACCCTACCCAAGCTCAGGCCAGGCAGGGTCAGCAGGCGAACGACCGAACGGCACGGCGTGTACACTTGCGCACGTCGAGCTCACTGCCTCGATCAGCTATCAGCTCAGCCTCATCAGGACTGGGGCATTTTGCAAGCGCAAACAAGATTCATAATTGGTGGATATGCATAAATTAAAATTTAATCGGCAATCTAATTATCAAAAGGAATTACTAGTTATAATTCCCAAGTCTCCCGTCGATATCTTCTCCGTTATTGAAATCAGGGACGTCTCTGTCATATAATCAGAATCCGACATGTCTGGTTCAAACAAATACGGCCGTGCCCCTAATTCCTCTTTTATTTCTTCTGTCTGAAGAAGATGTTATCGTTCGTTGATATAGGATTTAAAAAAAAATTAAAATGAAGGGCTGTAATGGCACGAAGTCGAAGCTAGGATCTACACGAAGTCGAAGCTAGGATCTACACGAAGTTCAATAGCCTACACACACACTTTCAGCTTGCGTGGAGTCAAGCATTCTGAGTGTGACGTCACATGACGTCATCGATCGCTGGACCGATTTTCCAAAATTTTTAGGGGCGTTCCAATTAATTTTTTATTTACAAGTTTACAGATTAATGAATGGAATTCAGGTAAAATGGTTGACAGATCTGGATTCACAGTAGAAAAGTCTACTAATTGAAGTTCCTTTGTAATTCCATAAAAGGGATCTTTCTTTAAAGGCTTTCGACGACGTGCTACCCAGACTGAAGTACATGATCAGCAAGAAGAAATTTCGTTGCACTTTTTTGTGACAGCTTGACACGAGCAAGCAGAGGTTGAAAGTGCAACCACTCTTAAATTAGACACAATAAATCATAGTTCATGTCTCAATTCTGCTCGCGCGTGATATGATCGTTAAAGAAATGTGCCAATCGAATCGTGATGACGTCTGCAAAAAAAGGAGAAATTATCCACTCCATTCCATTTACATCTGCACATCTGTGATTGGAGTATACTGAACCTCTGATCTGAACTTGAGTAACCCCTACACCTTGTACCCTTCCCTTCACCCCTCGTACACCCTAACCCCTCCCAGTGCACCCCTTACTAAAACAGCCCACATCTGGTCGATGGATAATAATGAACTCTTTTTCTCCCATGCGTCCAACTGCCAGTGGCAGTAGGACTAGACAGCTAGTTGCAGATCACTCGCTTTTCTTTTCTTTTTTCAAACATGTGAACCCATTAAAAAAGCGAGCACATCGTTCCATAAAATCACATACTAATGTTGATAACGGAAATAAAATTAGTTCTTATCAAGGAGATCCAAATAGAGATATCGTTAAATTTTTCATTTTGGTAATGAAGAAATTAAACCGCTACGTCTGTGACAAAGCTTATATCACAAAAAGTTCCACGAACTTCGTCCTCCTACAAGGTGTCCCAGAGGTTACCTTTCAAAGATGACAGATGATTTAAGTCAAACTTTATCACACATAATGCAGGGAAGACGGGGTGAATATATTTATCACTTGCAATTCTAACAAATTTCGGTGAGTTGGATATGTGTCGATTCTGGGGGAAGTTTAAATGCAGGGGACACTGCTGACCGTGCACTGTTATGCCTGGCTATACAACCCTATTAAAAACCCGTTTGATAATGGTGTTTTATCACACATGATTTGACACTGCTTTAAGGTTTACTGCCAAATACATTTATACGTTTTATTTGAACTCACATGTCTTAAATGACAAGGTAATGTTTGATAAAGGCGGTTGTATTATATAGAGAGCTGTCATAAATAAGTGCGGTTAGACATTTACAGGCCATAAGTAGTTCCTTAACGACAAAATATTTATTGCACCTTTATATCTGACATGATAGAATTTATCTCGATATTGCCAGCTATCGTTGTTTTATGGTATTTCTTCATCCGCTAAAAACTACCGAACCTGTAATCATGATGTTTGGCAATACACTCAGTGTGCATATCCAAACCACGTAGGCGTCAATATTGATATGTTCATCAAGGCGGCACAACAAATTTTGAAAGAAGAACCGCTGTAATCATTGTAAACAAAAGCAGAGATCCATGGTATAGGCGATATCAGACGATTATAGTAGATCGATCATAACACGTCACTCACATTCAGTCACGGGATACGGTGTCAAAGAATTTTGGATGTGTGCCAAGTAGTGTAATGGAAAGAGAAACTACAACTGTAATGTTAATATTTATGTTTGGCATCGTCTGGGCCCTTATCACGTGGACTTTGAGTTGACGGTGTGTGTATTTGCCGATCGCGCGACATTTTGGTCATATGGAAGCCCGATTCAAATGACATTATCCCGCGAGCAGTCAAGAACTTTAACATGTTTAATGTTAGATATACCATAACATATGCACTTGACACCTCTTCTTAAAATGTATACCAGCGCGTGACTTGGTTCGAGGGTGTGGCCGACCCCTCCCTTTCAAATCGAGGCCCGCAAACGCAACTCACCATCCTAAATCTATAATCAATTTCACTGTGATGCGTTAACATACTCCTTAATACATTGAAAAGGCAATTGTAATGTTTATGTTGATTGCAATGGTTTTATTGATATTTGTTTAATGTCTAGTCATCAGTCCGTTCCATGTATGTGCCAAAAGAGCTACGCAGTCATATTGTATTGTATCGTTTTGAAATGGAATGATTACGTCTGTAAAGTCATGAGGATAAGAACTCTGACCAACTGATCAAAAATTTTAAAATAATGATCATCTATCTAGCTGACGACGCTTCAAATCCTTGAAGCGTCGTCAGCTGGATCTTGAAGATTTTTGAAGCACCTATATTGTTAAATCATAATGACAAAACAAAACAAAAAACGTGATATCAAGTCATCAGCAGGCGCCATTTCACTTTAATAGCTATCTTCATGCCTCCTTTTCCCAGAGGAAACGCATCACTCGTAGACATGATAAATATCATTTTCGTTGTATATGTATATATATATATATATATATATATATATATATATATATACAATTGTAAGGATTTGGCTAAAACACAACATGACGGGCCGTCTTGATCCATCACACAAGCAAGCACTGTCCATAGCATAACCACAAACAACCTAACAGCTCCTGAAGAAGGCATAATGCCGAAAGCTTGACGACATCAGTAAATCCGTGGTATTCAGCTACGTCCTGAGTCTTAGCTCATTTCATTTATTTATATATATATATATATATATATATATATATATATATATATATATATATATATACATATACATATTAATTTCCAAAATCGGACTAAATGCCTCTTGCTATACTGTAGATAACTGGAATATAAACACATTACGCAATGGCCTTTTGCACGGGGCTCGATAAGCAGTGGAAATTTATATTCCAAAAAGTTGGAATATGCGGGTTGGTTTTGAAAAGGTCTAGTACATACATTTATATTTTTGCTGCAACTGAATAAATAAGTGAGGAAGAACAGAGGGAAAGATGATCACCGCAGGATGCGAATATACGGGCATATTCCTCTTTCAATTTTCATTTGAGACAAAACAAAATTGGGGAAAATCAATCAATTCGCTTGCTTTTGAAGAAAGAATCTAGAAATTGGTCTCAGAATTGCGGGTATAAACCTACAATATTACGTATCAATTTTCATGGGCGCTTGCAAAAACTTAGACCGCGGAGGCAGTCATTTCCGTTTCACCAGTATTGCAACAAGGCATATCACCTTTAATATCTACAGCCATGGTAGCAATGCTGTCGGATCGGGGCCTTGGCCTCGGCCATGGTGATGGAACTATCCAAAGTTCGCTCCATGTTATGCTAAATCTATTTCAAAAGTTCTATATTTTACAGACATACGTTCTTGCCATATCAGCCTTTAATTTCACCCAAAGCTTCATCTCTCATGATAGTACTGTTTATTATTACCATCGTTATCATTATCGATACCAATTACTATCATCATTATTATTATCATCGTTATTATTCTTATTTTTATTATTTTTACTATTGTTACTATTATCATTATTATTGTAACTTTGACTGCAAGGCAAATCCACTTTCCTTTGGGGGCTCTCGAATCTTTTGAACACCGTCTAAAACATGAACTCAATATTTGCACTCTAACGAGTCACAACACAAACTTATATATATTTTTTCTAATTTTAAAATGATATCGTATTTACTTTATTCTTGATCTCCTTCCCACCTACAGTCCACAACCCCCACTCTTGAGCCTTGATATTTACCTCGATAGTTTGTGCCACCACAGTCATGACATTGGCCATTCAATTATCATCTGGAAATGCGGACAGGGTCAGAATAATTATCACCGATTTCTCAGGACACCCACTTTATTTTTCGAAATGCAGTATTTTGATAGAAGGCTCGCCCTAGTTTCTTTCTTTTTCTTGCCCCTTTTCAAAGAAAAGTGACGAAGATGGATCTGGTCTGACCTAAAGCTTGAAAATCTATTGAACAAACATTTATCAAACAGGTTTTTGTGCCTGTCAGATATCGGCTATTTAGACCATCACGCCTCAGCTCAGGAAAGACAAATTTAAACGACGTTGATGTTGACACGAAAATACTCGGGAATGGGAAGAGCAAATTTTGGGAGAAGTGCCGTTTGGAGGTGATGGAGTAATATGTCATTTTTTTGAATTATTATTATTTCTTTTTTAGAGGGGATAGCGACAAAACGACAGTGTTTTTGTGTGTGCAAAGGCATAAACCCACTACACATGCTACAGGTGAAGTAGCCGATCACGACTTTGGGAATGGGAGATAGCAATAGATAAAATGAACTATAGTTTAATGAAAATTTCACAGGGTATCTAATCAACACCAGGGTGAAGAGGAGCAATGAATATGCAATGACTTCTGCAAGGACCTAAGTGCAGTGGTGAAACTCGAACCCACGACCTTTGCACTATCATTCAAGTGATTATACCCCTGGACTACGACACATTTACATTTTGTTTATTTGTTTTAATTTTTTTTTTTTTTTTTGGGGGGGGGGATGATTATATACATGTATATGAATTATTAGCGGCTGTGATATTTCCTTGTACATTTCCAAGTAGTTCAACTCATCAAGATACCTGATGGTGGAGTAAATACAAACGAAAAGAATTGTTAAAATAGGATCCAATATATGAGAATTGCGGGTAGACATACAGGCAATTTATGATCACTATTCATCGTATATTTATTACATTAAATAGAAATCCATCATGATTCTGAATATATCAATATTTTATTGTTATCAGTAATACGTGACGTTATGAGTCATTTATATTAGGTGTGCATGTCAGTGAAGGAGGTTATTTAGGTATTCATCTCGTTGGATATTTAGCTGTCAAACCCTTAAACGATAATCAGATAATCACGAAAAATCATGATGCCGAGTGAGGTAGCAAGGTTATGGTAGGCGGGGATGCAACTTTCAAACAATGCATCTCATATTATATCGTGATCACAGTCGATTTCATTAACTGCAAGTCTTATCCTTCCTCTTCTTTCTTTCTTTCTTTTTTCTTCTTTTTCTACTTCATATTTTTCTTCATCGCCATCTTCTTTCATTTTGTGTCTTTCTTTTTATTTCTTTGTTCCTTTATTTCCATTTTCCCTTTTTACCCCCTCCCCCCCCCCCTCTCTCTCTCTCTCTCTCTCTCTCTCTCTCTCTTTCTTTCTATTTCTCACGGAAACTGATTCTTCCAAGGTTTTGTTCTTCATCAATATATATTTTTCTCAGTGAAGGTCTGTTTTTTTGTGTGTTTTTTTTCAATTCTGTAAATCAATGTCTCTTTACCTTGTATACCGGACGCGCCTCCTTTGTCAGAGTATTAAAATTCAGATAATTTTCTCTTTCAATAATATGTACGGCTCGAGGGAAATGTTCATTTATTGTGTGGCCATGCGATAAGCCTCTGGCTCAAATATCATATTTTTTTAATGGCAGGTACTATCAACCCATTTCAAAATCCCCTTAGAACTGATCTCACCTCTATCCTATGGTTTTGTTTCTTTCACCAGTGTGCCTTGTCTCATTCCATCTATTCTTCTTCGTTCCTACTTCCATATCTTTTGTTCAACAATCTGTTTGTTCCCCCTGTTTTTCAATTGTTATGGTACAAAATCGTATCATGATACATGGAGAGATTACACGCACTATTACATGACTGTAATTGCACGTTAACCATTTAAAGATGTGTTTGCCTAAATTCCGGTGTAAATGACCTAAGGCAAGGCTTTCTCGGTTTACCGCCGAATATCCCATAATAGGGGGATATATACCAATATTTATCTAATTTGATACACAAACCTAGCATTTGAATTCCAAGGAAGGCGATTGTGAGTTATCGTTAAGAAGTGACGTCATGTCACGTGAATGCTTCAACTTCCACATCGTACCAAAATAGCCATTGCTTCCATAATTATGCACTAAAGCTGAAGACTATTATATATACCAATTCGACGAGCATTTCGCTTATTTTATGCATTCCTTTCACTCAGCTCAAGCATAGTAAATTAGCTTGAAATAATATATTAAGTATACTTACTTATCTTTCTAATAAAGTAATCCCTCTTCCCTCGTCCAACAAAATCTTTTAACGCCAGTGCATATCGGTTATGCCAGTTCAAGGCACTGGTACATGGGCAGTATAACACCGCCGAGAAATAGAAAATATATATTTCACAAATGGTTGTATGAAGTTATTATTGTTTCTTCTCTCTCTCTCTCTCTCTCTCTCTCTCTCTCCTTCATAGGTTATCAACTGCTCATTTACAAACGAGGGGTAGTGGCCTTAATAACATGTTATTTCTGGTTTGTGCTGTACTATTTTGTATTTGCTGACTGCTATTATTCGGCAGTGAAGAAGGTCACGTTTACGTCATCCTATTACTCATGTTGCAAATCCACAAGTTTCCTTGAAATCCATAGATGCAGCTTCGATTCTAGCAGCATACACGCTATAACAAAGCCATTATGATTCAAGACAACGACACCGGGGATCTACGAAAACACCTTGCCTACCTCATTATAGGTTGGCTCCCAGCCTGAGGATTGAAAATATGTTTGGTACCACTGTAACTTAAAATAGACCAATACCCCCTGTCATCTCACTCGTGCTCTCTCTCTATCTCTCTCTCCATGAAATTACAATGTGGCTTAGGAAACTGTATCTTTAGAGATGTCTCTATCAATTGCTGGACGATTCACATCTGGGGACCGATCTTTAACTTCAGCATCGGATGCGAATCGGGATCGAACCCTGGGCATTGTTATAGGCAGACCCGAGAGCCAACCACTAGACCAACATCCGCCTTGGAAATGGCAGGGATATTCCATTACCCAAACATATGTTCATTGAGATTGGGGATGATGACTCTTCTAACCTGGTAGCAAGGCTAACCAAAGGGAGGATGTGTGATTACCTCATTACATTGTTCACACTTGGTGTCATTCCCGTCTCACCCCCTGTATACAAATCACCACAACAAATTAATATGATTTCTATATTTAATATTGACTGACTCATTGAAAACGAAAGAGGGTGTCAAGAATTGAGAATAAAGCGCCGATTCGAAGAAGTCCAAAGAATTGCGATCAATGAAACGGAAGAATTTGACACGTGTGTTGATTATGACGGGTATTTTGTCAATACAGAATTGTTGCCTTGTCGGACGATACATTGTCAAATTGCGGTGAGTTGGTTGCTTATCTAATTGGCATTTAATGAGTCATTAGTGGCTTGTGATTGTTATGGAATGCACAAAAAGATCTAATGATGTCAGCATGACAGATATATTTCTTCTCTTTTTTTCTTGAATAAGAAATAGGATTAGGGTGCCATTCGCTGCATACAAAAATAACATAATATTTTGAACATCATGTACAGTAACAAAGGCAAACATGCAATTATATTGGGTAATGAAAGAACATATTTCCTACTGTGAGCTTAGCGAAATCAGCACCGAAAGAAACAAATATAAAATCCTTCTGCACACAAAGAAATGTTAGCATGGTTAGTCAGGAAGCAAAATTTGCCGAAACTGAGGAATAAAGAAGGAGTAGCGGGGGCGTAGTCGTAGGGGTGTGGCAAACAAACAAATAGAAGCACGCGGGCACCATACGTAAGTCAAAACGGTGACCAGCGGAACGAGGGACGTTGCACAAACGGAACAACTACCAAGTGGTTTGCCTGAAATATAAAGTTATTATTTG
The DNA here is from genome assembly GCA_025618425.1 of Heliocidaris tuberculata. Taxonomy (NCBI): domain Eukaryota; kingdom Metazoa; phylum Echinodermata; class Echinoidea; order Camarodonta; family Echinometridae; genus Heliocidaris; species Heliocidaris tuberculata. Next base: position 40,787,862 of record CM046841.1, read on the forward strand.
AAAACCTTGAATCAAGGAGTAAACCCTAACCATGTTATAACTTAACTATTCAGCTATTGATTGGGTCTTTTATCGTTATCGTATGTAGTAATTTGAGGTGGTGTAGGTTAGTAAAATGATTATGTATTGATGGTACATGTGAACCTTCAGTGTGTCAGTAGTTGCAACAAGTTTCCTTCTCAAACTTTATTCCTGAATATCATCTTTTAAAAAGACATAACTACTTCTGTCTAGACTCTATGTCACTGACTATTATTCCACCAATAATGTGGAAAACAAAACGAACATTTTACAGAAAATTCCTATCTTAGACAGTGAGAGACAGGGAGTCCAACAGGGTGATGAAGTATAAAGAGACAGAGGCAAGGAGAGAGACAGGAGATGAGACAGAGACTGGAGATTTTGAAAGAGATTAGATCATCTGGATGTCCGATTAATTTACTGACCGTGTCCTCATTCCGGGTCACGGGTCTTGCCTCTGGCCAGATTTAATATCAGCTTACATAATATAACGCTCAGTCAAGCGGCCTAGACAAAAAGAAAACTACATATCCAGACATAATGGTGTAACAGCCTCATTACAATTCAATCCCTTCTCCTTTTGATTTTCTAGGGCCAAACCAACAGGGTATTTCGCTAATTGATTTGGCATCCAAAGACCAAAGGAGACGAATTGATACCACCAGGGCTGTTTTGGCTGGTGTAATTATCCGTCATGGTCACACAATTGCCCCGTTACCGATACGCCGATTTTAACAAAGTAAACTAAAAGCATTGATCCATGTTTATTCTATTGTCAATAGCCCGATTTTCTGGCGAACTATAATAGGTCGTAATTATCCCGAATGCAACAACATCTATTGAACCTCATAAGCCCCTTTGCGGGCTAATATGTTTCCTCCTTTTATAGCTGTCATAATTACACCGTTCTGACATTTCTGTGCGAAAATTGGGCTTTGTGAATGAAGCTTGTCGGAAGCAGCGAGTGATTCAGGAAAATTAATGATCTTCAGGAGAACCAAATTAATATTTGGTTTGGTCAACGCATGGATTTGGATAAACTGACAAACAAAACCATTGCCGAATACAACTGACTCCTTGATCTCAAAACCCTTGAATAATGTGTACAGGAAGCATTTAGAAAATGTAATTTTCGAAACATTGTGTCGACGCCACATTGAGAGGGCGACCTCATGAGTCTGTCACCGGTGAAGCTATCATGAGGTGTTCTTTTATTTCGATCAGAGGAGCCTGAAAATTACCTTTCCTTGTCCCCACCAGGCAAAATAGGCTGGAAAGAGATTGGACGAATTATCCTAATGCAGCAAAGAAAAGCGAAGAGAAGGAAAACTGAAAACGATTCCACCCCATTATGCAGAGCTTTCCCTAACTTAAGCGGTGGCTTTGAAAGGAACGTGCCCTCAGAACTGGACTGTCCTCGCCCAAATTTGTCTTAGCAGGGTTTCTTTTGATCCCATGTTTACCCACAATGTTATCTATCTTCTTTCAGCTTTGATCCCCCTTTAAATGAATCCCCGCACTCAAAGAAATACTTAAACAAACCATTAAAGATTTGTGTAAGTAAGAAAGCCCTAACGCTAAACGTGGTTAAGAAGTGTTGACAGCGAAGTCAATTAAGCAAGTTACAGTTTGGATGGATAATGGTCTTGTAAAGCCAAACGCCCGGAAAAATCATTTCATCATTCATTTTCTCTCTCCAACTCTGACCTGAGCATCGAAACGACATTTCAAAAGAGATGGCTTTTGAAAGGAACATGTTTTAAATTAATCATAACCAGATGAGCGGGGCCTTTTTTTTTTCTCTCTCTCTCTCTCTCTCTTTTTTTTCCATTGGACCTTTGTTAATGGTGCCATGTTAATATCGATGATGTATTCGCGATGAAAAGTAAAGAGCCAAGGACGTATCCTTGAGGTACATTTCTGCCAAAGTGAATGAAAGTTCACTCCCAAATTTTGATGCATAACTTGTCATTGGCTGTGAATAGCCTTTTACTTTTATGATTTCTCATCCCACAGATCAAAGAATGATGTCGTCCCCTACGCTATTGATTCTAAAGTTCCTCCTCGAATTCACCATTTCTACCAAACATGAAAGCAAATGCCATTTTCAGTCATAAACTACAAAAAAAAAAAATTGAAACCATTGGCTGCATAATTAATAACCAGCTAACAAACTATCCTCGGACCGTCTATCACCCTATATCAAATCGTTATTCCACGTCATGCACCAAGCATCAAACTCGAAGCTTTTATCATTTGATAAAACAAATATGGTGACTTGTAAAGCTTTATGAAATGGCTATTCATTGCGTTGGTCTTGAGTCTGCATCAACGGTGTGACTAGCGGACGCCTATGCAACCATATAAATACAACAGCACGTGATCATTCAATAGGGAAGGCAAAAAGATAAACTTGAAGTTTGTATAAAGGCTTTTTTCGGGGGGGAGGGGGTACGATGACATCGTGCTTTACCTCCCCAGCCTTGCATACATACATCTATACGTCCGAACCATATTATGGTAATGGAAAAGAAATCGTAAACAAAGGTAAAATTCCATTACTGTCGATGATTTTTTTTCCCCCTTGATTTTCAATGAGAGTTCGCTGTCAAGAAATGTGTCAAATGATGGATTCATACCACAATTGTTTACAGACTTCAATGATGATCGATACATACAAACAAATACCTCATAAAATATATAGAAAATGACACTCATTCCATCATTCAAAAAAGACAATGCAACGGAAATGCTCACAGCCCCCAGCCAGGATTTGCTCTTTGTCGAGCAATAACTGTGACAGGTATGAATTGAAACCTTGGCCATAAATCATTTAAAGTCAGAGAGGAACATGTTTGCTAAAACAACCTGCAAAACAGAATGAATCCATGAACAGTAAGAAATACACATCTAACAGCGGTGTAAACATCCTCTTTCTTTTGGGTTGGGGTTCTGAACAAAATTCCAAATGTCGTGTGAAAATTGTGTCTAAACCGAAACAAGGAAAGAGGATAAGTTGTTGATATAAAAGTAAACAAAGAGAAGTGATTACTATTTAAGTCAACGAAATGTTCGTTTTAAGGGCAGGTTCTCAACACTGATTATATCTTTAAAAACCAGCATCGCTTAGTTCTGCGAAACTTATATACACAAACATGACAAAATTAATGTCAGAAGTATTTTCTTACGAACGATTTTGTACGATATACATCAGACTACAAAATTCCACCAGGTATATCGATACGTTCGTTTTCTTTTTTGTTCAAGCTCAGGTGAAACCGAAATCAGAGAAGTAAAGTGGTGCTTTTCCGTGAAAACAATTACAAGAAATTTGACTTGGGATCTTTAGAGGCAAAAGGAAAAGTAAGCCCGAAAGACGGTACCTTTTTTTCAGAATGAAGAGGATTGCAGACAAAGGAAAGGTCCGGTGTAAGTTTCAAAGGAAGGGAACCAGGAAGAAGGAAATATGGATGGATAGAGTTGACACTGGTGACAACCAGGCCCTGGATTTCAAGGAAAGATACAGATCGAGGCCGACCAGCTGAACACCGACTGACGACTGTCGCACATTCATTTTTTATGATCTATGAAAGAAGCTTCTAGGTCCATGGCAAGACCGCCCCCCCCCCCCCACACACACACACCTTCCCTTTCTTTCATGTTCTTTGTCCCACTTTTTTTCGTAGATATTATTAGCATAGAACCAGAACCGAGGTAACCTGTCCATTACAATCACTGATCTCTTTATTTTATGTAAGCGATATTGAATTGAATGGAATATCTAAATTAAAAAACAAAAATTATCCGAAGTTATTAGTGAAGGTAGATTATCTTGTTCAGGATCCTTTCACCAAGGGACCGTGTTACCACGTCATCAGTGGTTCGCGCATGCGTGTTCAATGTCAATGTTCGCTCCACTACAAACAGGTAAATTATTTCGTTTTCTCTTTAACCCGACAATTTAATGCCACGTATCAACGAGGAGAATGACACAGATGTCAACTGTGTATAGGTGTTCGCCAAATGAACTCGCTCTATTGTGGCCGAAGTGTTATCCGGGGCTCCGAATCCCATTATCCTATTCTCTCCGAATTAATCTCATATTCTAGGCTTTTTCCAACCTTCCTATCATATCTGTGAGACCCCAGTGACAAAGGGAAAAAATCTATTCAAGGCGGATTGTTTTTAAAGAGTACAACACGGAGGAATTCATATTTTCCATTTATAATTTTTTTTTACTTCATATTCTTTCTTTCCCGAGAATTTGGCAATCTAGTAAGGGAACACGTTGATGCGATTAAAAGTTCAATGTGCGTTCACCGTTTGAGGACAAAACATAGAATAAAATAGTATAAGGTGTCAAAAATAAATGACGGATGGTATCAACAATGTCCAGACAACATGCTGATTGATCACACATTTCTAAAGAAGGGGTGTGCAAGTTCAGAAACAGACTGAAAGACAATTCATAGTTGACACCTTGGAAATTTTGATAACGTTTGAACGACTTTTAGGGCTGCCCTGAACTTCCATATTACTAGGCCGCGCCTCTGTTTCATGCATCAGCCTAGTAGAGAAGTGTTGATATGATTAACATCTTGCTTAGCCGACCTCTTACATCTTTTCCTTAATACACTGTCAGGTCAACTGTTTGAGAAGGATCTTTTTTAATTCACCATGCTTTTCACAGTTACATCGGGCTTGGTGATTAACATTACCTCCATAGTTCGTATACCTGTCACTGAAGAGCTGAAGATTATGGCAAAGGGCCCCTTGGACGAGGGCATCACATCAGAATGAATTTGGTAGATAGGTTGTTAAAGGAGATTCCCAGACTGCACTTGTAAGTCTTGACAAAGTAATGATAGCAGGGGCCCGTTGCACAAAATTTGCGTTTGAACGCAACTCAGGAATATCAAACGCAACTTTATTTTCAGCCAATTAGAAGTGCGTATTTAGGACTTGCGTTTGATTTTTAGGAGTTGCGATTAAACGAAAGTTTTGTGCAAAGGGCCCCAGACACTCAAACCCTTGGCCGTGTACAGCCATAGCCCTGAATATTGCCATGTAACACAATAATGAATGATAATTGAATCCGAGAATCCTATATATACCTATACCGATTATGTCTACGAAATGAAGGACTCAAAGTACGCCCCTCAACCCCCTTCCCTCATCACCCCACCCCCTCTCCTATCTCTTCCTCTCTGCCATGATGGGAGAAGGCCGTGGTCAACAAGTGATGTTATATCGTTCATTGTAACACTCATTCAAGTCATCCCATCAGCATGATCAGTCATACAGTGGAGGAAATCCTAAGTAATATTAGTACTGTCAAGATAATCAGGCTTCCCTAATTTTTCGAGTTCGCCTCGCTATTTCGAAACAATAGGACATCATTCGCGATGCGTCATCGCTGCCCAGAATAGATGGCGCGTGTTCGTGACAATTTCGAAAGACCCATCTCTGTTTTACAAGACATCTCTTACCTGAACTGTCTCACAGACAAGTAGGTGTCAAGATTAAAGCCGGTGACAGCATTTTATCACCACTTAACCAGTGGCCTCTACGATGCCCTTAAATTTTGTCAAAAGGTTTTCCGACTCGAAAGGAGGAGGCCACTACGAATCAACCCGAATATTTCCGATGATATATGATAAAGCAAGTTAACAACGTATCAAGGGGCCTGTATGTATGTGGTGTTAATTACTAATTCATTAAAGGGATTAAGTGTTGAGTAAGACACTTGTATGAATCAGTATAAATATTTCTTCGCATAATCAAAATCATTCGACGTTTTATCCAATTAACATATTTCGCGTAAAACAAGCCCTATATCGTGATGTGTTGGCATATCATGCTGTCACGTCGGAATAATCATTCTCAACATTGCATGTAATATCTTCACTAGTCCAAGGTCACTGAAAATGAGTGGTATACATAAATATTCACGATATTTCTGATGACAGAGAGCTGACACGGTGGTTAATTTTTCACCGCGGTTACTCATTTTCTTCAACTCTAATATTCATAATGCCATAAGTCACATCGAGTCAATCATTGCCGACTTTAGAACAATTTTTAATGTGTTCTTTCAATTCCAGGGTGTGGCTCAGATCGACGACTAAATTCAAACTATTCGTTCATATCATCTTATAACTCATATTGAAATGAAGTATGTGGTAAAGCATGTAAAGTGTGCACGGAGAGTTCCGAGTGTTTTAAAGGCACTCAAAGTGCCAACATTGCTTGTCGCGTACCTGAATGTCCGCCCCTTTCAGAGTCGCGTAAATTGAAAATGAAATATTAATGATATAGATTTTGTAGATGTGACATAGCTAGTCAGCTTCGAGTTGTCACGATAACAACGCAACTTTTTATATGATTCAAGAACTCTCCCAAGTAATGATGAAAGGCATTAGATGCAATTTTGGCGTTTTAATTTGGCGGTTTTAATCACTTCATTAAAAGAAAATCACCTCTGCCGCATTGCAGATTTATATATAACATAATTTCATCTTCTTATTTTTCTCTGCTTTTTCATGCAGTCTACTGATAACATTTCATACTTTTGATTTGAAACCAAACTAACTAGAATTTCTTTTGATCTATGATGGATTTTGCGTCCTTTTCACAAGTTTCACACCCTGAAATTCCCGTTGGAGATCTTATCACGCCGTAATAACATACAATAACACGGTTGCTTGGTAGATAGCAATTCGTTATTACAATAATGGATTAGGCTGACATTGGCCATTAACGATTCGAGCTGACCTCGGATATTATCAGGGAACGCAATCGCTAAATATTATGAATACTAATGTATCACACAGCTCATTCTGAACCAGGCGGTTACCTCACTGCCCATCCACCCCCCCCCCCCCTCTCTCTCTCTCTCTCTCTCTCTTCTCCCTCTCTTTATCTCTACCTACCCATCTTATCTGTTTTATAATATAGCACCATTATGGTATTACCTCATTTATTACCCCTAACAATGAAGCCTATCAAATAATCGGTTTCTTATACTAGGGATAGCTGCGGTAATATGTTCATCATGAAATAGATATATGGATATAATCAGCAATTCATAAGTCGCCGGTGTTATAGTGCATTCATTTCAAAGTAATGGTTATGATGCTCTCCATCCGATATTTTGCATCTTTCTCAGATATTCCTTTGCACATTATATGTGTCATCGAGTCTTCCATTCGGTTTTCTTGTACATGTATTATCACAAGATGAGTGGATATGCCAATTTTACAATTACCAGACGAACCGCGATTTCAACGTCATCGTGACGATCGCCTCTGACTCTGAGCAGTGGCGATCCGTATGACTAACTGTGAGCTCAGCTATATATTATGGATGCATGACAAATTCCCTTGCTTGCGAAATAGACATGTTGTACGGGGTACTATGACATCAAGGATTTGATTACAAACTAATTCACTCCAATAATTATCATTAAGTCAATGCTTTCTGTCAGTTTTGCTTTCAGGAACCTGTTCGTAAATGAAACCGATACATTACCACTATCTATTGCATGCTGCGAAGTTACAATTATACATGAAGTGTTGATTTCGACCCCCCCCCCCCCCCCACGCATTTTCTTCTTTTTTTTAATGTGCATGTACACAAAAGTAACAGCTGCTAAATTTAACTTGTTGACTGCATTTTCGACATGATCGTGCAATATCAAAATCAAGATGATCAAAGTGGATAACCTTTTATTCTCTTCATTTCCTTCAAAAGATGTGGGTAACTACTAGGGTCCTGATTATCTGGTTAAACGGTTAAGTGCATTTTCGACATTGCCGTACGCTATCAAGATTATCAAATTAAGTGATTACCTTCACATTTTCTATGATAGTTTGATACGAAGAAAAATTTGGGTATATGTTTTGGACATGACACTGACAGAATGAAAAAAAAGACATCAGAAGCGTGCTTCTTTCCTAGTGCATCAGGTGTGGCCACAGTGGTCATTGGACTTTGGTAAAGCCGTGTTTTCTATAAATAATGCATCACCTCATGCCCACGATCACAATCACGAGACTTTACCGAGAAAGGAAAAAAAAGCGAGAAGCATCATCTTCGATTGAGCAATACCAGGCCTCAATCAACTTATTATTAAGTGTACTGACTCATCCGATACCATCACCTTATCTCTCTAGTATGACCATCCACGCTCATTTTCAACATGGCCATGACAACAATGGCACAGAAGCAAAAGAATATGGCTTACAACCACATCATTGATGTAAGAACAATGCCCTTGATCTTGCCTTCTTCATCCATATTCTTGAGTTATCTCCTCTTACGACGAATAGGATACACTTACAAATAATAGCGTTGAGATTTTTCTATTTTAGACCCTTATGTTTATACTGAAACCATATGCTTACGGATTTATGAATCCCCGGTTTTAATGACAACTCCAGAAATAAAACGTGCTAATTGCGGAGAAAACTCCCACGTATATATTTTCAATGCCAAGTATTTTTAAATACATTTTCACTATATACCATAATCATGTCACTTGGAAATTTACCTGAAGGTTGAAACGGAGTCTTTTATATTATAGCCAGGCAGGGCGAGAAAATGAAGTATCATGTTTGGCTTTTGACTCGCGTCTTGTTGACTTGCCAAGTGTTTACCTGCTTTTATCTCGTAGAAATTCGATAGGTGATGGAATTGAGCCAGCGACAAGAAATGCGGTCATCCTTTGATAATAATAATGTTGGCGCAACACTATTCCGCAGATGACATTTGCATTTTTGAGCAGCGTCTTTCACATGAAGCAGGTTAAGAATAAGAGTACAGGTGACTATTATGCGCGGTAATGTTGGTTTTTAAACAAAGATGTTTATACACTGAACAATAGTCTGCAAGGGGGCTAACAAGTGCATCGAAATGAGGCAAATATCACACCGTGATGATAAAGAACAGTTTCAGCAGATACACAAACATCTTCAGAGACGGAGGGTATTATAGTTGTAGAATGTGTACATTCGAACGAGATGCGGTCGCACATGATAAAGGGCAGATTGGCTAGCAAAGGAGACCGAAATGCGAAATGTAATTTATTTACCAGAACAAAAGCGTTAATAAATAATTGTTCATAAAAACAAAAAAACAAAAATCAAATTTAAAAGTAAGGTAACCTCACCTTTCTTGTGATAAATCCGCATCACGTGTTGAATCACCTATGTTGAATGTTTCTTTCTGTTAGCAGCACAGAGAGCAAAGTAATCTTCAACTACCACTGGGCAAGGCTTGAAGCAGGCAACCACATTTGATGATCAGCTCGTTAAGTATCGTGTGCAACTGTCTTTCAATATACAGCCCGATTCTTTTTCAAATAATTCAAGATTTTCAGTCAAGTGACACGTTGACAATGAAGTGAGCAACTCAGTACTGTCCTGTCGATACCAGGTTGTCAAAGATCAGACTTATCATCGAGTCCAGAGTCACTCAAATTGCGACAAATCCGTATCAAAGAGTCTCTTTGCAGACGATAGTTCAAAAAGGAGAGCGGAAAAGCACGTGCGTTGTGCGTATCGCTGATCATCCATATGAACGCTCGGTTACAAATACCTATTTTTACTACTTCGTCAATGAACGCACAGCGAGACTCACAGATGTTTTGACAAACCAGTAGACATCGTGTAAGCACATGGCAAGCTCGGGCTGTCATTGGACTGTGCGGCGGCGGAGGCGGAGCTGACAGGGCTTACTATTATGCTAATGAGGTCAGCCCAGGTCACTGGGGGCTGTCCTGTGGTTGCGCTCGTTCGCAGCAGGAAATAGCTATGAATGAAGACATATCGTAGTCTCGAGTTGTAAACATGGGCTTCATGGACCATTCGGGTCTCATCAACATATTCCAAAGTTCACAGTCACTTGCTATTTAGATATCATTTCGACTTCTCGGGAACTGCACAGGATATGGGTGCACTAATGTATACCTTCATTACCTTGTGATGGCAAATAATATTTTCGTAATCCTCTTATATCTCATTGTGGGGGGGGGGGGGCAAACTAGGATTTGTGTACCAAATGAAAATCACCATAGTTGGGCTACTGGTAACAGAGCCCTCGCAAAAAAGGGGATGCGTCAGGTTTAATAATACTTCAGAACAAGGCCTATTCTGTGGATCGATAGAGCACATTCTGCATACATCTACATACATATTATATATATAATTATGCCTATATTCGTACTATTACCTTTAAAGATAATACTGTACTAAGGAACATCACTAGACATGCCACATTTTGGCTAGCGAATAATATAGGCCTACACAGAAAGTAAAAATGAATGCCAGTTATATAATTGAAAACTGAACAATCATAATTATATGAAACTTCAAGCAAAAGCGATGAATGGGTAGGCCTATATCGAATAAATGTTCATTCACATCATTCAGGCTTGTTCAGGTTATTGCTATGTATACTATAGGTTATCGTGTAAAAATGTGAAGCCTCAGATAGACATAAGACCGGTAGTGGGATGACGTTCATTTAGTTACTGGCATAACATTCTGTCATCAAATTGCATATTACAAAGGCTGATAAATAGTAAGTACCACTAGTACAATTATCATTATCTTCACTTCACTTATTCGTCTACATTACATCCGAAGGTGGCGTGTCAGAAAATGGGGGGGGGGGGGGGTTTGAACCCTCCACGGAGGGGAGGGGGTATGATGTACCATAGACCGACTACAAAATTTGAAATACAATATACATACATTTTTGGGGGTGGGGGTCATTCAAACTCGATGAGGGTTTGAGCCGGCTTCACCCTGTGTTGGATACGCCACTGATATAACTGGGTGTGTTTTCTTTTCTATGTGGTTTTTTTTTTCTTGTTATTATCTTTTGGTTTGTTTCTTCGTTTTTGCTATATTGCTTTGTTTTGTTTTTGTTTGTTTCTTTCTCCCTTTGCATGCTTACTCATGGTACATATGATACAGGTGACCCGAGTAAGAAGTTTCAGTCAATTACATGTAGGCTGCTGGACCTAACGACAAATTGGGGCAAGCTCTTGAGTTTCTGAAGTCCGCCATCTCATCAATAATTTTACCAAAAAGGCGATATTTACCATCGAGTTATAGCATAAAACCCTAGATAAAGGTGGGACAGATTATCACTATATGAGGAGGATTGACGTGTATCCATAGTTTGTTTCATCGTAAATCACTGAAAGTCTCTCTCTCTCTCTCTCTCTCTCTCTCTCTCTCTCTCTCTCTCTCTCTCTCCCTCCCTCTTGGCTTTTTTTTTCACATGTTTAAAGTCGAGCTAAAACTTTATCGAGATCCCCATTGACCCTTGCCAGCAACGGAAATTGGACAACAAAGCCTAAAGTGACACAAATCTCGCTAAAAATCGAGCTTTTGGCAAACCCGACTAACCCTAAAAGATTTGTCTGTGCTTTCGACAGTGGACAATAGCAATGTGTCATCCGATGGGCAACTGACAGTGACCTGAAAAATGGAGTAATCTAGGTGATCCAAAGGGGCGATCTGATGCAATCTCTTTGACGCCTTTTCTTGTCGTCCCCCCCCCCTCCCCTCATTTTTTTCTTGATCATAATTTCTCTTTTCCTTCGCTTCTTTTATCTCCTTCTTTTGCACATTTTCTGCTTATTATTCTTCTTTTGCTCCGTCTTCTTATTCTTCTTGCTCATGCCATTCTATTTCTCAGTAATCTTTAATTTTATCATTTCTTCTGACTTGTTTTCTTTTTTTTTATCTCGTCTTCACCTGATCTTACTTATTGTATTCTGTATTTTCGTAACCGTTATTATAGTACTCTATTTTTTATACTCTGTTTTAAGCCCTTGGTTTCACTTTAGTCAGTTAGTAATGTAGTAAAATTGTGTATGATAAAATGAGTCCGAAAAAAACTCTGATTTAAGCCCTTGGTTTCACTTTAGTAATGTAGTAAAATTGTGTATGATAAAATGAGTCCGAAACAAAAACATTATTTTCTCACCCTTAAGTAGAATCATCCTTCATATCGCTCCCATCTAGCCCTCACCAGCGTAAGCAATTATATATTTAATTGTTATTTATTGTGTATAATAATCAACCTATGAATACTTGCCCATCGAAATTTTTTTTTTTTTTACGATAATTTATTGTGTTATTATGCAATCGTCAGCTTGCGCGGCAAAACGTTTATCATTATCATTAATCCTGAATCTCACATAAATTTATATCGCACTGAGTTTCATCCAACATGTCCAATGAGAAACTAAAAAATCTGTGTTTTACTGCATGATTCACAATTATATGAGTATTTCAAGATATGCAAAAGTTTGTTATACCCATATTAGGATATCAACTTTATAATAACCGCAATTGTCAAGCAGCACACGATTGTGACAATTACGAGGGTTGTTTCTGTGCCAAACTTACCCTCGAACAGTTAAAAAGGCCCTCGCGATGAGCTCGAAAAAACTCATTTGCGTGTTCGCTGGCCCCAAGTTGTCATTAAACTAATACAACATGAGATCGAGTTAAAAATAGGAAACAATGCTTATGCCACTTCTTAGAGCATGAATGTGTTTTCAATAACCTTCAAATTTCATCGATGATTTGGGTTAGAGGTGAATCGGTTTTTTTGACAAGTGTCGACTTTTTTGAGTAATCGTTTCATCAAAATGACAAGTTTGCATTTACATGATGCAGTGGCGGATCTACGGGGGGGGGGTTTAGGGGGATTAAACCCCCCCCCCCCCCTTGGGCTGCCAAGTAAACATTTAATGTGCATAGGAAAACAAAAAAGAGAAAAAATAGAGCATGCAAGTATACTTAAAATCGCAAGCTGGCAACCCTAAAAATGAAAAATCTCCCTACTGTGGGAGGGGGGTATCCCCCCTCCCACACCCTCCCCCCTCGCTCGCTTCGCTCGCTCGCAATACCCAGCTCAGCCCCTCAATCCCCCCCCCCCTTGGAAAAAAGCTAGATCCGCCCCTGTGATGTAGGGCCTACATACGATTATACGTTTTTAAAGTGATTTGGTAACTTTGTAGAGGCTTGATAAAATCTGAGCTGCCTGGCCTTACATACTATCAGTATATGTAATATGGGGTAAAAATGAAGCCCAGGAAAAAAAAGCACTTCAAAATCGTCATGTGCTTCACAAAAGTAAACATATGCAAGTGACCGGAAATGCCAGACTCATTTTCCCCCATAGACTCAGTGTTAGACTAAAGCGTAAATGGGAGTATTCAGTCATAGACATCTTGATTATACCATTATATATTTGAAAACCTTTCTATGCCTGGCTATTTATTTATCCTTCTGAACATCATCATACAAGACAGATATCAAAATTCAACAATTTTTTTAAATCAAGCCTCAACAAAGTTACTGAATCCCTTTAAAACAAATAGAAATCTTCACCCCAGGAAGTATGCCCCCTTCATCATGTTCATGATTCCCATCTGTTGCCGCTGTGACAACTTCATCAGTTCATGTACCTTGTTTTGGGGATGACTGATTTTGGGGATAGTTGTCCGAAGCCAATTGTCCTGCAGGGCCAGTTGCCTTGAGGGGTAGTTGTCCTATAGGGGTAGTTCAAAATTTTGAAGCAACAAGTCGTATGAATATTCAACCCTATTAGAAAAACACATGAAATCGATGATCACGATAAATGATGCATTTCTATCATTTCGGTGTGCTCTCTCTCTCTCTCTCTCTCTCTCTCTTTCTCTCTCTCTCCTTCACACTTTCTACAACAAATCATAAGTGCCCTTATAGTTATTATTGTGCATTTGCAGTTCCGTGTTTATTCGATCATATTTGGAAGGGGGGAAACATCATCTTTAATATTCCAAACAAAAAAATTACAATGGCATGGTAAAATCATTACCCGTTGGAGAGCAAATCCCGTTGGTGATATATCCGGATTTGCTAACACACATGCAGATCATCTACAGAATCTATTGCCACCATATGTGAAAGATTATGACAGTTATGATAGATGTGAACACTGGCAGCAGTGAAGGAGTGAGAGAGGGGCTACAGCGGTTTGAAGAATGAGTTTGCTGGTGATGATTGTGATGATTGTAGGCCTGTAGTGAGTGCGTTTTGGGCGGGGCAGATGATTAATTTCTTTTAAAAAAATTATATTATAGTAATAAAAGGGAACGTTGTTTGAAGAATGTATTTTTTTGTATGGTTTGTATTCCTCTCTCCTCTCTCTCTCTCTATCTCTCTCTTTCTCTCTCTCTCTCTCTCTCTCTCTCTCTCTCTCTCTCTCTCTCTCTCTCTCTCTCTAGCTTGGTTCTCTCTCCCTCTCTTCCTCTTCTTTAGATATATCTCTATCCTTCTCTTTCTCTTACACGCTATATGTTACTGAGTAACTGTTTAAATATATATATCTAAAATAAAATAGCAACATGATGATATTGATGTGTTTACTCCCCATCCGCTATTCTTTCGTATGGTTTCGAGTTCGAACCTGAATTAATGATAATCATGATTTTTGGTTCACTGTAATCGGGAACAGCATAATAATCCGTCGAGTAAAGGTCATGAGCAACAATGGAAAGCTACCCAGTTATAAGGATCCTAATCCTGATTAGATTTTTAATATTTTAGCAGAAATATTTCGCCATATGAATGCTTATATTTCACTTAGGGTTAACCATGTAAGAGAGGGGTAAGTTTTTGTTAGGTACACGAACGGGAAAGGGATTTAAAGTAGTACGTTGTCAAGTTTTGTATTATGTTATCGTTATCGTCTTCGATAAATTCTATTTTATTCATTTTCGAAGAAGGAACTGAGTGCTTTACTTAGCTCAATGGCAATTATCATTACATGGACATGTATGAACTAATTTACGTGAGCAGGGGCCTGTAACATAAAGAGATACAATCAATCTTACGATCCATTGTAACTCTTCAGTACATGGTTTGCCATAGACTTACGATTGATATCAATCGTAAGATTGGTTGTATCTCTTTATGTTACAGCCCCCATGTCACATAATGTTCCTCATTTCGACAGGGTTATCACAGGAATGCAATCAACATGACAGGCATTTTTTTTCTCCTTTTTTGTTGACAGTCGGTTTTCAAGTTGCATGGAAAAGTCTCTGCCCCCTTCAAACATTACAAGGATATATCAAAACATCGCTGCCAAGAACGTAAGGAAACAGTAAGGATTCTGAGAGTTGTGAAGAGGGTTTTACAAAAGCGTGCCCTAGAACTATGTAGGTTCAAGTACTTCATATATATACATATATATATATATATATACATGTATATAGGCCTACCGTATATATGACAGAAGGGACGGTGCTGATTAGTCTACAAGCACAGACCCTAATTCGACACTTTTATCAGAAGATCATTGTCTTGAGAGAAGCCTAATTCACCTACCTTCTGGTTATGTCAATACATGGCCTATGGTAGTCTTACAGTGCAGACACTATTTTACGACTGACCAGGGTTCGTGCCTGCAAACTAGGTGCTGATCGCAATTCGAAAAATATCTCAGACCTCGAAAAATCTAATAACAATTATAATGATAGTAATCATGTAATAATGATAAAGGAATAATGAATTACACATTTGCTAGTATAATGATAGCACGTAAGCTAACAATGATGATGATGATGGCGATAATGATGATAATAATAATGATGATGATGATGATGATGATGACAATAATAATTATAATAATAATACTAACAATGATAACAATAATAATAATAATAATAATAATAATAATAATAATAATAATAATAATAATAATAATAATAATAATAATAATAATAATAATGATAATAATAATGATAATAATAATAATAATAATAATAATGATAAAGATATGAAAATAATAATAATAATAATAATAATGATAATAATGATAACTTTAATCATATAAATAACGAATAAAGAAACAGGTAAGTGAATAACATAATTAGTAAAATAAATAATACAAGTTAACCAGTTGTATTAGTAGTTACTCCAACCAAAATTATCTGACTTTATTTGTGTTGTCCAACAAGATCTTTATTACTCTTTCACTACATTCATACGGCAACAACATAGAAAAAATGACTACCGAATTGTACCACAAAAAAATCATGGAGTTGCCCTGATAGGAATACGATGAGTCAGATGGTTGCTCATTTTGGAATTTATGAAGTTGTCAATTTGACAATTCCCGCCAAATGCGTTCAATTCCTGTAATATCCCAGAGTATGATCAGAGGGATTAAATTGTTATTTCGTCTAGGCCCCCGTATAATCAGGGCCCATTTGAAGGGGTTTTGGAAAATAACAGATGATCGGTTGACTTGCCAGAAAAGTAATTTTATTGAAATGGGAACCATGTGTTTTGAAGCAGACGTTTTGTGACAGCTTGCCCGAGTAGAGGCATCCAGGGATAATGATTGTTTTGTTTTCTTTCGAAAAGGATCTTAATAAAGCGAAAGAGGAACTAAATCAAATAATAACAATAATAAAACATAAAAGGCATGTAAGGGATTATCATATAGGTATTAAACCCTTTCTCCCCATCTCTCTGGCTCTGTCTGTCTGTCTCTCTCTCTCTCTCTCTCTCCCTCTCTCTCTCTGACTCTCTCTCTCTCTCTGACTCTCTCTCTCTCTCTCTCTCTCTCTCTCTCTCTCTCTCTTACCTCCCTCCCTTAAAATACATAATTTTATGAATATCTGAATTACCCCCTTGTTACGTGAGACATGATGAAGTAACTTAACTAAATCAAACCCAAAAACAATCTCTGGATTGCCACATAGGTATGGAGAGAACCCCCCGCCCCATTGTTGTTGTTTGTTTTTTTAATCAATATTCCTTATTTCCACTTATTTATATAAATCTGATTCTTCCCTTGTTACAAGATCTATACCAAATCTACCCCCCCCCCGGTTTAACAAAAGTTGTGATATGCCTTAAATATTTAACCATGCGAAGCAAACCCCTCCCCCATTCCCCAACCTCGTTTTCTCTTTCTCTCCCGTCCGAGGTCTGATTTACTTCGTGTTCATGACAAAGGATATAAGACGGCAGAGTACAAGTACAACTTCTCCCTTGAACACAAGATATAAAGCCGATCCATCGTGATATCTAAAATTAGATTTCCGTTATATACAGGTATAATAATAGCCGTTGCAACAGCCCAGAGAACAACCAGCATCTATTGCAGAAAGCTGATATGATTCTATCCTCTTCAGACAAAGAAAAAAAATGGCATCTTATGTCTTTTGATCGAGCACCGGATGTTACATTTCCATTCAGAAATTCGATTGCCCTCCCTCTCCCTCGAACACACACACACCCACACACACGCACGCCCATTCGCCCACACCTTTATAACAACAACGCGTTAGGTGTACTGGTAGGACGTGTCTTTTAACTCAATAATTTATCTCATTACAGCACTACTACCCCTGTGTCTCATTATCACCATATTAACATATGTTTTATGGTTGCAAGGTTCATCATATTTCATTTAAGGAGCATGACATTATATGTCGTACCAGCTTGGATCGTTGACAGATATTTGGAATATATATATATATATATATATATATATATATATATATATATATATATATATATATATATATATATATAACTATTTAAAAAGCAGATCTATATGACTTGAAATGATAATTCAGATTACTGCACTTCAGGTGAAATTGTAGGGAAAGTTGGAAAGATCATTACAAGTCTGTCGCCTTTTGTCTCTCAAACAAGATAAAAACAAAATTAATCCATATCTCAGCAATTTCTAACACAACTAAAAGTCATTTGCACATGACATGCATGAAATCACAATTAACACATTTCAGACGCTTCGATTATAAAGTCAAGGATATGAGGTATATTTAATTTTAGTGGCTGCTCCTTAAGCTATAAGAAGTCAGGACAGATATGCTCTAGCATTGATGATACCTTTCATATTACTTGCATAATCGCATATTCTAAAAAGAAATCCGGTTTCACCACTTATCATGCTTATCAGGCATGTCCTTTATCACCGGTGTTAAAGTGTACCAACCACCTGAAAAAAGAATTTGTATACAGCTAGGAAGTATAAAATTAACCTCAAAGAACTTTATCTCTGAGTTGGGTTCCGCGCGAGCCCTTATCTTGGCGAGCTCGTACGGATGCGTTGAGTAGTCTACTCACGAGTCGCTTTTATGCTTATAGAGAGTATAATTGAACTTGTAATATCTCTTTATAGAAGTGATATTCGAAGCCCATATTTGGAATATAGTAGAATGACATGGAACCTCTAACATACAGAGTAAAATATTTTTTGGTGATTGGTACCCCTTTAATTGTATTGGGGGGAAAAAAACTTGTAAATAATTTGTTAGCACTGTCATCTTTATCTGTTTATATTTTCCTTTGAAAGAATGTCATAGTTTTAATGAATTAACCCTTTCGAGACAATTGACCACATTTTGTGGTTTTGGCTCAATAACTTTTGATTCAGAGCTCTAAAAAATATACCAGATGCATGAGTAGAAAGAGCCAAAATTTCTGCACATCCTACGTCCATTTTTGTTGCAAGACCCTATTGCGTTTGATGCCAGGAATTTAAAAAACGGGAATAACCCTTAACATCCTTAAATTGGCAAAACCTTGAGAGATTCAAAATCATTGTTTTTGTATCAAATTGGCAATTTTTTAACTTTTCGACAAAATTTGTAACCATGAGTATTGTTTTCAAAGACATTACACCTTATTAGAACCATGTAGCACTAAAAGAACAATATTGTTGTTGCCAATTTGAAGAACAAAATGTGATCAATTTAGCCCTGAAATAATTCCTGTCCTGAAAGGGTTAAATGTAGCATACAATGGTAATGTAAAATCAAATGCATTGCTCTTGAAGCGTTCTTCAGATTCCAAATAAGCGATTAGAGAGTGTGTCTCTCCGAACGAAGCGATTCTGTTCACCAGGTTTGTTTAGTCCATTCAGAAAGCGATTTTTGTTACGGTATGATGGTTTTAAAACATCATAAAATATACTCTTATCTTTATTTTCTACCCAATCCACCTTTCAGAATGGCATTTAAAAAAAATTTCATATCAAATTCAAGTAACAGTGTACTACATCGCAATCCACAACGACTGGTAGTCATGGTAGTGATGTAACCACTGGGGCATGAGGGGCATGTGTCCCCCCCCCCCCTAACATTGAATGACCACCAAAGAGATAGGGCAGAGGAGAAGAGAGAGAGGGGGAAGCGAAGTGGAAAGAACAAACTAGACATGCAACCACCACCCCCCCCCCTCCCCCGGGTGTCGATTCGTGTTTATGATTGGGGGGAT